>JAJMLQ010000148.1:0-134626 GCA_030569715.1 Williopsis samutprakarnensis
TTTTTTTTTTTTTTTTTTTTTTTTTTTTTTTTTTTTTTTTTTTTTTTTTTTTTTTTTTTTTTTTTTTTTTTTTTTTTTTTTTTTTTTTTTTTTTTTTTTTTTTTTTTTTTTTTTTTTTTTTTTTTTTTTTTTTTTTTTTTTCGCTCTCTTTCTTATTTTTTGTCCAGTGGCACTGATCCCGCGATGTCCTTCAGCACCATCGTCTTGATCACGGAAATCCAGGATACTATGATGCTTACATAAAACAATATAATGTTTCAATCGGTTCGAGTAGTCCAAAGTATAATCTCTTCTTAATCTATATCTTCTCTGCAAACTTGTCCCAATGGTTTCACCGTCAAGACTCTTCCCCTAGAAGAACAAGCCATACTATCGTTTCATCCGGACACCCGTCCCAGGCCATGAACGCCCCTCCATCGCTCGGGGTGGTAGGCGCAGTCCTTTGTTTACGGCTTGTTTGCGTCACTTTGTATCGATGGCGAAATTGTCCACAAAGACATATCTATCACTAAGCTCGTTTGGACAAACCTTGGCTGGACAGACATTGAACAGAAGTTCGATTAGAACGCTGGTAGCACTGGAATTGGAAATAATGTTTGGAAGAGATAATGGTGATTCTACGCTGTCGGAAGCTTCTGAGCTAAGCGGTGAGCTGTTGAAGAAGTCGTTGCTTCAGTTCTCAAAGAGATACCAGCATCGATTTAGCAAAGCTGTTAAAGTTGATTTAAGAAGGGTATTGTTCTTTGCCGCTTCACACCAGGGGAAATATATGAAGCACCTTTTCCATGATGTTGACAGCTCTGTGTTGCCTACGAATTGGGAGCATGTGCTTCTTCCAGAGAGGTACCAACATTTGGAAGGACGTGGGTTTTACTTCCAAAGAGCCCATTATCACGACTCTTTACATCCAAATCGATCTTGTGGAAGGATGTTCAAGAAGGGAGAACCAATATATCGTTGTATGACTTGTGGTAAGGATGAATCCTCTGGATTGTGCCTGGACTGCTTTGTTGAGGAGGATCATCAGGGCCATGCGATAATACCGTTAATCTGTCAAAGAGAAAATGGTGGTGTCTGTGACTGTGGCGATTCAGATGCCTGGAAGAAAGATTTCCACTGTAAACATGAAGATTGTGAAGAGACACCAATCTCACACATACCAGAGGATTTCCAAATATCTCTCATGCAAACGTTTGAAATCGTACTCGACTTTGTCGTTGACGTTTTGGCTGGTTCAACTCCAATACTGAATCAATCCCGCAAGACCGATACCAACACGGTATTGCTGAACAAGCATTTCTCCGTCTTCCAACAGAATAAGTACCATGGTACCGATTGGCCATCTGAAACGTTCTCCCTTGTGCTTTACAACGAGCAAAACAAACAAATTGTTGACGCTCTGCAAAAAATCGTCCTTACAACGGATAAAGCTGAAGATTTTGGACTAATGGTTACAGACAGAGTAAACAGAGTTGGTAGAGCAACCGTGATGACACATACAGATCTTGAGAAACTCATTGAAGCTCAGAACGAATTACGTGCCGCTGGACTACCTTGTTGTATCCGAAATGCAAGAGATACATTTAGAGAGGAAATGTCATCTGAAATTATAATATGGCTCCTAGAAATGGTTAATGGTCCAATCTTTGGAAACTACAACATTGCGAGAGATCTTTTATCAAGGGCATTCTGTCGTAAATGGGATGTTGGCATCAACCTGCAAATGGGTCCACCACCTGGGCCTGGTGGCCTCCGTGATTTTACAAAGATCCCATTATGGGGTAATCTACCGTTGAACCCTGATGATGCCTATCAGGATCACTGGCGGAGACCAACAAATCCATGGAATGTCGACGAGTCTATAGCAAATGAATGCCAATACGACCCAAATTTCCGTATTTGGAATTACTCGGCTTTCCATGGCTCAAGATTACAGTACTTCCTTTACTTTGATATCAGACTTTGGAAAGCCATCAGAACAGATATTCACAAGCTTATGAACTCTGTGCTGACATCGAATAGACGTTATAGACCAATTGTGTGTTGTCAATACGTTGATATTTACCCAAAGCTCTTGGAGATGTTTTTCCAAATGGATAGAGAACCTGAGTACAGTTGTATGACAACATTGACAACACAAGTTTTTACTTCATCATCCAATGCTACCCAAATCGCTCACCACGGTGATCTAACAGTACTGCTATCGTGCGCTTATTGTTACCTAACAACTTTGCAAATCGTTTGGCCAATGGTGAAAGTGGTCCATGAAGATTTAAAGCTCGCAGCCTTCAGGAATAGAAGAATAGGCCAAGTCATATTTGACATTTGCTGTGTTCTTACAAAGAGCACGTCTTTGGTTGATGTTATCAATGCAGATTTTATTATGCAGGTTTGTGATATCTTGGAGTTATTCCAAGGGAAACCCGTTCTAAAGAGAGCAATACATGCGCACGTGGAATACGAAACAAATGATTACGGGCTATATTTCAATATGTACTCTGTTACCGCATCTCTTGCAGAAGTTGTTGCAAAGGCTATGTTGAAGCTTCCTCATGAAGAAGCCATGCATTTGGTATATATTATTACTGAACGAACGATCATGTGTCATCGTTCCATTTCTCGGGTGGAGCCAAACCCTGAGAAGATCGAAAACTCGGTATTGAAAACAATCGTCATGGACACCATTGAAGGTCCATTTTCGGTTTTTGACCTCAAACCTCACTTGTCCAGAGTCAGTCTTGTCCACCCGTTACACGCCTTTACGACATGGGCCATTCAATTCTCAGGTGTTACGGATATTAAAGACTTTGAATTGATGTTGAAACCTCGTGGGGATGATATCTTGTTTCACCTTCTCGAATACCCATTGAGAACATTGGTTGTTCTGGCGCAAATTCGCATTGGCCTATGGGTCAGAAACGGATACAGCATCCGCACACAGCTGAATATATACAAGACAAGTGGGTTAAGAGAATCTGCATTCAAGAGAGATGTTTATATGATTCAATTTCTGATGTGTATGCTTCCAGGAAGTGAAATCATGGCAACTTTCATCAATAAATGGAGCCTTCAACCTTGGCTCAACGAGGACTTCACCAATGAACAAGAATATGAGGATTCGACATTGAGCTTAATGGCGGAGGAATTCTTGCTATTTTGCATACAGTTGCTTTGTGACACAGGGTATCTTTTCGAAGTGGAAGACATGAGTGAGAAGAGAATACGGAGGGAAATCATCCACTACTTGTGCTTCCAACAGTTGTCCTACTCCAAGCTCTGTGCATCAATTCCTGAGTATATGTATCACGAGAAACGCTTTGATCTTGTTCTCGAATCTGTTGCTGATTATTCACCTCCAACGGGTGCCAATGGAGTTGGACATTACAAATTGAAAGATGAACTCTACGATGAGATTGATCCTTATTATGTACACTACAGTGCCAATAAGCGAGATGAAGCAGAGAAAGTTTTGCGTAAACGTATGTCGAAAGCCAAAGGAATTCCGTACGATGAAACATTCATTGAACCAAAACTACAAAATTTGGAAGGCACCCTCTTTGAAAACTTGTTTGGTGTCACATCATCCAGGATTTTTGTACAATTTCTAAGAAGCACATTGAAATTCGTCAATAGAGAAGGACTGGAAACCACCGAGTCCATTATGACCCTGGTATTACACTTGATCCATGTTGGTGTTGCTGGTATTCATAGATCAACATGTTTAACGTTTTGCGAGACACTCTTCTCTGAGCTCACTGTGGAACATAACGAACCGTTTTACTATGAAAGTGTTGGCTCTTTACTCTACAGATTTTTACTAGATGAGTCCTATTTGTCTCATTATGCAAAGATTCGTGAGATATTTAGAGCACTAGCAGATAAAAACATACATGTCAACGACTATCTCGAAGAACAGGTTGAGCATTTTGATTCATCATTATTGTCAAAGAATGCAATTGACGCTTCTAATGGAGAGACGGAATTTGAACGAAAAAAGAGGCTTGCTAAAGAGAGACGAAACAAATTGATGGCCAATTTCAAGAAACGTCAGAACAACTTTGTGAGTAAAAATAGCAATGACAATGATTTGAGTGACGAGGATATGAATCAATCAGATCACGATGATTGTTGGGAGTATCCTCAAGAACACTGCATATTATGCCAAATGAGTTTGGGAAACGATTCACTCTTTGGGATTGCTTGTAACATATCCCCTTCATCAGTTGAGAGAACCATCCCATTTAACGACACCTTCTGGCTTTTGAGATCATTTGACGACATTGGAAGCATGGATGACACTTCCCAGCTGGAAAGTGACCCTCGATTGAAAACTTATCTAGATGAGAAGAAAAGGGCTGCTGTCATTGGGCCTCCTTTCCCAGTGAATGGACAAGATTCTATTCAAACTGATTTAATAGCAACAAGTTGTGGTCATGGAATGCATTATAGTTGCTACTTAGAACATCTGGAATCATCCAAGTCCCGTCACACTCAGATTATACGAACAATTCCAGAAGACTTTGAAAACTGGGAGTATGTCTGTCCATTGTGCAAGTCCTTGGAAAACGCATTTATACCAGTCTTGTGGGCCAAAAATCGGAATAAGTTCAATGACTTTGTCAACTCTAAAGAGTCATGGTATGACGGTTTTGATGATATCAGCAAAACTTCATGCTGTGAGCCGTCATCTCTCACAAACTTTGCTGGATACATACTGGAATGTTTGGACAAATCGTTGAAACAAGAGTACAAGGGTCTTTTAAAATCAGGAAGTGAAGATTTACCAAAGGACTTCAAAATTGTGACTAATGCTATTATTTCTAGAATTGATTCTGTTTCTCCAGTTCATTCAATGGATCATTTGACAAGACTCGTACGTGATACGATCAGAATTTCTGAAATCTCTTGCAGAAGCATGTCTACTCCTTCTGGTTTGGTTCCTGACTTGGTTTCGAATCAAATCATGACCAATTTGAGAGTTCTAGTTGAATTCCGTAAAACTATGCTTGGACTGGGTATTATTCAGGAGGAAATTGAAGGTAAAAGAAAAGGCCTACCAGTGAAGCTTGCAGAGGAAGCACTTGGAAAGTTAACTTTTCTCTCCTCTAACAGAGTTTTTGATGCCTTTGATGATATTGATTTCTTTGACTTCATCTTTTCTTGTACACCATACCGTGGTGTCTCACAATATTCGTTGTATCGTTTGGGATTCATGTTTGAAATTATGCAAAAGATCTCTACATTACTGTCACAATTGAAAGATTCCAATTTTGATAAGGATGGTGATGATATTGGTCTATATGACATATCATTGTTGAAAGTGGATGAAGATGGTGTGGCAAACCTCATGACACTTGCGAGAGCATTCAGAGATAATCATCCACTTTTTGATAACGTATCTGATGAGATATTCGAAACGGGTGAATTTTCACTTACTCTTTACACCATGCTCAACCGTTGTATCACCCCTTATTTAAGAAGGGTGTCAATATTTGCTGCTGCCACCTGTGGAGACTACAACTTGTGTTCCTCCAACCTATGTATCGAAGAAAGCTTGGAATCAGATCGCTTGTGTAAGCTCTTGAATCTACCAAGCTTGAGTGAGATGTTGATGCTATTCAACAACCCAGTTTCTGTTGAAAGAGAAAAGTTTTCATCGTACATCAGATACATTTCAACCACTGAAAATGAACTATCCGCTTCCACTATCGATTACCCTGGTGTTATTCGTTTGTTAGATCTTCCCCACAGACTCGATGACATATATACGAGGCTATTCTACAAAATGGAAGAATATCTATCTTTGGGACCCTCTTTTGATCCTGCCATTTGTCTATTTTGCGGTACCGTTGTGTCTTTACAAAAGAAATCAGCTAAGCATTTAGAAGGCGAATGTAACAACCATGTTAAGCGGGAATGCATCAACCAAAACGGAATCTTCTTTTTACCAAAACACAACTCTTTGCTGTTATTGCATCGAGATTGTGGTTCTTTCCATCCAGCTCCTTATGTTGATTTCCATGGGGAAAATGACGTTGAGGGAAAAGTTCCACATATCATGACATTGAACGACGAGAAGTATGACAATATAACTCGAACACTTTGGATGCAACAGGACTCTCAAAATTACATCACCAGAATGCTCGAAGGTGCCCTGGATGTTGGTGGATGGGAGACGTTATGATGCATCAACTGTGCCCGTAATATGTAATACTCAGAGGACAATTCATTACCGTTAGATATATACAGGTGAGGGTTGTGATGTAAAGTTGATCAATTGGAAGAAGATGCACTGGGATTTTGGAAGTGATTAGTACATCAATGTACACCATTTGTATTTGATACAGAAGAAGGAGCAACAGGAGGAGCAACAGGAAGAGAATGAGAAAAGATTACAGCTACTTCAACCCGATAACTCGAGTTAATAGAACACTCACATAACATGTGGGTATATGAATGGATCAGGTTTGCTACAAACAGGCTAAAGACCTCTCAGAATAGAATTTGGGTATATGTCATACGGTCCTGATGAGGTTGTTTTCAACCACTGTTGAAGATGATGAGCCGTTGTAATTTTGAAGACAGCTTATGGCCATGGACCCATAACATAAGACACTGCTGATGTGTAACGGTTTCTCCTGAAAGACTCTTCGAGGACTTCTTGAACAAGTTCAACATTCCTCAAAAGGTTATCATTAGAACTAAATGTCACGGTACTATTAATGAATCCAAAGGTCCTAGATTGCTAGGTTGGGCTTACAGCCATATAATCGATGAGGGAAAGATGGATCTCGTCAACAACTGATGATAATGTAGAAAGAGCACCGTGGATTCCACCGTGCGGCTTTATGGAGAGATCGAGGACATAAGCGACTGTTTACCAGAACCACATGATGAGATTGTCTACTTGAAGAGGCCGTACAGGTTCAAGAAACGTTTATTCCACAATGGTGGTATCGGTGACGAGTGAAACTCCCCTGTGATTACTCGTTTACTCGATTACACTGTGTGTGTTTAATATGACGTGATGATTTCCTTTATCCAAGTGTTCTTGATCTAAGAATTTAGTTATCCAGTTTAGCCTCTTTGAGCTTCTCTGTAACTTGTTCCTCTGCACTTTGACCGGTACTCTTTGTAGCACCTGGGTAACGAGAACCTTTATCTTTCTTCACTTTCTTCTTCTTCTCAACTACTGCAGGAGCTGGGTAACCTTTTTCGTTAGCCTCTTGGAACTCTGGATCGTTCTTGAAATCTTCAATGATTGGAGCCAAAAGGATGTTAATCTGATCAGCAACACCACTCTTCAAATCAGGTGGTGCCAACTTCAACTCCTTAAAGTCATTCACCAATTCATCATAAGAAGTGTAGTTCAATGGACCACCAAACTTCTCTGGACGGTCAATTGGGAATTCAAAATGATCCTCACCAAATTTGAGCTCTTGAATTGGAGCGATAACGTATTTGATGAAAGAGAGTAAACCATTATCTTCAACGACACCTGGAGCACAGAAGGCGGTGTTGATTTTCTTCTTCACCTGCTTTGGCTCTTCCAAGATGTCAATCTTGGAGTTTGGATCAGAAGCTGACATCTTACCACCTTGTGTCAAACCTGGAACCATTGGGTTCATCAAATGTGCTCTCTTCTTATAACCCAAAGAGCCCAAGTTCTCCTCTGCAAGAACAAAGATCTTACGTTGATCAACACCACCGAATTGGACATCTACACCCAAGTGCTCTTCATCCAACGCTTGCATGAGAGGATAGATCAACCCTGACAAGAGTGGGTTTGCAACTTGTTTAACGACATCAGCACCGGCACGTTTAGCATCATTTTGAGACACAATGTTGGAGAGACGGAACAAATCGAGGGTATACTTCTCTGAGAGTTGGTAAGAGGAACCAATAACGAACGTCAACTTATCAACTGGTACTTTGATGGATTTCAACAATGATTTGACAACCTTTTCGTAGTACTTGGCTCTATAGTTGACAACCTCCAATGGTGCCTTCATGTTATCCAAAAAGGCGTGCAAATCAGCGAGCAATACCACAACTTCAACACCAGCCTTCAAAAAATCTGCAAGCTTTGTCATTGGAACAAAATAACCACAGTGTGGTCTACCAGTTGGTGCAGTACCCCAGTACAACTTCAACGGACGTTCATTCTTCTCCAAATGTTCCTTGATGATTTCACCGTGGAGAACCTCTTGAAGGTTCTTTGTGATGAGAGCGTATTGCTCCTCTGGTGTGAGTTTCTGGGACATACTTCTGAAGTTCCTTGAATACTACTTTGCAACGAAAGGAAGGATAACAAGCAAAAGTCAACAACAAGTGAAAAGGTTGTTGTTCAATGGAAAGTAGTGAAATTTTAACGGGAAGAGTAAGTATCGTCCGTTGCGTCTTACAGTCGTACTGAAATTTACGCTGTAAATGAACGGCGATGCCACCCGTTGCCTGGGCCCACAGGCTTGATCAGTGCTTAATGTTCTCATTCGTTTCTGCGTAAATATCAGAATGGCCGCTAAAAAAACGATGCCCCATACCCTTTCCAAATGCTTTAGCAGCAGCACTTTGAACTGAGCTTTTAATGGGTTTGATTCAGCTCATTAGTAATCAATTAAGCATGAGTGTTGAATGTGAAGAAGATGTAGATTGTCACTTATAATATGGGCTTTATTTGGAGTACTATAGTGGTCATCAGGGTAAGTTTGGGCATGAAGATTTGGAATTTTGAGTGGAGATGAAGCTCAACATGAAGTATGGAGTAGTACGATACAGGAATACTTCTCATTACCGATCTGATGATACAATCACTCAAAAAATGGATATAAGTTTGTGGTGGTTAGAGTATTGGTTTCAATGGTTAAAGAGAGTGAAATTTTGTTAGAGAATGATACGAAATGGCCTCGGAAGAATAGAGATGGGAAGCAATTACTCAAGATTCGATTTCGGAGGGAGAATACAACGTTAGAGGTGAGTGTCTCGTATAAATGAACGAGACGAAAGAAGAAAAAGCGTACTAACAGAGTGGGAAAAGACGTGTAAGTTTGGTTATCTCTATGATGTTAAGAAAAGCAAAGATCCAGATGCGCTAAGAGTGTTTTACTTCTTTGTAGAGGATATCCAGGTAGTCATCTTTTCAATGACTTCACTACACTTTAAAGTGAGTAACTGTTGGAATTGTTGATGTGCTTGTTTCACAATTAGATACAACGTTTATACTAACATCGAGGTGGATTAAACCAATAAACATGTAGTGTCTGAGGGCATTACAATGGATATACAACGGTATATATATATATATATATATACGTCCAGCGGATGGCTTATGTAATCATTGCAAGTTGTGTTACATAAGCTTTTTCTTATCTAATCAGTGTACACATTATTATGTAATCAATGATTAAATTCCAGAAAGGCAAAAAAAACCTTTGAGCGGCTAAAAACAACAACATCAACCAACAACAACCAAATCAACTCCTGCCAAACCTTTCCATCTATAAAAAGCATCACCTCAGCTGAAGATGTCAATCAACTCTCTCCGTATGCCTACCCGCCCTGTTGGAAGACGGTCTATCAAAAGTGAACGTCCTAAGAAGGCTCCAGTGGCACCAAAACAAGAGGTTGAAGACCCAGCAAATTACAAGGAGTATTCCCTTGTAGCTTGTAAAGAAGAAGATATTGAGAATATAAGAACCAACGTGCTGAAGTTCCAGTCCAAGCATAAGATTGACCCGTCAGAGTCATTTACGAAACCGGTTAGATTACACCGTAAGGAGACTAGAAATTTACAGTACCAACTTACAAGGGCTGAGATTGAACAACGTCAAAGGGAAAACGCTGAAGCTCGTAGAATTGCCGAAGAGGAGAGATTAGCTAGAGAAAAGGCCAAAGCTGAACAGCCAGGTCGTGTTGTTTTCGATATAAAGAATGATCCTAACGTTGCTCCTGAACCTGAACCTGAACCAAAGACTGAGGAGGAGAAGAGGATTGAAAAAATGGCTAAACAACAGGCTAATATTGCCCCTGATGGTGGTGCTAGAAAGAAATTGTTCAAGGATAATAGAAAGACAAGACAAGTGAGGGTTATGAAGGAGGAGGATAGAAAGTTAAGATATGAGGAATTTTATCCATGGGTTATGGAAGATTGGGATGGTCAAAACACATGGGTTGGTCAATACGAAGCTGCCAATGCAGATACGTATTGTCTGTTGGTGTTGAAAGATGACAAGTTCACAATGGTTCCTGTCGACAAAGTTTACAAGTTCACACCAAGAAATAAGTATGCAACGCTTACTCTGGAAGAAGCGGAGGCAAGAATGGAGAAGCACAATACAGTACCAAGATGGTTGATGAAACATTTAGACGAAAAGGAGCAAAAATTGACGAGATATGAACGTACTAAAAAGAAACTGAAAACGGTTGAAGGAACTTCTGAAAATGATAACGGTAAACGTGATTCTGATAACGATGACTTGGATTTTGAAGAAGAGTTTGCGGATGACGAAGAGGCTCCAATCATCGATGGTAATGAAGAAGAGAACAAAGAGAGTGAACGTAAAATGAAAAAAGAAATGCTTGGTGCCAATGCCATGGGATTGCATGACGAAGAAGGTGATGATGATGATGATGTCGATGATCTGTTTGAAGCAAGAAAAGTTGATAAGGATGGTGAAAGGGTTCGTAAGACTTTGATGAAAACTGAAGGTACTGGTATCTATGATTCAGAAGATGAAGTCAATCCATATTTGAATGAATCGGATTTGGAAATTGACAACTCTGAAGAAGAAATTATCACTGCTGATTTGGGCAGATCAGTTTCACCAGCAGGTTCATCTGTACAAACAAGACAATCTAGTCCCGCTCCAGGTACAAGAATTAAAGTCAAATCAATCAATTCTCCCGTTGGATTCGTGGTGCTTAAAGGTTTGCCTTCTGTGTTGATGCAGTTCCCAAGAGGTGAATGGAATCCAAATGCAAAAAGAAGAGTTCCTGAATACACGGGAGATGATGATGAATCTAGATATTCCAAACGTATCAAATTGGAGGATGAAGAAACGAGTATTCCAACCACTGTTAAATCAGAAGAGCCTATTCAAATACCATCTGCACAAGCTTCTAACAGAGATTTACTAACAGCTGAAGATGTTCTATCCGTTGTACGTAACGCCGAGAACATTACTGTTAAAGACCTGATCATCAAGTTGAAATCCAAGTTGAAGAATCCAGAGAATAGAAGTAGAATCAAAGCATTGGTTAATCAACTGCTCAAGACGGAGAATGGCTTCCTCGTACCAAAGGAGACTACAAAAGTTGAAACGTAGCCTGATACAAAGTGCATATATAGAGAAATAAAAGGTACACACGAGTATCGATCTAATTTATACCACTTCAACAATTTCATCATCATCATCATCATCACTTGATTCCTCTTGTGCTTCTTCTTCAAGCCGTTGTTCGATCTTTTTAGCCTCTTCCTCGTCAGACTCGATATCACCCAACTCTTCCTTTGTTGGTAATTCCTCCATTTTGTCGCTGTTAGGATCCTCATCTCTCATCAGCATTTGAACTATACGGTCGCAAATCTCTTGAACCTTATCGTTGTTACTATTCTTGTGCAATTCTCTGATCAATGGATAAACAGACTTGGAACGGAGATACTCTCTTGCTGGTCTTGTTGAACAAAGAAGTCACAAACTCTCCAAATGGACACAGATGATGTCTTCAATAGGCTCTCTTCTTTTGTCATCTGGAAGTAATTGCAATTCGTCTGGCAGTTTGAACAATTCTTCTTCATCCAAGTTGGCATCCTCAGACGTTGCGATTGGCAGCAGCAAGTAAGGCAAGATGTTAACGCCATCTTCATCCAGCAGATTCATATGAGCCTCAACTTCAAACAGAGAGTTCTTGATAGTTGAAGCAACACCTTCACGTCTGACCTTGGAGTCGTACATCTCTGTGAACACCAAGAGCTTACTGATTGGCACAACGCCGTCGTATTTTTGCTCTGTGACAAAATATTTTCTTCCTTCAACAAATCTGGAGACATCTGCAAAGAAGAAAGAGAGATAATCAAAGTTTGCGGATTTGTTGAAAGATTTATCGGCACCTTTAACAAATACATCAATGAGACAATCCATGGCCTTTGGGCTTTTGAAAATATCACTTGATGCAGTTTGTACTTTATCAAATGTGAAGAACTTCTTTGCATTTTCATGCTTGGCAACGTTTGCCAATAGGATGCAAACCAAATCGGCATTTCTGTTATTGACATCCAATATACTGTTCACTAAGAATTGTAGATATTCGTCATCTGTAGCGATTATGTCTCTAACTTTCAAATCCGAGCATAGGTTGGCCAGGATGGTAAATGCATGCAATGCCGTGGTTCTTCCAATACTCATAGACAGCACTTTAAGATCCAAGATGGGTCTAAAGTTATCGTTATGGAATACACTGGCCTGGGGACCTACAGAGAACCCAACAAGGTGTTCCAATGCCACTGATCTGACAGGGTCTCTTTCATCGTGTAAAAATTCCACAAGCTATTCACACCCTGTTAGTAGTTGATTTCACTCCACACACAAACCATTGTACTAATCTACGAACCTCTTCCAACTCTGACTTAGCCATTATTCTCTACCTTTTGAGCGTCAATGTTGAACCGCTGTTAATGGTTTAATTAACTAAAGCACTTGTCGGTGAAAATTTACTCAGTTCTGTGTGGCCCTGACCGATGAGACGAGATCCGCGAACTCGTTTTGTAAAACGCTCTTTGTCTGTTTGTGGTTAAACTTTCCAGAAGTTTCCACGGGTACATCCGTACACCACAAGCTCTCCCTGGGCCTCTCTTTCGATATTTTCGCCACAGCTCACACCTTTTCGACGAATTCTGTTGCATCGTAAGACGAAGCAAGAAGAAGCAAGAAGAAGCTTATCGTATACTTCAAAAATGTCAGACTGGGATAACGTTACAATCATTGGTTCCAAGGCACGTATCGGTGGTGGTGGTCCAAGAGCACAAGTTGCAAAGACCCAATCACAGATCAACGCTGCTAGAAGAACAGGTGCCGTCTTGTCTGTTGACAAAAAGTACGGTTCTGCCAACAGATCCAATGACGTTGAAGGTCAAAGATTGACCAAGATTGATAGAACAGATGACGTTGTTGCCCCAAAGAAGGTGGATGCCAGTGTTGGTAAGGCTATTGCCAAAGCCAGACAGGAGAAGAAGTGGACACAGAAGGACTTGGCTACCAAGATCAACGAAAAGCCAACCGTGATCAACGACTACGAAGCTGGTAGAGCCATCCCACAACAACAAATTCTTGGTAAGTTGGAGAGAAACTTGGGTATCAAATTGAGAGGTAAGGACATTGGTGCCCCATTACACGGTCCAAAGAAGTGATTTAAAGAGGAATTGCCCTCTCTTAGCCCTTTTTAATGTTATGACGTTATGGAGTTTCTAAATGTCGATCGTGGTAGTTCTGTAGCTTTGCTGTTTGTCTCATCCCCTATATCTTGTCCCATGTCTTGTCTCTATGATATTTTCTTGTCCTGGACATCCTCAACATTTGTCTCTGACAAGACATGTCCCGACCTTTTTTTTCATTTTCAGTTCTAGGACAAAGGACTTTGGAAGAAGGCGGCGCAAAAAAAAATGTCCAAAATCAACAAACTCTGTAAAATCAAAGACTTGGACACACAGTAACAACAACACAACAGTCACTCGTATCATAGAGAAATGGCATCTCTTGACTTCACACCACAATACAAAGATGATGAGGTATACTCCCTCGCTGGTAAGGCTTTGAAGTTCGATACTCACAAAGACATTGAACCTTACCTCAAAGAACTCGATGAGTTGAAGAACGTTAAGAAGATCGACTTCTCTGGTAACACCATTGGTATTGATGCTTCAAAGCATCTCGCTGATTCGTTGAAATTGCACAAGGATACCTTGGAGGAAGTTAACTTCTCCGATTTGTTCACCGGTAGATTGAACACTGAGATCCCACAATCCTTGGACTATTTACTCCCGGCATTACTTGACGCGCCAAAATTGCACATCATCAATTTGAGTGATAACGCCTTTGGTTTACAAACCATTGAGCCTGTTGAGAGATTCTTGCCAAAGGCTGTGTATTTGGAGCACTTGATCCTCTCCAATAACGGTATGGGACCATTTGCCGGTGAACGTATCGGTAAATGTCTGTACAAGTTGAGTCTCAACAAGAAGAAGTTGGGATTACCATCGTTGAAGACTTTTATCTGTGGTAGAAACAGATTGGAGAATGGCTCCACTACCTATTTATCCATTGGTTTGAAAGCACATGCTGACTTGCAAGTTGTGAAGTTGTACCAAAACGGTATCAGACCTCAAGGTATTGCTAGATTGATTACCCAAGGTTTGAAGCACAACTCACAATTGACAATCATCGACTTGCAAGACAACACCATCACGAAGAGATCTGCTAAGATCTTGGCTGACCATTTGTCGTCTTGGAAGAACTTGAAGGAGTTGAACGTCAACGACTGTTTGTTGAACCCATTGGGCTCTCTTGAGTTGGCCAAGGCCTTAAAAGGTGGTGACGTCCTTGAGAACTTCAAAGTGTTGAAGTTGCAATACAACGAGTTGGACCAGGAGGCATTGGAGTTGTTGAAAGATGCCATCTCTGATAAATTGCCAAACTTGGAGCTTTTGGAATTGAACGGTAACAGATTTGAAGAGGAAAACAACGTTATCGATGAAATTAACGCCATCTTCGAAGACAGAGGCATCGGTGAGCTCGATGAACTCGACGACTTGGAAGAACTTGACAGTGATGAAGACGAGACGGATAGTGAAAAGGAAGAATCCGAAGAGGAGATTGAAGCTGAGATCTTGGAGAAGGAGCTCGAACAAGAGGAGGAGGTTTACACCCCTGATGACAATGACAAGGATGTGGCTAAACTTGCAGAGGAATTGGAGAAGGCTACGATATAAGACAGAGCGTCTCTATAGAATTACCATATATCAATCAACGTTAAGCTTTAGCTGTTTCTGCATAGCTTCAAGTATCTTATCCTTTTCTATCCATTCATTCTCTAGCCATTTTTGCAATTTCCTCTCCTTTAATGGTAACTTGTTCAAAGGCTTCAATCGTATATCCACGTTAATAATGAACACAGGTTGTTTCAACGTCAAGATTTCAAAAAGTGTTGGGTTTGTAAAGCAATTCTTCATTGGGTTGTAGTACAAGATGGTGATCCCAACAAGGGTCTTCAAATACGAATACGAGACACTTTTGCCTATAGATTTGACCAAGTTACTAAAGTTGTTAAACCTTGGGTATAGTAAATTGTTGAACTTTGGAAGGTAGTGCTTCTCCAGTTGTTGGTTCTGTAACGATAAGCTCCTATCAGTAACGATGTTGACCTCTGGGAAATGGGCTATCCAGCTGTTTACACCACAGTTTCTTTCCTTTGTTATAGTTGTTAGCTCTCGCTCCAAGTCCAGGGGATCCATCTGCCAATTCTCATCGTTGTTGAATACGTTCCAAATGAGCTTTAAACTGGGTCCCTTCCAAAGAGAATTCCACGCAAAGAAGTTTAACGAGATCTTCTCCACCGTTGCCTTCTCCACAAGAGTTTTCAAGTAGTACAACAACATATAGTCGAAGAGTGACTTGTGGTTGGCTACAACCACACAGTTCTTCAAAGCCTCATGAACCTCAGCATCTTTCAAATTGACACCACTCACAATGATTCTGATCTTTCTCTTGTTTATCAAGTAGATCAACAGTGTCCAGAAGAGGTCAACCACGGAGCCCTTCACCGTGTTCATTGTACTTTCGGGTATCATGAACAACAGATATGACCACACTGTCATTTGAGCCTCCAACATGAGATACGCAAGAAACATCATAACTAATATCAACCCCTTTGAGACGTTTGATATCGAAAGTTCCAGTGGCACTGGGTGTATTCCCACGTCGCGTAGTATCTCATACGATAACAACCTACGGCTCATAGCTATGTCAACTGTGAGCTGACAGCTTTGTCGATAGACAAAAATAACAATAAAAGATGGAAAGATACCAATAAACACTCAAAATACTCCAAGATGTCCTGAAATATGACACAAAATGTGACACAAAATGTATTTGTGGACAAAATTCTTCTTCTATACGACCGTTTGTACCTTTACTTGAGCACTTCCAAGTGGACAAATATTCGCATTATGGACATCTTAAGCGAGCGGGTGACTCTCTTCTCCCACGGAAAGGCCAGGATAAACTGGCTAATTTGAAGAGAAAGTATTGATCTTAGCAAGAAGGGTATAATGACTCCCTCTCCCTCCCCGGCTTTTACCCAGTCGGGTAGCTCATCGCCCCCGGAACTGAAATTTTTCACCTGCAAGTGCGAGACGTAAATTTAATACCCAAATCAATAACTATGAGAAAACTTTTTTTGACCGTTTGAGATTTGAAGCATAGGGTATTTCCTCAGAAGTGTGTCTTTAAGCGAGAGTTGAAGAGTTGAGAAAAGCCATGTCTCGTATCATTGTGAAGAACCTTCCAAAGTATATAACCGAGGAAAGGTTACAGGAGCATTTCTCCAAAAAGGGACAAGTTACAGACGTTAAACTGAGAAAGAACTCCAAAGGTGAATCGAGAAGGTTTGCGTTTATTGGGTTCAAAAGCGACCAAGACGCTGAAGAATGTGTGAAGTACTTCGATGGCTCCTTCTTGGATACTGCAAAGCTGTCTGTTTCGTTGGCGAAGAGTTTTGCCGACCCAACAGTGCCAAAATCGTTCAAGGAGAAGAGAAGAGAGGCACTGCAAAGAGTTAAAGAACGTGAGCAGAGAGAACAGGAGAAGGAGGAGAGAATCAGGGAGAGAAAGAGACAAAAACTTGAAAAGAAGAACAGAATTGATGACGAAATTGCACAGAATCCTGAATTACAAGAGTTTATCCAGGCTACAAACCCTTCTGGTCAGACTAAATCTTGGTCAAATGATATCGTCGTCAATGAAGGTGGTGCTCCTTCTAACTCGCTGTTAGAGCAGGCACTTGCTTTGAAATCTGGCGACTCTGTTGAGAATAAGTTCCAAAACGACGTTGCTGATGAAATCTTCAAGATACCAGAGAATGAAAGTGACGATGATTACGAAGATTTTGGTGGAAAGAAGGACGATAATGAAGTTGATGATGATGAGCCTATGATGGGATTGGATGCATTCAACAATGGGGAATCGCAGAGAGAGCAAGAGGGGAAAGAGAACGATGAAGCCATCTCTGATCTTGAATGGTTAAAGAAGAGAAGAATTAGAATCACTGAGAATGAAAGTGCTACAACTACAGCTGAACCTTTGAATTCAGACGACGAGAAGGCAACTGAAGACGAACAAATTCAACATCAAATATCTGAACCAATTGAACCTGAAAAGAACGATGAGGAGTTATCAATTGAGAAGATTAGAGAAACTGGGCGTTTATTCCTGAGAAATATTCTCTACACAGCTACAGAGGAAGAGTTCAGAACACTATTTGGTAAATTTGGAGAGTTGGAAGAGGTTCATATTGCCATTGATACAAGAACAGGTAAATCCAAGGGCTTCTGTTATATCAAGTTTGTAAACCCAGACGATGCTGTGAACGCATATATCGACCTTGATAAGCAAATCTTCCAAGGTCGTTTGCTGCATATCATTCCAGCAGAAGGGAAGAAAGATCACAGATTAGACGAGTTTGACTTGAAAAATCTACCGCTGAAGAAACAGAGAGAGCTCAAGAAGAAGAACGATGCTTCGAAATCCCAGTTCAGCTGGAACTCGCTCTATTTGAACCAGGATGCCGTGATGGACACTATTGCAGCTAACTTGGGAGTTAAAAAATCCGAATTGATTGATCCAGAGAATGCCAGTTCAGCTGTGAAACAGGCATTGGCAGAGGCTCACGTTATTGGAGATGTGAGGAAATTCTTTGAGAATAAAGGCATTGATCTTCTGAAGTTCCAGACGAAAGAACGTGATGATACCGTGTTACTCGTTAAGAATATCCCATATGGAACAGCAGAATCTGAGATATTGGATCTTTTCAGTCCATATGGCGAGCTAAAGAGAGTCATCATGCCACCTTCCGGTACCATAGCCATTGTTCAATATAGAGATGCACCAAGTGGGAGAAGTGCTTTTACTAAACTTTCCTATAGAAGATTTAAGAAGAGTATTTTGTATCTTGAGAAGGGGCCAAAAGACCTGTTTACGAGAGCACCAGCTGAAGACGAAGTTGTTACAACCTCTCAAACCAAAGAAGATGCAAAGGAAATCCAACACAACGAAAAGGATATTATTGAAGAAGATACCGAAGTATTTGAAGGGCCAACTGTTTCTGTCTTTGTGAAGAACTTGAACTTTTCCACAACAGCACAGGATCTCACGAAGCTCATGTCAAAATTGGATGGATTTGTCCTTGCTACGATCAAGACCAAGCCTGATCCAAGGGACTCAACAAAGACGCAAAGCATGGGATACGGCTTTGCTGAATTCAAGACTAAGGATCAAGCAAACACTGCACTTCGTGCTATTGATGGAGTTGTTCTCGATGGCCATAAACTTTCCTTGAAACTTTCGCATCGTCAGAACACTGTTTCCTCGTCATCGTCCTCCAAGAAGTCGAAATCCAAATCCTCCAAGATCATTGTTAAGAACTTACCGTTTGAAGCCACAAGAAAGGATGTCTTTGAGCTTTTCAATTCCTTCGGTCAACTCAAATCTGTCAGAGTCCCAAAGAAATTCGACAAGTCTGCTAGAGGTTTTGCATTCGTGGAGTTCTTGTTACCGAACGAAGCTGAGGCTGCTATGGATCAACTTCAAGGTGTTCATTTACTTGGTAGACGTCTTGTCATGCAATACGCAGAACAGGATAGTGGAGATGCTGAAGCTGAAATTGAGAAGATGACAAAGAAGGTTAAGAAGCAAGTTGCCACAACCCAATTAGGAGCTTTGAGATCTAATGGGAAGCGAAAACTCGACTTGGGAGATGAAGAAGAAGAGTGAACTCGTGCCTCGTTCTCATTACCTTTATACGGATATAAATACAGATCTATTGGATCGTCATATTTAACACAACTGCTCACCTCAATGATGATGCTTATGTGTTGTAGAGTCTACGTTCGAAGCCACTGTGGCTGTTATTCTCAGTGCCATAATCTGTGGCTTTCAGTGGCTTTCAGTGGCTTTTTTTTCTACTTCCAATCATCTTGAAAAAGTTGCTGTAGTACCATGCCAGATGCAACGCTGCTTTCCTAGCAAGAACAGCATAGTTATGATATTCATGGTTACAAACCAAGTTTTATTTAACATAGTTGATTGAGTGGATCATAGCGAAAACCTCTCAACAGGACTCTTTCATTCGTTGCATTCATTGTTAGAAATTCTCTGCGCAGCAACGGTCTCATTCGTTTCATCGATGCGGCCTTTTACAGGTTGTCTCCTGCATCAGCTGAAGGAATCTTTTCTACAGGGAAGAAACTAATAATTTACAAGATGCTTTCTCTTATTGGATAGCTAATTGATATCAGTAACCGTAAGGGGAAACTCCATATGATGAAGCTCAAAAAGTGGGAAAAAAAAGCTTTCCAATAGTCTATTTGGTTCTTTCACCTTGTTTAACATGTGGCACTGTGGCGAATTAATTGTGGCACAGGGGCATGTCGTTTGAAACGTCATCCCGAGCTCTAAGTTATACAGATGTTGAAGACAAAATGTGTAAAAACAAACAGGGGGAAAAAAAAGAAAGAAATTACGTATTGTGAAGCATTTGCTTGCATAAAAGCACCAGTATACTGTCATAAACCGACGATCGAGTTGCTATGACATGATCCAATCACCAATTCTGTAGTATAAAAAGCTTGCCATAACTTCCCTACGTCTTCGATTCACTAAATGTCTATATCAAGGTTTTATCAAATATGACCTTAAAGAAGGAAGACAGCAAAGACTATGAAAAATATCTCGAAGAGTCATCTAATGGGGTCCCATTAACGGTCAACATCCCTACAGAATCATTTGATGATTCTGAGACCTTAGAAGCAGACGCTATCCTTCATAAGGAGATTGAAGAAGAACAAGGTAATCAGATCAAATATCGTTCTTGTTCATGGCAACGTACCGCGATGCTTCTATTCTCCGAGTACATCTGTCTTGCTATCATGTCCTTTCCATGGTCATATTCGGTTCTGGGATTGATTCCAGGCGTTATAATCACTGTTTTTGTCGCTGGTACAACTTTCTATACAGGTCTCATCATTGGTGATTACTGTGCTCGTTATCCACATCTGCAAAACATTTGTGATATTGGCAGACAGTTGTTCTGGGGTAAACAATGGGCATGGTATGCTACTGCTGTGTGTTTCCTTTTGAACAACACATTGATCCAGGCTTTACACGTCTTGGTTGGAGCCAAATACCTCAACACTGTGACGCACCATAGTCAATGTACTGTGGCTTTTGCTGTTATATCAGCGGCTATTTGCTTTCTCATCTCGTTGCCGAGAACCTTTTCCCATATGTCAATTATTGGGTTGTTCTCCGCTGCAACAATGTTCATTGCTGTTTTGTTGGCGATGATCTTTGCTGGTGTGCAAGATCATCCGGATAACTTCGTCGAAGGAGAACCTGTTAAGTGGCACTTGTGGCCACAGGAAGGTACAACGTATGTCTCTGGAATGTCAGCCATGCTTAACATTGTGTATACATTTGTTGGGCAAATCTGCTATCCTTCCTTCATCAGTGAGATGAAGAACCCAAAGGAATTCAAAAAGGCATTATACTTGGTGACTTTATGTGAAGTGATTGTCTTTTCCCTTGCAGGCTCCATCGTATATGTGTATGTGGGTAATTCATACATCACTGCACCTGCCTTTGGATCGTTGGAATGGAAGTACAAACTTGCAGCTTTCTCGTTTGCTATTCCAACCATCATATTCTTGGGCTCACTCTATGGTAACGTTTCATCACAGTTGTTATTCTTCAAAGTGTTTGATTCCACGAGTAAGCATAGAACATCACACACGCTTAAAGGATGGAGTGTATGGATCCTCATAAATGCCGCGACATGGATTGCTGCTTTTGTCATTGCTGAGGTCATTCCATTCTTCTCTGATTTGTTGTCTTTGATGTCGTCGTTGTTTGACTGTTGGTTTGGTTTTGTATTCTGGGGAGTTGCTTATTTCAGAATAAAAGAGGCCAAATACCAAGGTCAATTTACAAACTTTGGACATCTGTTCAAAGTGCTAACCGCTAGAGAGAAAGTTGACTATGTGATCTGCTGGGTATTAATTGGTATTGGCATTTACATTCTGGGGCCTGGTACCTACGCTTCTGTTGATTCCATTGTTCTGAGTTATCAAAGTGGGCTGTACGGCACAGTCTTCACTTGTGCAAGCAATGGCTTATAGACTCGCACGTTCTTAATAGACCGGAATTGTTGTTTTCTGTGGGGATTCGTAGTTGTTGATGTTTAGTAGAATACGCAGCATGGTCACGTGACCAATATGCCACTCTTCTCAAAATAGAAGTAAATCGAAGTAGTCTCGAGTTTTGCAAATTGTGACTACTCTTGTCCTTGGAACAAGGTCTCAATGGTTTATAGCAAGGCAAATTCCTCGCCTTATTGATGATTGTTGGGAATTTACAGGTGTAATGTGTCACTCTGTGCGGAGAAGGCATCGCTGGGCAATCTTGAAGCATTGTACTTTGTGACTATCGATGCGACCAGAGGAAAGATAGCTATACAGCACTGGCCCACGTGATCACTGCATTTGAAAGTGCGAAACGAAGTAATGTTACACCGAAGTTTAAAAAGAAGAACCTATAGAAGTCTATCTTAAATTTGAACTAATGAGTCGTACAAGTGTGTTTTGTCTTAACGAGGTGAAATCTAGGAAACTTACTGCCGGGCACACTCTATTTTGGCCGTGTGGATGTCGGAACGGTCCGAAGTCTGAGGTTGAGCCCTAACCATAATGTGGTCTAGGAAAGGGGACTTGGGCGCTTGGAAGTTATGAGTAGCTAACTTGTAGATTGAAAATTTGTGACGTGAGGCCACAACACGTTACGTATTACATAGTACATGGTCCAGAAAAAGCCGTTTCAAACACTTTTTTTTCATATCGCCTTCTGCTAGTTCCTTATTCTCCGTCAGTAAGGGGGGGTGGATTGATCTGATTCGACGAATGGTTACGGTAGGTCGAACCCGGCTGTTATTTGGGCCGTTCTGAGCAGAATGGTGAGGCTAAAGAGCTCTAGGCAGAACTCACAGAAACTATCATCCAATCGTCTAATTGGTCTAGCGACCTCATCACCAGATTTATCAATTTCAAACGCGTGCTGAACCAAACAAGCTGTGCGGAATGATTTGCGATTGTTCAACCCCTATTGGAGTAGTGCGCGGGAAGTACTTCCAAATCACCCGGATAGTAGGTATCGTGCTGCGCTTCCTCTTTCCTGACGTTGCTGCCATTCATTACTTTTCTAAATACGGTAATAGAGACGTCTTGATTTGGCCTGGAGAAAGTCCAGATTCAGTCAAGGGAGGGACCAGATTTGGCGATATCCCCCTCTTCGCCAAAAATATCTGGCTGTAGGGTAATGTCAGAACGAATTCCACTAACAATTTACAAACAATTTCATCTTCGGCTTTGAGTGGTTAAGACCGTTAAAACAAATTGGAATAATTGTGTAACAATGTAGTAAGACAAGTTGATAATTTTAATTCACTCAAACCCATTTCCAATTGGAACGGATGATTCGCTTTACAATTGGGTTATATCGGCTCTTCTGTACGGAACCTTTTGCAGTTTTCGGGTTTCGCAACAATAGCAAAGTCCCGTGTTGAACGAAACTTTGTGCAAATTTGCAAAACTTTTTTTTCTTCTATTTTTTTTCTCTCGTAATTTGGCAAAGTTTCTCCCTGGTACCGTGCCGCGCTACAGATTTCCACACAGATTTTGTTTGTATATTTGTTTTTCCAGTACGGAAAGCATGCGCAAAGCCACAGATATGTCACCATTTTAGTGCTTGAGGGGACTAACATCGGAACACTTTCAAAACTGCCTCTGTGTAAAATGTCATTCATGTTAACAAAATTGTGCAAAAATGACCAAAACTCCACCAAAATACTTCTCTCCTTTTGCATTTTCGTTTTCGTTTTCGTTTTCTGGTTTGCCTTTTTAGGATACATCCCCCAAAGTGGGTAAATGGTAAATATGTACCGTACGTTATACATTTCTTGTGTGTGTGGTTGAATTGCTCTTTAGACCTCGCATAATAACTCTCATCCGGGTTCCTTCTATTATAGTTCAAACTTATCCTATATAAGCAGTACTCTTTCCCATCACCCCAATTCTTCGTAGGTTTTAGAACGTTCCCCCTTTTTCTTTCTCTTGCTTTTTGTTTAGCAAAGGTATATACATAGACATTCAATTGAAAGCACATAAACACAATGAGATTTTCACTTGTTGCCCTTGCCTCAACTTTGGCAGTTGCCAATGCTATTCCATTCGATATCCTCAACGTTCTCTACAAACGTGAGGATTCTTCCAACTCTGCCTTGTCCTGGTTGGATTCTCTTTTGAACGTCACTAACTCTACAATCTCTTCAAACTCTACAAACTCCACCAACACCACCAACACCACCACCACTGAGGAAGAGTCCGACTTGACCACTATCAAGATCTTCTCATTCTCCAGTAACTTCACCGAGATTTACGGTTCTCTCAACGCTACTGCTGAGGCTTCTAATACCACTTACTCAAACTCCTCAACCATCTCCATCGAGGCTACTGTTGATGACATTTTGTCCATCTTGAACATTGCAGGCAACTCCTCCAGTGTTGAATTCGTTGCTGCTGCCCTCGGTAACAACTCCTTGAGCGCTCTATTGAATGCTACTGAGCTCTCTAGCTATGTTGCTTTGGAGTACGAGGAATTGGGCACTTCTTTCAATGACTCTGCCTTGCCATTGTTGTACCAAGCCCTTGAAGATGACTCTGAGGATTACGATGCCTTCGTTATCCTTCTTGAGCCAATTTACCTCGAGTCTGCCGCCTTCTTTGTTGACATCACTACAAACATCTCTAACGCCATTGTGTTTGCTCCAGAGATCACAGTTGAGAACTTGTTGAGTGGTGGTTTGCTCGACTTGTACAACGCCATTGTCGTTGCTGCTGACGAGGACAACGTATTCGACACCGAGGTTGTCTCCTCTCAATACATTTCCCCAGCATTCTACTCCCAAAGAGTTGGCGACCGTTTCGTCTCTTCTGCTGTTACCCTTGGTAAGGTCACTCGTGGTGAGGCTCAATGGTTTGTCACTGACGCTGCATTCCCAGACTTTGGCGGTAACTTCACCATCACTGAGGAATCCACTGTTCCAGAAGTTCTCGTTGTTGAGGCCGTTGGCTCTTCCTCTGCTGAGTTGTTAGCTGCATTGCAAGCCACTCTCATTGATGGTATTGTTTTGTCCGCTGACTCTGTTGATGACTACAGCGCTGCATTCATCGAACAAGCTTCTATCTTGGCTGAATCTATCCCAGTTGTCTTTGCTACAAGCGCTGAGAAGGATATCTTGACTCCAGAAGATGTTCCAGTTGAAAGTGCTTTGGCTGCTGGTTTGTTGTCCCCAGTTAAGGCTAAGGTTTTGCTTCAAGCAGCTTTGGCTTCTAATTTGGATGATGAATCTATCTCTGAGTTGTTCGCGGTTGCTTACGGTGGTTAAATCACTCATTTGATACCCAGATATACCCATTACAAACACATGGCACATTGGTCATGAGATGGTTACAAACCTCTTACGTTCATTAACTGTGTGTTTTCCTTTTAAACTTCTATTCGTTCCGGTGAGATATTGTGATTTCAGTATCTACGTTTTGTATTCTCTCTCCTTTTTCTATATAGGTTTATTATTACTATTATGATCCATTCACAATTAGTATCGATGTAGTATACTTTAACTCTTTCCAAGTTTCAACCACTTTGGAATCTTTTTACCATTGTTCTGTGTAGAGCTCTTTGTTGCTGGAGAATTTACCTTTGGAGACTTTGTCTCTATTGCATCACCTGCCTGAACGTTGTTGAACTCCTTATCCAATTTAATCTCTTCGGCTTCATTCATATCCTTTGCCTGTTGTAAGAAATCACTCTTTAGAAATGGGCCGTTTACCAAGCTGTGTGATCTAAACAACAACAAGTTTCTTGCCTCCAATTGAGTTACCAGTGGTTGTGTTGAACTGGCTAAAACTTCATGTGGATGTGGTATACTCAATTCAAAGTCGGTATTTTCCTTGACCAATGAATTAGATACAAATGAATACAGGTCTGCATTTGTCTCGTTTGGCTTGAAATTAGCCTGTAGGAAAGATTGGTCAGGGAATCTTATTCTAACTTCAACGTTATTTATACGATGTTTTTGAGCCTCTTTGCGTATTCTTCTCTTCTTCTCAGAGTCGTGGGCGTATGATGATAGCATATTTTGGTATTGACGTGCGTGTGATACGGAAAGTTCATAAACTTCTTCGTCTGGTTGCTCAACTTCAATGGGGGTTTCAGATGCCTTGTAGACGTATACATGCTTGGGGACTTCTTTTGGCTCTTCTTCATCGATTGGCTCTTCCTTGACTGACTCTTCCTTTATTAGCTCCTCACGGTCAATTGGTTTATCGATATCCATCTCGTCATCACCAGTTCTATTCTCCACTTGAGCAAAATGCGCTTTAATCTGTTGCACAAGAACATTCTTATATGCCTCTTCCTCTGGTGAGAGTTTGATCTCATCTGTCTTGTCTGTCTCGACAATTTTATTGCAATTTTCCACATGTTTTGCAGTTAACTCTCCAGATTGCTTCCTTTCAATAACAGTTGGCCTGTTAAAGCTTAGTCTCAATACTCCGTTATTCTCAACACCAACCTGTGATAATGTCAGATCTAAAGATTCTGCACCGACTGTCTTTGTAAACGTTTGAAACTTCAAATCGTAGCCAGCACTCAAGATAGAGCCCAATTCACCCTCCAGTATTTCAACAAGTTGACCCAAAGTCATAGAATTAGACAATTTTTTAACCACCGAGTTTTGTTCAAATGGGCTGTTTATGAATTGGACCTTGATGTTTATATCTTGTTGTCTCTTTGATTTTGAAGGTTTCAACTCCAATTTAGCACCCGCTGGTAAGTTTAACAGTCTGAATGGAAGAGAATTGGAGATCTCGCTGTTCTTATGGCTAAATTTATCGATTAGTGGAGTTCCAAAAAGAGCGTGAAGAGAAGAAGTTCCATACTAACAATAACGCAAAAGTGGCGGAATCCAGCTTGAAATGAGTAGTTGCTCTTTCAAGTATTTCAGAAGCTGGCGTACCAGGAGATGTCTTAACCTTTAGACTCTTGAGACCATACACTACAGTAACAGTGGACATTGCTATTTCTCCCTGATTCTCCCTGTAGTGCTTTCAAACTGGTTTCTCTCTACGTGGGTATGTTTACTCCTCATATACAGTTGATGTATTCGCCTCGCTTCAGCGCCTAATCGATGTTACTCCGTGTGCCCCTACCGTGAGATATCGGAATTGTTGTTTTTATTCTAACGAAGTTTACGAACTCCAAAGAAGGAAGGAGAAAAAGCGCCAACACGTAAAACCCGCCGGTACGAAATAAGCCGTGAAAACACGATGACGACAACCAAAGACAGACAGAGCCTTTTTTGCGATTTTTTTTTCTCTCAGCGCCTTTTCGCGGAATTCTTGTCATCTTTTTTTTTGTCGCTTTTTGTGTTTTGTGTTTATTTTCTGTACTTTTTGGCCCTTTTGTTGTTTTTGTGGTTCTTTTCAACAAGGAGAACTTCAATCAAACAGAGCAAATCAATAATCCTGTTTTAGAGCACTTTAGAAAATGGTCTCAGTTAGTAATTTGTTGCTTTGTTTTTATTCTGATGGATAATTCCATTCAACGGATTCTTTTTTGGGTTTCTTGTGCCCGTTTATGCCTTTGTTATTGATCCTTTACTAACACCAAATGTAGGAGGAAGAGTTTTTGTATGTGTGGTTTTCTCTCTGATTGATCCGTTCTTGTGAGAGATGTCTTTTGTTTTTTATCCTTTGTTGTATTCGCTTTGGTTGTCGGATCATGATTATCTTGCTATGAAGTACTAACACAAGGTTGTATAGGAAGTCATTCCCACAGATTGCACCACCAGGTTCTCTACCGGGTCACCCAGGTTATCTGAGCGATGAACAGCAGAAGAAGTTGCTTGATCTTAGAGAGCAATTGAAGGCCAAGGGTTATGAAAAGCGTTTGGATGATGCCACTTTGGTAAGTGTGTCTTTCTATGATTCTGTCACTCTATCGTTCCATCACTCTTTAAGGTGAGGGGGCACTTAGACAGTTGTATTTACCCTACATGTACTAACGCATCACCAAGTTGCGTTTCCTTAGAGCAAGAAAATTTGACGTTGCTCTTGCCTTGAAGATGTACGAGGAGCATGAGAAATGGAGAAAGGAGTTTGGTACCGACACCATCCTGGAGGATTTCCACTATGAAGAGAAGCCAATCGTTGCCAAGTATTACCCTCAGTACTACCACAAGACTGACAAGGATGGTCGTCCTGTGTATATTGAGGAGTTGGGCTCTGTCAACTTGACTGAGATGTACAAGATTACCACCCAGGAACGTATGTTGAAGAACTTGGTTTGGGAATACGAGTCATTCACTAGATTCAGACTCCCTGCTTGTTCTAGAAAGGAGAATTATTTGGTTGAAACTTCATGTACCATTATGGACTTGAAGGGAATTTCAATCACGGCAGCTGCCCAGGTGTTATCCTACGTCAGAGAGGCTTCATATATTGGTCAAAACCATTACCCAGAACGTATGGGTAAATTCTACTTGATCAATGCACCATTTGGTTTCTCCACTGCATTCCGTTTGTTCAAGCCTTTCTTGGATCCTGTTACTGTTTCAAAGATCTTTATCTTGGGTTCAAGTTATAAGACTGAATTGCTCAAACAAATCCCACCAGAGAATTTACCAAAGAAATTTGGTGGATTGTCCGAAGTATCTGAAGCTGAAGGTGGATTGTACCTATCCGATATCGGACCATGGAGACAAGAGGAGTACATTGGTCCAGAAGGTGAAGCACCAAAGGCTTTCTCTCTCTAAATCTGATTATATACCGTGTCCTACTGGTGGTTTATAACTTGGAATAGAAGTTAGAGTTGGTATACACCAGAGAGGTGCATACAAATACCTTCTTTCCCTCTCTTTACTATTTTGTTTCGTGTTTCTCCGTCTTGATTATAAATTAAGGATTGGCTTATACAATTGAATCGTACAAGATTATAATTGTCACCATAATAGTGTCAATATATGTTTTGGTTGGCGTTAATACCGCGTTGTCTCTGTTTCCGATGTTGCTGTTGACGCTGCTGCAGTTACGGAGAGCAAAAAAACAAATAATATGTTTCCACGGAGATTATATAACTAAAATGTACTCGTGTTTATCAAGTACTTTAACTTCTCCACTCCTTATTACTCAGTGTAAACACCATAACGATGCTCCAATTGGACTCATCCACGCTACGAAATGAGCTGGCCTCACAAGAGGGGAGATTCAAAGGGCAAGTTCTAATATCAAGCAATGGGGTGGATGGTTTCTACTCTACAATGTTGACAATAGACGATACTGGTGCTCTAATATCAAACGACACCACGAAGCTGATGACTTCATTGCACTCATGTCAGTTACAGATATCGGAGGACTCCTTAGTGGTGAAGACTTATAATGGGTTGATGACCACGTTGATAAGGTGCCCTGATACAACCACGTTTGTCCGGTTGTTAGCTGCTCTGTTGTTTTGGCAAAGTTTGAAGCCTCGAGGAGTCATAAACAAACGTCTCACCATTCCATACAACTTTGACAACTCATTGAAGCCGGAGAATGTGCTAGTAGCAAGCTGTAAATGCTTTGGCCCCTTGTCTAAGCATTCTGGGAAAGTTGATGTCAAACCAGGTCCTGAGGTTCCAATATTCTGCGGAGCTCATGAACAATGGTTTAGTGCTATGGCTGTGTTGAAGAGTAACGGTGAATTGGAATTGATTAATGAGAACGATGGTAAAACGTTGTACGTTTTAGATTTGACGTTGTTGTTGAGAGATGAAGTCAGAGAACTGCACAACTCAATATTTGAGTCTTCAAATTACCTCTACGTTGGTATATTGGATGACTTGAGGAAGAGAATGGTTGGGCCATGTGACTATCAGTCTGAACAGGTTAAGACGATATTCAAGGATTCCGTGAGAGGTAGAAGAATCATAATGGAATTCCCCTTCAGAATTGACGTTGAAGATTGGCTTGTGGCGTTAAAGTCATTTACAACAAGACAAGCCGTTGGACTCTCACAACAACACACATTACGCGTGTCTAGGAAACTTGAGTTCAATATTTTGGAAGTGGATTTGGAAAAGGAATGGAGAAACGGTGCAAAGCTATACTGTGAAGTACAAATGTGGGGAGCTCCATGGTTTAGAACTGCTATCGTTGAAAGCGATACATGTGCTTTCTACAGAGAAGTTTTGGAATTGGACTTACCAATGCCCACCAGAAAGTTTCATGTTGTGATGAAAGAGGCAAGTGCAAACTACTACCAACAGTCAGATGTTGTCTTAGGATCAACGATGGTGGTGTTTGAGAAATATGATGATAACTTACAGAGAGTTCCAATAAGCGCACCAGATGGATCATCTATTGGACAGTTGTGTTTCTCTGTAAAGGTGTCAACTGATTATGTACTACCACCAGATAATTTCAACCATTTTGAACAGATGATTTTGAATTGTGATTTGAGAGAACTCTTACTCTACATTAGATCGAAATCATCACAGGAGAACTTACAAAGCACTTCAGTGTTACTCCTGGATATATTTCAGTCTTTGCAAAAAGAAGGTGAATTCTTTTCTACTTTGATTGACCAGGAAATTTCCAAAATTATGGGATCTGCTGATAAGAACATCTACAACACCCTCTTTAGAGGCAACTCACTGCTGACGAAATCAGTTGAAATGTTCAATCTAAGAGTGGGACAAGAGTACTTGGAAAAAGTTGTTGGAAAGTTTATCATTTCCATACTGGCGATGAATGAATGTACAGAGATTGACCCAATGCGTCTTAAATGTCCTGATGATGAAAAGGCCGCTATTATTGATAAGAACTCCAAAGTCCTGTTGGGATATACAGAGCAGATTTGGTCCTTGATATACACAACTTCTAATGACTTACCGGTCACTATCAAACAGCAGATGACATTGCTTCGGAAAAAAATCGAATTGTATACATCTGATATCGACATCACACTCAACTGTATCACTGGTTTTATCTTTCTCAGATTCTTTTGTCCTGTGATACTGAACCCAAAACTATTCTTCTTGACTTCAAATCACCAAACGGGTGACCCAAAGAGAACTTTGACTTTGATCTCCAAGATCCTGTTGACATTTTCCAACAGAACGAGATTTGGTGCTAAGGAGCCGTATTTGGCGAGGTTCAACGAGGTATTCATTGATAAACATAAAGATGAGCTTCTTGAGTATCTCGATAAAACCACGGGTAAGAAGATGGATTTTACAGAGCGTAAAGTGAAACTATCATCTTCTTTTGAGAGGCCCGATATCATGTTTATCCCTAAGGATATCTTGAAGGAGCTTCCAACTGTGCCTTTCCTCATTGACAAGTACTTGAGAATTGCTCAACTGTCAGATTTGCTGGCAAAACACCCTCCTCGTGTTGAAATTGATGAGTTTGGTTATTTCGAAAACAACACAAGTGGTGAGGGTGTTGATACAGTCAACAACAGGAAGTCGTTGTACAAGATTGGCTCATTGGAATTTGAGAAGTTGATTCCAAAGCACGACGAATGTGCTCCAAATGAAGACTTTGAATTTGGCTCAGAAGAATTCATCAAGACTCTTTTGAAAACATCAGACAGCGATCAGGTCTTTAACTACCTAAATGCTGGATCATCCTTAAAAGACTTGGTTAGAGAATCCGACAGATTGTCAAACAAAAGGGCACGACTATGCTCTAAGCTTTCGGACTCTGAGTCGCCCAATGACATCAAAGACATGGGAAAGTACGCCGACTATGTGCTCTCCACTGCCATTATCAACAGCTCTGGGAAAATCAGAAGAGCCTCGCCAGGTATACATGGCCTGAAATACCTCAAGCAAGACTCAGCGTTGAATCTGAAGCTCTCCTTGAAGAGCCCAGATGGTTCTGAATCGCTATCGAGTGATACAAAGACAAGTCGGGACACTTTGAACCCGTCACCAAAGAAGAAGATATCTCGGTTAATCAAATCTGCTAGTATAAACACGCTATCGTCCTTCTCAACCACTGAAGAGAAGAGGAAATCAAGAACCTTTGGCAATTGGTTCAAAAAGAGACTATAAGCTATCCAAAAAAAAATAGAAAGAAACTACCTGTATCACTATAACCTAATAATAATTACTTCGTACCATGGTTTCTACAATTGGCGATGTAAGCATAAAGCCACCGGTATAAACGTCAGCTCTCCCGCCTCCACCTCAAAATTTTAATACAGAAAGAATATGATTTATCTGAAAAGGTCTCCTTCTACATTCGAACCCTTCCGTTCTACGGTATCATAATGATCTTCTCATCCCTTTTAAAATTCCCCCTCTGACCATAAGAGGTGGGTTTGTTTTCTGAAATGGATGGATATATTTTACGCCATCTCGGGCGCCTAACAAACCAACTCGCCATGTTGGCAATGAGCAAGCCACCGGCCACAACACGACGGGTGGTGAAGCATGGTCCACGAAGCTCACAAAACTACCGCAAGAGTTGATTTGGATGACGCTGAGAACAGAGCCATTGGTGGTTCGCGCCGTTCAGATGGCTCTATACGACGTGTTGTGAAAGTACGACCAGGCTTTACGCCCCTGGAGGATACCAAGAGAGTAAGCGTGCGTGGGATGAGAGGAGCAAGGACCTAGGATGATCCAGCTAGCGGTTCGAGCGATCTTGACAAAGGCACTATGGCTCTGAAGGCATTTGGCGGACTTGAGAACCTGCTTCGAGCCAACAGGGCGAGAGATGAGGCGAGCCAATGCTTCCGTAGAGCCAGGACTACAGTGGGTGGAGCATTGTTGTGCTGATGATCTTGGTGTTGATGAAACCACCGAGGAGCTGGAGTACTTGGCTATCGAGAGCAAACCTCTGGTGAGTGGATCTGAAAGGAAGAAGCTCTATGCTGGAGGAACTGAGCATCAGCCAAAGAGTCAAAGCACTGGTGGGGAGAAGGCGCCATATCGTCCTCCACGAGCTAGAAACGAGCAACTGAAAAGTTGAAATATGGTACCAGCTAACCCCGAATGTCTTTCAATTTGCTCTACAATATAAAGTGTGTCACGCACTATTAAATGTTGTTGTTGAACTTTTTGTTTGTATGTACAGGTTCCATAGAATAACTCCTCTCTATACGATTTCAAGCAACCTCTGTTCAGTTATTGGACTGTTGAATTCTAGCAATGTATGTCTTAGATACGGTGTTCCATGCTCTCATGTACTTCTCCAAACATCTGTCAACACAATACTGTACAGCAAGTTAGTAATGATTCTAAGAGTTTCAGGGATATAGGGACACATACATCCTCACCATTAGCGAATGGAGCCTTTTGACACTGTTCAAAGCAGTTCTCGGTCATCTTGTTCACCAACTCAGTGGCATTGGCAACTGCAAGCTCTTGGGCGATTTGTTGCTTGAGTTGCTCCTTTACATCGTTGGAGGAACTGACAGCGGTAGCTGTAACTGGAGTAGATGAAGATGAAGAACCACCGAAGAGACCACCAAAAGCCATCTTTGAAATATATGAAGATAAGAACTACAACTAAATCATCTTTTGGTAAGAATAAAACCCTCCGGTCTTCGCTGGAAAACTTCAACTCTCGGACTCGATGGCGATGTCTGGATGTGTGCATCAACCAAAACACGTTTCCATAGCAATATCTTTAAATCTACATACAAATGTGCATTGAACTTGATAGCAGTACTTTTTTTTCTCTTTGAATATTACAATGCCCCCCCGGCCTTATATAATACACCATGTAGTCATCACACTGTCAGCAATAGACCGATTGATACACACATAATGGCAGCTAATGTATCTAAGCTGAAATTAGCTGATTTACCTATTGGTGAAGTACCTGCAACAGCACCGTTACTCTCTTGAACTGTCAGTGTTGATGAAGTTCCGGTGCTCGATGATGTTTCGGTGCTCGATAAACCAGAGGATGTCAACGTTGACTCCTTTGGGGTGCTTGAGTGATCCTCAGTAGAACTCGTCTTGGACACTGTCGAGTCACTGTTTTGTTCTGATTCCTTTAGAGATCTACTCGAAAGCGATGGCGAGCTGGTTGACGATGCAATGTGGGAACTGTGTCTTGAAAATGAGCTTGATACACCAGCATCTGTATGAGAGCTCTTTGAAGAAGAGGATGATGATGAGGATTTTTGCGATGATGATGACGACGATGATGATGACGACGATGATGACGACGACGATGATGACGACGATGAAGTCTTTGTTGTAGATGACCCCTGAGAGAGTGATCCACCTGCAGACAGAATTGAAAATTGCTCAACACCTTCTTCGTATCTTCCATTAACTTCACCATCAACTGCTTGGATTGAGGTCCATGAACCAGACTTGTCACTGTAGACGTACTCAGAGCCCGTCGAGTAGTCAGAAACGATGACGCTCTTAACATACATCGAGTATGGACCTGCATTGTAATCGATTTCACCACCGGCCCATTCGATCGTTCCAGCAGCGTTGGAAGGATCACCACCGGCCCAAATACCAGTGACAATGTACATCGGAGTCTGTGGATAACCTTGTGGATCATCACTGTTGATAGTTCTGATTAGAGTCCCATCGACGTAGAAATTCAACTGACTCTCTGTCCAGTCAATCGTATAATTGTGGAACTCATCTTGTGGGGAACTCACTGCATGAAACTCACCTCTTGTATACGTTGTGGTATTTCCCTTTGAGAAGTAATTTGTTTGAATTTCCGTGGTATCACTCCCAATCCACTCCAGATCAATCTCATCCAAATCATCACTCTGTAAGTAGAATGATGACACAACTCCTTGACCTGGAGCAGCTTTCAAGTTTGCCTCGACTCGTCCAAACATGATGTAAAAATTCGACTTCAAACCAGGATTGTCATATCTCTGTTTCAAAGTCATCTCGACACCTTGATCTGTGTACGAGATTCTATCCGCATGAGAATACGCATCAAAGTAGGACGACTCCTCCGTGAAGTCTATGAGAACCGTGGCGCCCAAGGCCGTGTCAGCAGGACATGTTTTCTCCAACGGATTACAATCTGTATACGACTGCGCATACACTCCAGTGAGGGAGAATAACGACAATATCGTCGACTTCGTGAGCATTGTGTATAGCATTCTTGTTCTCCTGCTTATATGTCCCTGTCACAGAATCTCTCTCTTTCTCTCTAGCACTTTCCTCCAGCGTATACCCTGAAGCTTGTTCTCTCCTTGTAAAGTTGCAAAGTCCTTTCAAATCGGTTTAACACAAAGGACAGAACTTTGACACAAAGGTGGCGGCGAAACAACGGCGTGTGCAAAGAAGGAATCACCTCTGTATTTAAATGAAAAGCACTCAGCCCCTCTCTTGAAAAGAAAGAACGATGGAGAAGACTATCCGCAAAGCCAGGACACAACTCAACTGAATAACAAAAATAGACAGATCACATTCCACTGGAACTGGTGCGTAGTTTGTAAATGTTCTGTAAGGTTTATCCTTTTAGTCTTTCGCCCAAAGGTACAAGACAGCCCTGTTTATGCACAGAACTGCACGTCGCGACGGAAGAGCTTTCTCAGCCAGATTAAACACTTTCAAGAGGAAAAAACACACACACAAGCCAGTGATCATTTGTCTCTGATGAGTATGTCGAACTGTTGCTGTGGTTTTCAAGTTATTGCGTATTGTATGGCATTCCTAGAGGTTCTGTAGAGCATTTGGTGTGTTTTGCCTCTTTTCATGGTGAGAATGTTCGCTTTCGGAGGGTGTCAAGCTCCTCTTCCAAACTACTCAGATGTACGCTGAAAATTAAAATTTCGAGTCGCGGCCTGGTGCTTTACCTGTTTAAGCCCAACTGGCAACAGCCAGCCTAGCAGAGCACCCAAAAATATAATAAGAGGTGGTGCATGGATAAGACACCAAGGAATCAGCTCTGACTCCATAGAACAAAGCAGTGTGTTGTTGCCTCTGCAGAGGGTGGAGTATGGAGTATGGGGGTCATTGCATGTTGCCATCTTCAAGGTGAAGTGAAGAGAATGGTTCAAAAATAGAAACCACGTTACGTGTAGTGAAAACACAATAATCCTGTCATTCTTTCCTGGGCGGCGGAGGATATGCGACGCGACGCGTGCCTCTGGCCCTCTTGCTGCGCCTCGTAGATTCTTCAGTAAGAGATCAATAACGGTTGGGTGGTGAAGGATCAATGACACGTACAATAAGAACGTCTGGAAAGATGTCAGTTAGTCTATTTCTTGTGGGAAGTTGTCTGAAAACTTGGTTTAGAGGCCCGAATCGTATAATATAGGTGTTCATCCCTAACTAATAGTTTACTAGAGTGAGCTAAATGAATAGAAATTTATCTTTTGATTCCTGTGTCTTGGTCGAATTATGAATAGTGCAGTTTATCCAAGTGGAACGTTGATTCCATTTGGATATAAACTAGTCGTGTTTGATGGCGTAGATCCGGAGGCAACAACTTAGAGGTGTTTTATGCCCGCATCTCGCTGGACAGGCAAAATGTCTACATGATCTCAACACGAGTCTTGAAATGAATTACTAAATAACTGTTGTAGGCTAATAATTTAAAGAGGTGAGCTGGAATAACTCACCATAGAACTCGGTGTGTGAATGAAGAGATAATATTTGCAAAATTATGTGTTTTTGTCACCTTCTTTTTAGTGTGAAAATAACCAGTTTCTGACGTATTAGAAGCTCAATAATAACACCAAAACTACGAATTTCTTGAAGAAAACAACCAAATGCTGTTCAAGGAATAGGACAAAGCTATATAAAAAAGGCATCACATGGCCCAAGTTTGTTAAAAATGGGCTTTTATCACAATATTCATCAATTTTATCTTCTAATTTTTGGAACAATTAGACACTTATGTTTTCGCAATTGGAAATTTCGACATTAAATCACAACAAAATATTTTCATCGTTATGTAGCATTATAAAAGAAAATAACGTTATATAACACATGTTATCACTAAACAACACTATTAGCTGAGCTAATTAATTCTCAATATTCCTAGAAATTAATTTAACCGACGCGATACAGCTGGTAATTCAATCCCCACCTCACCAAATTACAACAAATATCAGCACGGCTAACGCCAGCCGAAGCCAAGGTGTATCATTGTTATATCATCCAGTAATCAACAATATCAATACAGTCCATAAATACTAGTCATTGTACAAATCTCAGAGTAAATATAATTAACCATCTGCTACAAACACTGTTCCCTGTATAGGATAATGTTCTTTATGCAGGTGTCCAGGGCCTTAACTGAGGAGTTAAAGTAGTTGCAACATCAACGGACGTCAATGATATCCACCAACGTCTAATGCTTACATAATGCTTTGTTACAATGGCCCTGTAAGCACAAATTACACAAAATCTCACAACGTCTAGTCCAGGTACAAAAGCACAAGCTGATCAATCTCGCAATGCTCACCAGCCTTTCCGAAAGAGCCATGCACTGCTCGTTCATAACTGATTGACCACTATCAATGTCGTTCATGAATACCGGATTTGACAACAGCACGACACAGGAAATCGCCTCTTCCCAGTTTCTTCATTTGTTGGACTTTTTAAACACTTCACGAGTAGGCTCTGCTCAAAAGGCCGCTGGTATATCGTTCCAGACGTTCTTTTCCTCTTTAATCGTGTCTGGTTTGTTCTGTGCCTTCCAGATCGTGGCATTTAGTCTCTTGAGAACCAAGTTGAATAACATTTATCAACCCAACTGCTATTACATACCTGACGACGAGAAGATCGAGCCATTGAATGAAGGGTTATTCTCATGGGTTTCATTTGTGACATTTACTCCCTTGAGGGACTACCTCAACCTCGGACTTGACTCATACTTCTTCCTAAGGTATCTTTTGTTTCTCGTGAAGTTGTTCACAGGATTGGCGTTGATAAATATTCCTGTGCTAATACCAGTCAACTACGTATCTGGCTACAACTACTACAAGCCCAACGAGCTCATACAATACACCAATGGTACTTTTCCTAAAGTGGCTGGCTTGGATTGCATATCAATGTCAAACATTGCGCCACTCTTCTCTTCAAGATTGAGTGTGCATTTGACTATGGCAGTGATCTCGATTGGTTGGTTTCACTTGCTCTTGATCTTGGAGTTGAACCATTACGTTAAGCAGAAGAATACCTACTTGTCCGAGGCCTCTAAATTCGCCCCGTTCTCTGAACACCGTGACTATAACAATACAATAATGATTGACAATGTACCACACGGGTTGTTAGATAGAATGAAGTTGGCAAAGCTATTCAATTCACTCTGTGGCGCCAGAATCAAGAATGTATGGTTTGTATATGATTACGGTGAGATACAAACGTTGTACCAAAAAGAACAGAAGATTGCAGATAGATTGGAATACTTACTCACCGCTCATATCACAGCACGGTTTTTCGAGCAAGACAATTCATCATTGACCAGCGACAAGACCCGTTACAGGGCAAACTTCTGGAAATTTGTGTGGTATAATTGGAAGTTTGTAAAGTTGGATTTCACAAATGGATGGTCCAGACCAGGAATCAAGTTCCGCTCCATGATGACGAAGTTGAAGCTTACAGAGAGCGATTACAAGATCAATCATGCCCTGTTGACCCAAAAGAAGTTGAGGTTGATTGCTAAAGAAAAGAGCCCATTGACTGATCACAAGTATAACAAGGTATTTATCCAATTCAAGGATCCATTCCACCTTGAGATCCTTAACCAGATCCAACTCTCTGGGCTGGTCAACGAGCTTGATAAAACCTTGATATACATTAATCCCAAAGATATGATCTGGGATAACCTCGCAGTCCAGAGTAACTTCTTATGCTTTGCAAGAACATTACTCGGGAATGTGCTCACGTTCTGTGTTGTTATTGGATGGGTGATACCTGTGGCATTCATAGGTCTCATATCTCAGATGCCCTATATGACAGCATTGATTCCGTTCCTCTCCTGGTTGAATTACCTTCCAACGTATGTCACAGATGTCATTTCAAATTTCGCATCAGTAATACTCTTGATGTCTTTAGCAGAGTTGGTGCCTCATATATTTCGATGTATCAGCTTCATAAAGTGCAAGAGAACAGGCGCAGAGGTTGAGCTCGACGTCCAAAAGGTGATGTTCATATTCCTCTTCATCCACCTTTTCTTGATTGTTACAATTTCCTCAGGGTTTACTGTCATTGTTGAAGGGTTAGTCAACAACCCAGTGTCAATCCCAAACATCCTTGCTACGAATTTCCCCAAATGTTCCAATTTCTTCTTCTCGTACGTGATAATTCGAGGGCTATCGTACTTTGGTAACAACCTTCTTCAAGTGTATCAACTCTTTTGCAACGTTTTTGTTTATCCATACACAGATTTCACTCCTCGTCAAAAGTTTGACAGGATTTCTTCACCACCACATTACAGATGGGGATCTGTATACCCAACATTTGCTGTCTTGGGATCCATTGGATTGGTTTATTGTATTCTTTCACCGTTAATTCTTGTATTCTGTATACTTACATTCTTGTTGGTGCTCTTTTCTTTCAAATATACATTGAGATACCAATACAGCACAGAGAATGTGTCTGAAAACTATGGCCAACACTTCCCAACAGCACTTTTCCAACTATACTCTGGGGTGTACTTCATGGAGGTTTGTTTAATTGGTTTATTTGCACTTTCAAGAGATGAAAATGGCATGGCCAATTGCCTCTGTCATTCACTATTGACCTGCTTCTTGCTTGTTGCCACAGCTGCTGCGCATCACCAGGTTAAAGAGGTCTATGGCCGACTATTGACAAAGAATACACCTTTGAACATGAGCCGTAATGCATCACCTCTTGATGAACATGAATCTCGTTCCTCTGAGTTGAATCTGCACATGTACAACGATACGTTTTATCGACAATGTTTCCAACACAACCAAAGGGTGATATGGGTACCTAAGGATTGTTACAATGCCAGTACTGATGAAGTTCTTGGCCTCTGTCAACGAGGTGTGGAGACATCCAACGCATCCTGTGAATTGACCAACAACGGTGATATTGTCGTGTTTAGCAATCCACCAGATTATACAACCTTGTAACATTGAATGACTATAACCTTTTGTTTCACTCTCAATCTTGTATGTCTGTGCTTGGAGGCGTTGAAGTAGTTGGTCTTATGCTGGATGTGGTTGTTACTTGTGCAGGAGTTGCCTGTGACGAAGTCTGAGGAACAGTTGAGGTAGCAGTAGCAGCAGTAGCAGCAGTAGCAGTAGCAGTAGCAGCAGGCGTGGTTTGCTGTCTAACGTTTTTACTTCTTGGCCACATACTTGGTAATCTAATAACCTGCGATCTTGGTTCGACACATCTCTCTATGAACCAGCTCTTCAACCTTGTCTCTATGATACTACCGATCTTTGGAACATTTTCCAGCTTGGAACGGGATCCAATCAACGATTTAACGTTAAATTCCAGACGGAAATCAGGTGCAAAGTTGAACATTAGAGCTGTTCCTTTGCCTTCTAAGCTCTCAACGTTGGAGTTTTCCCCTACTGTTATCAAGGAGACCGTCAAACAGCCTGAGAATCTCACAATCGATACACTAAGCTGCACTGGTAAGATAGCAGTCAAGGGCTTTGGAGAGTTCAGTAGTAGGTTTGTCTCGATTCCCAGTGTTAAAGTATCAGCCAAGTCAACGTCAATCATCGCCTGTAAATTGCTCAAATTCTGAGGATTTTTCCTTATTCGACAGTTTGACAAGATTGGATAGTCATCACCAATGTCAATCTCCGTGATCTTGATCTTATCCAAGAAGTCTGGTAATGGCGCCTTTGTCAATGCATCGTTTAAAGAATGAACAATGTTATCTGAGCTTAGCGCTTCAGTTCGGAACTGGCTGATTGTTTGAGCAATCAGCACGTTGAACCAGTCCAATGACTCAGGAGAATGGGTTTCAACGTTGTAGTACGTCTTCTCCAGGATCGAATTGATGGCCGCCATCCTCTGTTCCAAGTCATTTGTGGATGAAGCATCGATCTTCTTCACAATGGGGTTCTTCTTCGAGTCCATCTTCGAGTCGGAGTTTGCCTTCGTTTCACTAAAGACAAAGAACTTGAGGAAGAATATAATCACCACGATAACACTCAGCTGACCAACCAGTAAACCTTGAGTGAATGACCAGCTGCTCGAGGATTGTGTCTGCAGTAGTTGCTTCTGCAAATGTAAGGGCAATGCCTTGTTGAGGTACTCATCCAGCGTTATCAACGTGGCCTGGGCACCTTCCTGGATGACAACAGTTGTTGGGTTGTCGTTATTTTGCACTTTCACATCCATTATTAGCCAATTGGGAGTGGTTGAGTTCTACAGAGATGTACTCATCTGGTGAGTAATTCAAGTGTTGTACGGCATTTTCTTCATTTTCCTCGGAGGATACAACAGGGAGCCAGAGTGACGGTGAAAGAGGGTTGAATGTTGGCTCATTGGTGGGTATTTCCATGGGGGTATTCATATGGAACTCATACAGAAGTAACATGGGATTTATCAGCTTAAACAAGGGCATTCTAACAAGACCAATTATAGCGTGATGCGATGAATACTGACAAAGCTATTATTAGGCTACATCATACGAGCACAGTGTACTGAAAAGCACTGGGCCAAATTTCCGAAGATGAAGCGGTGGCTCAATGGTAGAGCTTTCGACTCCAGTTGGAATAGTGCAATCGAAGGGTTGCAGGTTCAATTCCTGTCCGTTTCATTCTTTTCTTTTTTAGAATTTTCCAACTATTCCTGGTACACACACGCAACCAATAACAGCGGGTTAAATCCATTTTACGCTGGTGGGTCAAATTCACACAGAAAAAGTGTTCGCGAGCAGTTTTTCCATAGGTTAAAATTTTTTGTATGGCGGTTTTTCCCCTTTGCCTGGGGCCGGTGGGTAGTATTTGGTGATTTGAAAATTGTTAGAGCACAAAGGGAAAACAAGAACGTTTTTTCCTTCTTCATCAACTCTTTGTTATTAGCTTGAACCAGAAAGGGAACCTAAGGAAACGAAAGATGGTGAGTATAGCGAGGCGACTTTGAGCAAAACGATAGATCTGTTATCACGTGAGGAGGTTGACTATGTTGACGAAAGTGATGGCTATTGACATCTGTTTTGATGCGAAGAAGGAGGGGGAGCAGGAAGAGTATTAAACTAACACTAAGCACAGTCATTCTACTCAACAATCTACAACACTTTCTTCAAGAGAAACTCCATCTTTGTCGGTACCATCTTTGCCGGTGCATTTGTCTTCCAACCAGTCTTTGACACCGGTGTTACCAGATGGTACGAGTACCACAACAAAGGTAAGTTGTGGAAGGACATCAAGGGTAAGTACGTTGCTGGCGGAGATGACGAGGAAGAGGAAGAGGATGACGAGTAAACGTTGTCGCTAAGATATTCATGAACATAGAGGAACAATCAGTTGTGCTGAGTGCAATTCACGCTCTCTTTTAAACTATCTGTTGATCAACATCATCTTACAAAACACATCTACAAAGTGGCTTAAGAGGGAATACTCAGCACACGTACACACACTAGTCCAAAAAGAAAAAAAATTGATAATAAAAGTCAGAGATATAACATTGTGACTTGAGTGATAATCACCCAAGAATATCAAACTGTACATGATTTCAATTGGTTAATTCAGCACAGTTGTAGAGGTTTAAAGTAATGTAACTGTAGTGATTGGGCTATTTAGCTGTGAAGAGTTGGGCGACCAGGGCTCGAAACCATCAGTCACGTGAATAATTCAATTCTCTATCACGTGACCGATATCTAGCGACGCGAAAATGGAGTTGCACATCGACGCGTTCTACATCTCTTGTTCTTTCTCTTTTTACCACTCAACCGTGTCTAAGAAGAGAGCAGTGGGTGTGGACAAGCCAGTCATGACGAGCAAGCCTTCCTTGGACTTTTCACTCGATAAGCTCAACTTCCAGAATAGACTGCTGGCACCAAGAGCCTCACAAGCAGTCTCGTTATTATGTCCAAACACGCAGAGAGATGATTCTAAGGAGGTTCACCTTGCAAGTGGTCGGATTATATCGTTGAAGAAAAGAGCACCTAAGCCACCAGTTTCGTTAGAAGATGCCATTCATCAGGATAAATCCGACTATGGGTTCAGAATCAACGAGCTGTACGCCAAATTAGAGGTTGAAGAGTTGAAGGAGCAGAGGCAACTTTCAGCATCAACAACTGCTGATAATAGAACTCATAGCAAGAAGAAGAAAGGTCGGAAATCCAAAATCAAAGGTTCAGAGAAGCATACTCTATGGGCAGAGAAATGGAGACCAAGGACTTTTTTCGACTTTGTTGGTAATGAAATTACAAATAGAAAGATCCTAACCTGGTTAAGACAATGGGATCGTGTCGTGTTTGAAAAGAACCTGAAACCAATGACCACTGAGGATGAGAACTCAATCAGGTTTACCGATCCCTTTGGTAGACCTGAAAGGAAGGTTCTGCTCATCACAGGTGCTCCAGGGCTGGGTAAAACCACAGCTGCTCATGTGATTGCTAAACAAGCTGGTTATGAAGTCATGGAGATAAACGCAAGTGACGAAAGAGCAGGTCAAAGAGTTAAGGATAAAGTCAATAACTCGTTGACAACGTCGACATTCTCAGGTAAACCCACATGCCTAATTGCAGACGAAGTTGACGGTGGTGCAGAGTTTGGATTCATTAAAGTGTTGATGGACATCTTGAACGATGATGCAAAATCGGTAAAGAAGTTGCAGTCGTTGGAGTATTCAAAATTTAAAGCTCAAAGTGGTAAGAATAGACCAAAGTTCTTGCTTAGACCAATCATATGTATCTGTAACGATGCCTATGTCCCGGCACTGGAGAAGTTGAGGTTAAATGCAGAGATGATCACATTCCAACAAGCCACTGAAGCATCTTTGATGGACAGGCTGAGGTTCATATGCGACGCTGAAAACGTTTCATTGACCAATTCACAGTTAAAGGAGATTGTTATTCTTACAGATTATGACATTAGAAGTTGTGTTAACCTGCTGCAGTTTGGTGGTGGGTTAAACACGTCGAAAGACTCGAGGAAGAAAGACTTCCAAATGACCTGGTATGGACTGGTTAACGAGGTCTTCAGAAGGAAGGCAACGATGTCACACGGAGAGCAGTTCGCCCACCTTTCACAGCTGCTCAACGTTTCAACTAACATAGATAAAGTTGTCCACGGGTGCTTCCAAGCCTATCCTGATGTCCATTTCCAGGACATTGCAATGTCCAAACCAGCAAAGATAAGCGATTGGTTATACTTTGGCGATAGAATGGGCCATGCTCAATTTGAGGCAATCGGTGATCTGAGCTATTACCAATCACAAGTTGTTTTGCAATTCTTCAACATGTTTGGCGATTTGGGTAACAGGTCCAGCATCAAAGTGAAGAGCGATTGGGAATGCTTTGAGAGAAGGAAACAAACGAGTAACGTTGTGAAACAGGTATATACAAGGTTGAACTCACAGCTACGAAGCATGGTTTCAGAAAGGGAACTAGCCACTATGGTGCTACCCTATTTGGATTATATCATCACACCAGAAAGGAAGTTCATCCACCATATGAAGGAGAGTGATAAGCTCAAGATGGAAAATGCTATAGATGCGATCCAAGGATTCGGTCTATATCTAAACAAGGGCAAGGATAACGACTATAATGACATATTTGTCACTTTCCCCGACATTACACCCGTTACCAAGTTTGACAGTGGTAGCGTCAGGAAACAACAGCAGAGGCAAACCCAGGTATTCCCAACATTGCTCAAGGAGATGGAAGCTCTGAAGGCGAAGAAGAGGGCGTACGCACAGATGGCCGAAGAAGATGTGAAGCCATTGCAAAACATCGATGACTTGAAGAACCAATATACAAAGATGACAGAGGCTGAAACCAATACAAAGAAGCAGAAAACAGAAGTCAAGATTTGGGTTAAATACCACGAGGGGTTCTCCAATGCAGTGAGAAAACCCGTCAAGTGGGAAAGCCTATGGCAATAGCTCCCAAATAGACAGGAATGACTAACTGGCAACGTCGTTAATGATATAGGCAGCCTCTCTGGCACCACTGCACCATGCGCCCATTACACATCCAGTTCCATCCAATATGGTGTGTTCACCTGCAAATCGAACGTTACCAAACCCATTTTCCAACGCAATGATGGACTGTAACGGATCATCACCGGGATAGCATGCTGTGTAGGAGCCACGCTGATACGGATCTTGAGTCCATGGAGTGACTAATACGTTTATTGGCTCAGGAACTTCCTCAGAATTAGCCAACTTGATAACCATTGGTCTCAGGTATTCCCACGCATAGTCAGGGTTTGACTCCAAGTAGTCAGTGAGAGGAGACTGTGTCAGTACAACCAGTGATGGGATCTTCTGTGTGGCTGCCATGTTGACAAACAGCACAGGGTGTTCCCATGTCTTTGGCTTCTCCGCGCGAGGGTACTCTGGTAACTCAGAATCTGACCGTATGGCCTCTAGAAACCCACTTGGTGGTGATGCTAGCACAGAGAACCTTTCACAATCCGTTGGCCAAAACACTTTGTCGAATTCTAAAACCACTTTACCCAGGGCTCCATAATGCATCTTCTTCAAAGAATCGGCAATGGCCAAGGGCAATGGGGGATTGAACTCGATATATCCCTGTGAATCTTCCTCCAACTGAAGTATAGATTGTGGAACAGCAACAATGGCGTAATCCGCTTCGAATTCATCACCAGCAGTTGTATTTACAACAACTTTCCGACCTTTATCGACACGGCATACGGACTTCACCACGGTTTGTAGTTTCACTCTGGCAAAGTCCAGCTCATCGGTGTGTCTCTTGAGTACTTTATCATAGTGTAAAGCCATAGCGTTCCGTCCACAGTTGTCCACAGCTGCGTACTTATTGCTAGTACATTTTGTCTCAATGCCATGCCATAGCTCAACCTCTCTTGCTCTTTGAGAGGCCTTCAAGATCTGCTCGTCTGATAGGATGTTCTTCTTCTGTCTGAGATATTTAACAACCACGTTATGGAGCGAGTCATCGTTATCCAGATCGCCATAGCTTTCCAATTCTGAGAATTTGTAGATCTCCTCTATGATGGGATCGATGCCTAGCATTGGATCAATCTCACCATCTCTGTCGAGGTACTTGACAGGCGCATCGTTGAAGTAGAAGTTCAGTTCCTTTGACAGGTTCACCTCTTCATCGAATAGGGGATTCTTCAAAGTCTCATGGAACCAACTGGCACCCATATCGTACTTGCTGTTCTTACCCTCCACTGTGTACAGACGGCCACCTAACCGGTCCTTTGCTTCCAATATCGTGTATTGAATGCCCTTCCTTTGCAGCTCAATAGCTGCTTTAATACCGGCAATTCCACCACCAATAATCACAACTTTTGTATTCACAGGCATCTATCACGTCGTGTGTGTCAATTGGTTATCAGGAGTGTGCGTATTGAGCTCTCTTGTTATCCCAATGTTCGATAACTTGCCTGTTCAGGTTCAGGCTAGGCAGCCCCTGCCTAATTTTCAGCTTATTGTCGTGTGGTTTGGGCCTGCCTGGGGCCTTAAGGCCGTTGGCGTCCAGGCTCGCAGCGAAGCTCATCTAAGCGCAGCTAGACAGAATTCTACAGAGGGAGAGAGGGAGAGAGAGAGAACACTTGGGTGGTTGATAATGCCTTCAATTAGTTGACTTAGGCGTATTGAAGGTCAACACTGAGCGTGTCATCCGTCTCTATGGATACTCAGTGCGATGTGGTAGGCCATCGGCGTTGACAGCGAGCCGGAAGCCGACAGCCGAGATCAAAATCGCATCATCACCATCCCCTACTACAACAAGGTGCTGAATAACGAATATTTATTTCTCTAACGCATATTTTAAACGGAAAACCAAGACAAACACCATAGTGCCATAAACCAGATGACACTTATATGAAAAAAATGAAAAAAACACTAAACAAAACACGCGATGCTATATGATGTATACCTCCGTGGCCATAGAATGTGAAAAGCCAATAATGATATGATAATAGTAGTTATGCTGCTGGTAGTAGCAGTAGATAGGAGACAATCAACAGTGCTCTTTCAGAGCAGTTGCTGGTATGACAACAATCGAGCTTCTTCTAGTCAGCGGAACAGGCTTTGTGTTGCGATATAGGTCATGGTCCGCTGTATTCTCCTCATCGCTCACCAAGTCTGCAAAAGAACAAAAGTTCAGCTTGGTCTGATCAGAGTAGTCAACCTCCTCCTCCTCCTCCTCTTCAGCTTCTTCTCGAGTCGTCTGCTTGTGTACCAAGCCGCTGTGATCCACGCCCTCTTCAGGACCATACTCACGACCTTCCTCTCTCTCTTCTCCAGCTTCGTTGCTCATCACAACCGCTAGAGTGGTATCAGAATGGTGGAATGGACATCCAGCCATGGAAACCGTAGAGTGTCTTCTTTTACATAACGGATGGCCAGAGGGCCCACAGATGAGGTCAAAGTGATCAGCGTTATCATCCTGTGCAGCTGCGGCATCTAGCACACTTGGAACAAGGGCCTCCTGCGTAAGATGAGGTATTGATCTGGCAGAGGCAAAGCTCTGTGTTCTCGATATCGGTTGCATCACTGATCTCTCAAAGATCATACTTGAGTTCAATGACGACGGCTTGTCACAATCGATCTGTGCTGGCGGTTGTTCTGTATAGTTATTGTTGAAGCTAACGCCAGAGTTGTCGATGATGTATGGATTACTATCATTGGTGGTGTTTGAAACACCATCATGGCGATCCATGGTGGTGGCATCAGCTGGGTGACTATGGATATGTAGCGTCTGACGAAGACGCTTCTTCAATGCCTGTTGTTGTTTCTTGAAAGTATCTGAAAGACCATGATGGTCGGAGCAATGCGACGATGAACTGTCACTCATTAAACGTTATGTTACGAATCCGTGTCCAAGCCTTTGGTTACTTGAACTAATTGTTACAAATATACGGTGATGCTAGTAGTTATAAACTTAAGGAGGGAGGAAAAACACACAAACCACAAGATTTTATACCGTGTTGCACAAATTAGCGCAGATGCTACTTGATATTCAGCACTTGAAATAGATGTGGAATAGGGCTTTAAACCACAGGTTAACGTTGCATAAGTGTTTGTACCTATGTGTCCACTTCGCTCACTGTTCACATACTAAAAGTGCCATTTTAAAGCGCATGGAGCAGCACAAGGCTGCAAAAAAGAAATAAGAGCAGAAAATAATCAGCGTACGGAAGTATTACAGTTGCATGTCTGGCGAAAAATCTCATGGTTTTTCTGTTGCAGGATTCTTTGCACGCTTCTTTGCACGCTTCTTTGCACGCTTCTTTGCAAGATTTGGCAATTGGCTACGACGGGGGCCGGGGCACACACCGACACAGCGAAGGAAAAGGGAAGGTATGGTGTGGGCAGAGTTGTAGAGGCAGCGAGACACTTTGGCAGAAACTCCCGCAAGGGCGATTTATTTTTATCTGCCCGTCGGCATGTGATCTAAATCAGGTTAAAGATGTCGTGGGCGTATTCACGCGAAGTAGGAGATGCGGAGAGCGAATGGGGGGGGGCTCCCTCTGCTTTTCACTACACCGCACTACTAATCCAGTTGAATCGTATATCACATATTACGTACTGAGAAGAGTGATCGCACTACAAAACGCAGGATACAGCGATTAAGTGGCAGCGCGTGCTTTCTCCTCCTCTTATGTTATATCAAACATTTCTGCCGGCATTAGCCCATGACCTTGGCCTAAAGGCGTGGAAAAGACAGACACACTTGCCCACAGCAAAATAGCAATAGAGTGAGCACATCAAGCAAAACCACGGAAAAGCGAAAAAAAGAAAGAGTTTGGGTCACGGCAACGGGCTGCATACCATTGCCGGGGGGTCTTTTTAGCCTTTTCTCATATTAAAAACAACCACATGGAACGAGTTTTGTTGGGTACTCAGCGAGTTTCAGTGGTTGGAGAGGAGTCATTCTCCACAATGTCAGAGTTCGAAGCTTCTGCCAACATCACATCCTGCCAACTCTACACCTGGTTGAATATGGAAATATATCGTTTATATGTACATCATCAGTACACAAGCTTATAGAGAGGAGGGTCGTCGGGTGTCTGTCATGGACAATGTCGGCCGCCATCCGACGATCAACCACCGGGCTTTATATCCCGGTGGAACAGCGACTAAAAAACTAAATCTGTGCGTGAGCTGAAGAGTCGCTGCATACAGAGAGCAATCCAAGCCTAGACACTCAAGGAAGTGAGTGTTATTCTAGAAGGTGAACATCAGGACCACTCGGACGGCTTCAGCTTTTTCCCTCATTGCACCGAGTTTCTGGAGAGTCCCATCATGAGACTTTCTCATTCCATATAAGTCTTCACGTTTAAACTCGAAAGGTAACCAATTGCCAATTATAGAATCCTTTTCCCAAGCTCTGTTTAATACTCCATTGCTGTGCAATGGGCCTATAATCCCACCCTTTCGTATGTAGTCTTTTCTTAAGCTTATTTGGAGAGCTTTTGGCCATGATAAAATCTGAAATATATGCACAATGAATAGAGCCACACATGAAGTCATACATACACAGCGCAGGTCTCCATGGAACTGATTGCCGATGATTTGTAGTGCAAATCACACTATAGGGGAGTATTCAAACTGGCATGGACGGGACTGACGTGTGTATGTGGATACGGTTGTACTTGATTGAGCCTTAGCTGCACACCCTGTGGTTTCACAGGTGTGTACTTCCATGATTCATTTCACGTGACTCAAGGGTTCATAACTCTCCACACCTTCCTGGAATAGTCCTCGTTGTCATTCAAGCTCCTAATATCCTCCTCTTCTTCATTGAAATGGCCAACGTCTAACCGTTGATCAACGTAGGTGCTGTCACCTCTGTGATCAATGATCGGCGTTCCAAAATCAGTGGAAACAATGGACAATTGTCGGCCATGAGGTCCCATGCCATGCCCAACAACCGTATCATCGCTGGATTCATTCTCAACACTGTGCTGAGTGGTGGTTGCGTCGTTCTTTGACTTCATTTGGCTCTCCAAATCATCATCACTGTCACTGTCGTCGTCATCTTCATGTGATCTCTTAAAGAAGCAGCAGTATACTATAGAGGCGATAATCCCCACGCAGACAACACCAACAACCGTAAACACGCCAGCAACTTTCCCTGCAGAGTCAAAGAATGAGTCATTGCTATTATCCTTTTGAGAATTATTCGAAGCGTTGGCGTTAATGTTGGTTGAGGGGCTTGAACTTGCATCAGCGCTCGTGTTGGAAGCTGAGCTTGCCATGGGGTCTCCACTCGTATAAGAAACAACAACTGTTGTGTGTGCTGTTACAACTTGTGTGGCAGACTCAATCTCCACGGAGGTGATATAGGACGTAACGATAATCTGTGAGCCACTCTGTGTAAGTGTCGTTTCACTGGCGGAAAGAGTCGTCGTTCTCCATGAAACATGTCCAACGGTGGTTGTTGGGATAGCCGTGTTTGTTGTCCTTTGAGTTGTTCGTGATCTGGTTGTCTGTGAGCTGGTAGTCGTTTGCGCGTCAGTTGTTGGTGAATTCGTTGATGTTGTTGGTGTATTAGTTGATGTTGTTGGTGTATTAGTTGTTGTTGGTGTATTAGTTGTTGTTGGTGTATTAGATGATGATGGTGTCGTACTCGTCGTGCTCGTTGTTGATGGTATTGTACTCGTTGTTGATGGTATGGTACTCGTTGTTGATGGTAACGTCTCGATTGTCTGTTGCGTTGTGTTATCCTCTGTTGTCGTGGTGTCCTCTGTTGTCGTGGTGTCATCTGTTGTCATGGTATCCTCTGTTGCTGTGGTATCAACCTCCCTCAGTTGGATGTATCCGTAGTACGAACCACCACCACACTGTTCATATGGATATCCCGGACACTCAGCACCACACAGTGACAAATCGACAGTCGAACTTGGTCCTTCATTGGAACAATAACAGCTCTCTCCGTTGACAATGGCATATGCGTACCCTCCCCCGTTACATGTGTCCCGGCATAAACCATTGGACATAAATTGGGAACTTGAAAGGCTCGATTGCAGTCCACTGTTCTGTGTTGAACACGATGTCAAACCGTACACCTGTGTAATAAATGTGAAAAGCACCAATATCCATGGGACTATTACATTTGAAGATGTGTCCCCCATAGTTCAGAGTCGTATGTGGCTTGTTTGCTATTTTCACGCACGCCAATGGAGGAAATGTCACAAAGGAGAAAAGCAAACAAAGCGTCTTTGAAGAACCGAAAACGTCAATTCAATGTTTGAATATAATGTGGAGGTGTTTACCTGAGGGCCTCTCTATCTCTGTAAGTAGTAAACAGTCAACACACAGCTCTTCTTTATGAACCAGTGTCTCCCTTCACTTTACCCAAGAGCGGTTGCTATGGTTGCGATTGCTATGATTGCGACGTAGCGTACCGTTATAGATAACTCAAACGCTTATCTCCTTCAATCACACACTCACCAGTTGTGCACACCGGTAGAAATTGAGACACGAGCAAACTAAGGTTATATGTATATATATACCTATATATAGGTAGAAAATTCCTAAATGTCAACCTGTTAGAATTGCAGGTGGAACTCTGGGGGTTTAGAGTTTCTTTATACTTTGGAGCTAAAATGTTTACATCCGGATTGGGGAAAACTTTAAACTTCGTCTCTGATATGTTTATCCCCTTATTTGCATACAAAACTCACGGTTGAGAGGCGGCCTTTTATAGCGCATTTTGACCATATGATACTGTACGAAAATTCGTTAGCATGCGGTTGGAGGAAAAACAAACAACGTAAACAAACAGCAGTAACAGCAGCAGCAGTAGAGTGATCGGCCGGATAATTCTCCCTCCCATCTGATCAAGTTCTACAGATATTGGGATCCCTTTTCAATTTCACAAGTTTCCATGCCATCGTTTAACACAGCTGGGCATACCTTCTCTTTGAGTCGATTGTGAACCATAAAACGTTTGTTGTTGTTGTTGTTCTTTAATCCTCCCTTCCAAATCGCCATGACAACTCCTTGTTTCCCGTCATTGTTGTTGTTGTCGTGGTAATCATGCGCACTGGAAGAACCGGATGTAGCTCTCGCTAGTAGTGCTGCCACATTGTTTACGTCTACATTGTTTATTCGAGTGGATGTGATGGGATGGGAGCGTTCGTCTGGTGTACATCTGGTGAGTGATAGCATCGATCCACAGTTGGTTGGTCAAAGAAGTCAATTAGCGCCGCAGTGGGGGTTGTAAATCCCAAGACAATTTTTAACGAGAGTCACTCAATTAGACGCAATTCATTAAGGAATAGATTCTAGGGTTATAATTAGACGTTCGTGCATGAAATTCCCACGCCCGTCAACCTCATGAGAGTCAATACTCATTTTAGAGCTCGCAGTATTAAGAAACGTGCTATTCTCATTGAAGGTGATAAGACCACACCCCATACCCCTTTCGTCCCAACAAGTCAACTAAATTGGCTAACCAGACTTAACCGAGAAGGAGTAGACCTATGCAGTTTAAGCAATTCACCGTATAGTGATAACTTAGCAATCATTATAACGCACGCACATGTCCTTTACAATTTGGAATTTGCAATTTGCAATGTTGGATACTTTACGTTTCTCTGTTCCACACATGGTGTTATACGCACCTACAAATCAACATAGAGTTATATCAACAAACTGACCGTGGCCACGTTATCTGGAGATTGCTAACTGGATTGTTGTGTTTAATATGATGAGATGGAGGAAGCCAGACATTTGATTAGTATGATTGTGGAGTCGTTAACATCGCTGTCGACAGAGCCATGGAGTCTTGTAAGCTTGGATACGATCTTCTTCTGCATTAGTGCGAAAAGTCTTGTATCCAGGTCCGAGAAGAGCTTTCGCCTCTCTGATTGGGATGAATGTTTCCCCTTCATAGCGAATAGTAGCCATATCGTAAGGACTTTAACTCTGTAGAGCAATACTAGTGTTCAGCACAAAAACGATCCTTATTGGAGTATATAAACTACATGAAATCGGGCTATGTGCAGGCTTGGTGGGTCTGATTGTGTTGTACTTATGCTGGGACATGGTAACTCCCCGTCAAATTTCCATTTATGCCATTTTGTTCCCGTCAAAAAATAGCCGCCAGGGAACAAAATGGAACAGCTTACCAGAAAACGGCACTTTTTTGAACAGCTGTTGTTCACCCTTTGAACCTAAATGACATTCCCAGTTGAGATCCCACTTGGTGTATTATATGGGTACATGGTTGACACCTCATGCTTCAAAAACCGTGTGTATCGTGAGATACCAGAGCTGACAAATAAATTCAAAGATGGAGTGACGTATACTGTAATGTTTCTAACTCCTTTTGTTGGTCAACCTATATGCAATGAGATTGATACATCCTCGAAGAATGAGATTGTGCCCAGCCAAGATGAGATATGTTTCACGGTAGTTTAACCAGTCAAATGATGCCATTATCAGCGGAGCGATCGCAATCCAGGAGTTTCAGCATTGGTTAGGCTTAGCTGCATTTCAACACAATGATAATTCATGCTAAGACAGCATTTTCTGGAATCCACTAATTCCCCCACAACCCTATGATCCAATGTGGATCATACAAGAGGGTCATTTCCGTAGAACTTCACTCAAACACTCCACCATTGAACAGTTTGTGTTGTTAGGATTGATTGAGACGAGCGATTGGTTCCAGGCTTCAGTTTCAATTGACCATGGATTTGCGTACACATGTAAGCACTCGTACAAGAAGCAATCAACACTTCAATCAGCGATATGTTTCTAAAGAATCCACAGCACTTAATATACAACCATGGTTTTGATGTACCAGAACCATACATGCCAGCCCTAATTTATTGATGCGTCTTCCTTGTTTGCTTACAGTTGTCTTCACATCCAAAGCTTGTTGTAACCATTCACGGGACAAGAGCAACTGCTCTAGAAACATTGCAAGTGCTATAATAGTGGAGTACGGGCTGATTCCCTCGTATATTGTGCTTAACCACTCCATAGTAAATCATGGGATGTAAGGCATAGTTGACTCCAGAAATGTGAACAGTTGCTCCGGTAACAACTTGTAAGCACTTTATATAGTCCCTGTTGATCGATAACATGCTACATCGTCTGTTACTGCTACTGATGGTTCAGAGTCAAGATCTGGGTGTGACACAGTACATGACAACATCACCAACACAAGAGTTCCACGCTTACCAGCTCTCAGAAGTGTCCTCCTGAAGTGGTGATTCTTGCCGTAAACTCATGAACAACGGGCTCATCGCTTGCACTGTGGCTAAGAACGGAAACGAAGAGCCATTTCGCTGGTGGCAGAACAAGAGCCCGCGTGGCAGAAAGATGTCATGTTTCTGTCACCACCACCACGCCACATCTTACCGGAGCTGGATGTCATATTGTTCCGACAACTGACACTTCAAGACTACCGTTACGGCCTTTCCACCTCATCATCTCCATCGTGTCCTTGGTCAAGCTCCACACAATCGTGATTACCCTACTGTCGGTGTTTAGTGCACTCAACCCAGGTGTGGCCGTCCGAATACCGGGGAAGTGTTTTTTTTTGCTTCTCCAGTAGCCAAGCGCTTAAAGGCAGACGCACTGTTGTGGGTGAAGAGATTTTTCACCAAGCTGTAACCGAGAAGGAAACCCTTAGGCGTCTTAGTTGCCATATTCGGAACTGGGAGCCCGGGTTTCTTTGCTGTTGTTGTTGTAGCAGATGATCCGGTGGCGGGTATCGTTAACGGATTGGGTATACACGGGATCCTGAGGGCTGTGATGAGCTGTGCACTGGCTATATCTCCCAACTTTTGCCATGCGATACAAAGCGATGTGCAATCGCGTATTGAATATCGTCATGATGCGCTTAACTCCTCGGTTGTAGAGATCGGAATTTGCATGCTTCTTTAGGACTCTGGATAGAGAGCACAGACCAATGAACTAGTATGGAACACCGGTTCAGCAACATTACACCGCTTTTATGGCAAAACAAGGGAGTGAGAGTGTGTGACCTACACTGTGTAGATTTGCACGGAGTCCTGAACACATCTTGGAGTTTAGAACTCCGAATCTCAAACTCCATGGGGGTCAATTGGATCTTTGGCGTATCAGAAATTGCAAAATCACCACCCAAATTTCCAATCCCGATGTACGCTCTTGTCCATGCGGTCAAACCGATGTCCAAACACCAACTCGTGGACTTTAGAACTTTTACTTACTGTTGCAGCGTAGCATTCATGTAAGAAGACGGCTGGACGTCTTGACAACTACATCAACTATGTTTATCCACATGGGTCTCAACGCTCTCCACCACAGAGCTCAAACGGAAAACAGCTCAAGGACATCGCAGCTTCAATGGCTTGCGACTGCAATTGCAATGCTGACTTGAGCAACCTACACCCAATCTTGGGGCCTTCACATGCCCTGATACACAACTAGCGAACCGTACGGTTAGCCGTTGACCGGAGCTCTTCAGCTTTCAAGCTAACTCCTACTGGTCTATGCAAGTCGACTGCCCCGCTATTATATAATCACAAGAGCCTTCATAGTCCGCCTTTTTTTCTTTTCTTTTCTTCTTTCCCGTCCCAGTCTTCAGATGCTTAGATATTCTCGTAGAGACGACGCCGTTTAAACAGTGCTACAACACCAATTAGTCAATTGCGCTCTACACAGTGCTAATTCCACCCAGGCACACTCTTCACACGCTCTTCTCCACGAGCTCAACATGTTTATTCGAGCTCTTTAACCTCAGGTTTGGGGTGTAATGTTCTCTGTGTGTGTAATTTTGCCAATATGCAGTTGTGCGCCATGTGCGCGTGCGTGTAACTCCGAAGTATCCAATACTGAGTGAATCACTCGTTCAATGCTTAGGTGAAGTCGTTCACTCCGTGCCATTTCCCTATCAGTTGAACTCCGAAATGGAAAATGTGTGATTCACTATATAAAGGGATCAACTTCTCTTGATGAGAGCCAAAAATTTACCCCGTGGAGACTCTTTCTTTTCCTCAGTTCTTACACCCAGCATACAGCTTATACACATACAATGCTTAGATCAAACTTGAGAGCTTTCGCTAGACCACAGTTCATCAGAGGCCTTGCCACTGCCCCAGCCATCCCAAAGACACAGAAGGGTGTGATCTTCTACGAGAACGGTGGTGAGTTGCTATACAAGGACATTCCAGTGCCAGAGCCAAAGCCAAACGAGATCTTGGTTAACGTCAAGTACTCTGGTGTCTGTCACACTGACTTGCACGCCTGGAAGGGTGACTGGCCATTGCCAGTCAAGCTTCCATTGGTTGGTGGTCACGAAGGTGCTGGTGTTGTTGTCGCTAAGGGTTCCGAGGTCAAGAACTTCGAGATTGGTGACTATGCCGGTATTAAATGGTTGAACGGTTCTTGTATGTCCTGTGAGCTCTGTGAGAAGGGTTACGAGTCCAACTGTTTGCAAGCAGACTTGTCTGGTTACACCCACGACGGTTCTTTCCAACAGTACGCCACTGCTGATGCCGTCCAAGCTGCTCAAATCCCAAAGAACGTCGACTTGGCTGAGATCTCACCAATCTTGTGTGCTGGTGTCACCGTCTACAAGGCCTTGAAGACAGCTGACTTGTCTCCAGGCCAATGGGTTGCCATTTCTGGTGCTGCTGGTGGTCTCGGTTCCCTTGCTGTTCAGTACGCTAAGGCCATGGGTCTCAGAGTCCTCGGTATCGACGGTGGTGCTGAGAAGGAAAAGCTCTTCAAGTCCCTCGGAGGTGAGATCTTCATCGACTTCACCAAGGAGAAGAACATCGTTGAGGCTATCCAAGAGGCCACCAACGGTGGTCCACACGGTGTCATCAACGTCTCCGTCGCTGAGGCTGCCATCTCCCAATCCACCGAGTACGTCAGACCAACCGGTACCGTCGTTCTTGTCGGTTTGCCAGCCGGTGCCGTCTGTAAGTCTGAGGTCTTCTCCCACGTTGTCAAGTCCATCTCCATCAAGGGTTCTTACGTCGGTAACAGAGCTGATACCCGTGAGGCTATTGACTTCTTCGAGAGAGGCTTGGTCAGATCTCCAATCAAGATTGTCGGTTTGTCTGAGCTTCCAGAGGTTTACAAGTTGATGGAACAAGGTAAGATCTTGGGTCGTTACGTTGTTGACACCTCTAAGTAAACAGCTACTTCATCTTACGTTCAGATATGATTGAATGATTGACTTTGATATAGGATATTACAGCTTGTAGATTCACGAAAGATCACATGTAACATTAATCATTCCGTCTTCACCAGTTTGGTGTTCTCGTTGCTAACGGCCGAGTCAACTTGGTCAATTTTCCTTTTCACTGAGCTTGACCCAGTAAAGTCAGTAGCCAGAAGTCTGTTCAGCTCATCATCGTCAATAACGTCTTTACTGGCAACATCATCCAGCCCTGGCGTGGCTTCCTTGGACAGAGATTCTAAGACCTTGTCGAATTCAGCATCATGTAAATCATCTAAAGTCACCTCCTTCTTCTTTGTTTTCTCTTGGGGCATGGCTTGTGACTGCGTAGCATTAGAAGGCTGAGTGGACGGCGATGCTTCTGGAACTGGTTTGGTCTCTAAAGCAACAACAACAACGGCATCTGCAACCGGAGGTTGCGATACTGGGGTACTTACACCCTGTAAGACACCACTGGACGCACTCTGCTGTACCGAACCAGAGGGAATCCCTCTAATCAGCTGTGGATGCTGTGTAGCTAGTGGAGTTGTAGATGAACCGTTACCTGAAGGGCTAATTTTCGGTGTCTGAACAGCTGGTGGAACCGATACGCTCTTCAACAACTGAGTTGACTGTAGCTGTGTTGGGGGACTTTGGTTGGTAGATGAAGGCATCGATATGGACTGTTGTGCTTCGGTCTTCGTGTGCACCTGCTGTTGTAAAGGATTTGATTGTGAATTGGCAGGTATTGCTTGTTTCTTTATAGGCGCTGGAATAGCAGTAGCTGGTGTACTTGCCCTACTGTTTGTAGTAGACACAGGTGCATTGCCAATTGGTGCCTTTACACGCCCGTTGGTGACTTTAAACGTAGCAGCGTTCAACGCAACTGTCAAAATCTTGGTCAGTTGTTGCGGATTCGTCTCAATTAAAGTAGCCAATGGATCAGTGGTGAGTCCTTTAGCCTTAGCAGCCTGTGTAACCTGAGCAATGGTCATAGCTATCGCCTGTGTTAAGATGGCCGATATCGTTGGTTTATCAACAAGGGGTTTCAAGTCCTTCGACAACAAAACAAGCTGTTGTTGCAAGTGTGCCAAAGCCTTCTTCGTATCCGCACCTAACAGATTGGGCTTTTGTTGGGCCTGTGTCTGCACCATTGGACGTTGTACGGTTTGTGAGGGAATTCCACGGTTTGCAGCCAACTGTGCCTGGATACTAGGCGTTTTCAGCTGTGTAGATCCTTGTTGCGATACCTGTTGAGGTAATTGTCTCTGAAGTAATGGGCTCGTCTGAGCACCTTGCTGTATAGGAGTGGATGTCATCGGTTGATTAAGAGCAGCATTCTTCAAAGGCTCAGATTTAGCCGGTGTCGTGATGTTATGCTGCTGAAAGTTCTGCAATTGATAATGAGACAGCTGTTGACCCTGTATGTTTGACAGTTGCACTACACTCTGATGTGGTAGATGCTGAGAGTTCTGCGCCATCTGTAACTTCTGCTGTTGTAACCTCTGCTGTTGCTGTTGCTGTTGTTGTTCAAACTTCAATGCAGCAGCCTTGGCTTTAGCCTCGGCAGCAGCAGCCTGCTTCTTCTTTGCCCTTTCCTTTTCAGCACAGTATTCCTCATCAAGACCCCATAACCAACCTTTACCTTCTTTTGAAACTTTTCTAAAAGCTTTGTTCAAAGATAGGTTATGACGAACTGAACTTTGCCAACCATCTGGACAGTACTTGTAATATGGGAATATGTCTCTTATTGATCTGTAGATTTCAGCAAGAGACATACCCTTAGGTGTGCCGTGAGTTCTCAAGCAAGTAGCAATGAGATTGGAGTATGAGTAATTAGGTTTTGTTCTATACTCTTCTGGGATCTCTTCAAGGGTATACACTTTCTTTGGAGGTTTTGGAGGCCTTGATGATTTCTTCTCTTTCTTCTTTAGTGAGTTATCCGACTCAACAGTACTCTGTATCGTTGTTGGTTGAGCTTGTGTTACTGTAGAATGCGACGATGATGATGATACAGCAGCTGTGGATGGAGCATTGGTGGCAGCGACAGGAACAGCAGCAGCCTTAGCACTGGTGACAGGTTCAAAGTCCTTACTTGTCAAAGGTGAAGCACCACCGTTTTGATCATATGCATCATTATTTCCCTGGTTCGTATAGAGTGTAGACTTGAGTGATATTGCATCTGATGGGTTGATTGGCTTTGAAGGGCTTTCTGTCTTCTCCAATGGTGTAGCACCTGGAAGAACAAACCTGAAGACAATCTGTCCAATTTGAATTTTTGACTTGTTTGTCAATGGCACCGTAGCACCACGTTCAACAAAGGAATCATCAACAAACGCACCATTCTTACCTTGTATGGACAGTTCGAATCGTTCAGTACCGAAATTGTAAAAGATCTTTGCGTGTTTTCTCGAGATGGCCTTTGAATTTGCCAAATGAACATCGACAGAATGTGACTGGTCATTTTCAGATTTCCGACCCAGTACAACTTGAAGAGTCTGTACGTAAAAGATAAAGTTCTCAAACTCCAGTCTGGCGTATGCACTAACTTTGGTGTTGGTACTTGAGGCACTCTCCTGCCTCGAATCTGGTTGATTTGCCATCCCTGATGCCGGCACCGTTGCAATGGCTTCTGTATTTGAGTGTGTAAACACTCCTGTGGACGTGGATGAAGGCACGTTGGACGCTACCACTTTGTTCTTCTCCGGTGACACTTGCTGTGTCAGTATCTGTTGTATTGTTTCATCTGCTGCTGTTGTTTCCTGCTTTACAGAAGGTCGATATTGATTCTCCTCCGTCGTTGAAGCCGTCGCAGCGTTCACTGATAACACAGTTGACACGCTTGGTGACCTCTTCGGTTGGCTCTGTGCCATTTGCAGCGAGTTCACCTCAACGTCAGGCGTCGACTTCAGAGACGACACTGTTTCCATGGCTGCTGAATGTGTTGATGCCATTATCTATGGGAGTATACTCAGTGAGACACAAAGCACAGGGTCAATTCCAAAAGAGAAAGACAGGGCGGAAGAGGATCAAACAAAATGGGTCTGCAGCTCTTTGAGAGTGCTAAGTATGATGTGATCCTTCTTCACTTGAGGGCTACTCTTTTTTTTCCAGTGATGGACCCTCAGAACAGCTTTGAAGGCTTTCGCTGTATGTTGCAACAAACAATAAACAACAACAGTAAACACACACACACACACACAAAAATGAACAACACCAACAAACAAGAGCTTATACGTCACGCAACAGCTCCTTCAACCGATTGTGTGTGTGGATACTAATCAGTTCTGTAGAGAAACACAGGTAAAATAAGGAAAACCTGCTTAGTTAAGCCGTTATGGATGTTTTCTTGTCCTTCGCTATGTAGCATTTCTGTTATTTACATTTTACAATTATAAAAATTTCCAAAGCTCTTCCCGTCGTGGGTGTACCAGATATATAGGGTCTAAGGTTTTTTTCTTCTCTTTTTTGGTTACTACGGTTACTAGCGGTTTCCGTGGTTGCTTAGCGAAAAGAGGTTTAGCACTGGTGGATTACGTATGTTTGGTTAACATGATTATATAGTTCATTGGTATGGGTACACTTCATTGATATGGACATGGAGAACCTGGTAATTACGTTAGTGGTTTGAATGGACATTTAATATGAGCAAACGGAGCTTGTTGATCTTGTAAGCACGCTTTTTCATCACGTTGGAAAGGTTCATCGTCAGAGTAGTGGCGTCAATGCATTACATTCGTACTACTGGAGTTGATTGATCAGTCAACAATACAGAAGCACTGATAGGACTGTGGTTCACAGACCGTGTCTTGGGTTGGAAACCGCAACGATGACTGGAAAAGATTCACATGATAAATGTTAAAGGCACTAGGCATGTAAGTGCCCTGAAGTATAGGACACCAATGAAGCCACCGGTCAGTACTTCGTCAGTACTTGGTCAGTAGTCAAGAGTATATGATGAGTTAGTCGTTTTATAAACCATTGAAACAACTATAAATCACAGCAGACAGATTTGCAAGAAATTGCTTCTTTAAAACCTTTTTGGTTTCCTGACATGTCAATATCATTGTGCAAAATCACTACAAGCGTGCTGCCTTTATCTAACTCCCTACAATCAAAGTTAGTTGGTTGAGAACCAACGCCCGGAAACTTGTCGTCGAGGTGGTTCATCATCAACGCTCCCCTTACATCTGCAAAGAATCCAATCTCAAGCAAGCATTCTACGTCTGTTCTTTCTCCTTTTAAGCTTAGTTCCCTTCACCGGTGTTAAAGTTGCAAAGCGCACAGGGTTTTCCCCGTAACAACTCGGATGATTTCACAGGGGGAAGAGAACCATCGCGTCAAAAGGGGGACAAATTTAGGACGAAATAGGAACGTCGGGTATTTTCAACGTAATTGGACACTTAGGGTAGCTTCTCTATGAAAGCTCTTCGAGCAATTTGAGCAAGGAGTCACTTTGCATTTAACAAGAGGGGTTGGTGTATGTCTAATATTTGTTTCTTAAAATATTGTTCCATTGAACCATTATAAACTCAGGATTCTCAATGCACCCGGGGGTTCTCCTCACCATTTGTCTCCACCGTTTGCCAGACAATGCGATCGACGAAAAGACGGTAGCTTTGGCTTCTTCAGAGCTTATCCATAATTTCTCTATACAACTGATTACATATTGATCTACCTCGAAAACGATAATAAAGCCGACGTTACTACAGTACAGGGAGAGAGGAGAGGCTGGGTCTTGTTTTGGTGTTACCCTTTCCATTCCAGTTTTCCTTCCAAGCTGCACCGGTGGACCAATCAGAAATCGCTCATCGGCCTCAGAAGTCCTGTTATTACAGGGGTTGGCAGTTCTTCCAAGGTACTAACCCTTCATTTCCAGCGCAGGCCAATGGCCTATTTCCAGTGACAATTGTTAATTGTACGAAACAAACCACAACAATTTGAAAAGAGGCCACTCCCTATGGCATAGGAAATCACTTGTTGTATAAGCCTAGGTGACCCGACCGGAACCAAAGAAAAAATCACCTCATTACATTGTCCTATGATAATCGCCCTCTACAAAAAGGTGCTGTCCGAATGGAAAAACCTTCCGGGAAAGACCACCTCTCTTATTGGGATTCAATCCTCTATGTACAGTAAACTGCAAAAGGGAAGGCAAAAAGAAGAAAAAACACGCGTCAAAACCGTTTAAGCGCGTAGATTACCGAGGGTGGCTTTCCAAACGATATGAAATCAACCTGTTCTCGGTGTTTAGTAACAACTCGATGAGCCAATTCCACACAGAGCATGTGTACAGGCACAGCACTTTGTAAATCACAAGACATCTTTGTTACTCTCCTCCAACCGATATAGGCCAATTAGCATGTCATCAAGGTTTAATCGTTCCTTACCAACCCGTAAAAGCACTTTCACAAGACCCGGTCCGTAATCCACCCTCCCCAGACAACCAACTTTTCAAGGGAAACACAGGCGTACCCTCCGCCGGTTACCAAAATGGAGTGGGGGTTTTTCTCCCTCGCGTCGCAATCTGACAGCCTGGCAGATGCAAGTACACCCGCTGGTATCTGCACACCCCCGGATCTAAATAGCGCACAATACAAAACGTTCTTCCTCCTTCATTCGGACCAATCGCAAACGCCAAAACTGAGATTTTTTGAATTTCTTTTTGCGCCTGTTTTTGGTAAATCCGCGATGGCAGGGGGAAAAACAAAAACTCTCAAAATGCACCGACGAGTTCGACGTCGACAAACAAAGATTTCCACAAAAGTGAACGGGTTTGGGGGGTTCCCCTGGCCTTATAAAATCAAAATGAGATCCTTCTTTTGAGAAAAAAATTTTTCACCCCCTTTTCTTCTCTTCTTCTTCCTTTCCTTCAGTAGGTTATTCCTTCAAGTAACACATACAACAATGGCTACCGAAAAGAAACAATCCACTTTCCTTATCGACTTCCTTATGGGTGGTGTCTCCGCCGCCATCTCCAAGACCGCTGCTGCTCCAATTGAGCGTGTCAAGTTGTTGATCCAAAACCAAGATGAGATGATCAAGCAAGGTCGTCTTGCTAAGCGTTACGACGGTATTGTCGAATGTTTCAGCAGAACCGCTAGTCAGGAAGGTATTGTTTCCTTCTGGAGAGGTAACACCGCTAACGTTATCCGTTACTTCCCAACCCAAGCTTTGAACTTTGCCTTCAAGGACAAGTTCAAAGCTATGTTCGGTTTCAAGAAGGAGGAGGGTTACTGGAAATGGTTTGCCGGTAACTTGGCCTCTGGTGGTCTTGCCGGTGGTTCCTCCCTTTTGTTCGTCTACTCTTTGGATTACGCCAGAACCAGATTGGCCAACGATGCCAAGTCTGCTAAGGGTAACGGTGAGAGAGAGTTCAACGGTTTGTTGGATGTTTACAAGAAGACCTTGGCTTCTGACGGTATTGCCGGTTTGTACAGAGGTTTCTTGCCATCTGTTGTCGGTATCGTTGTCTACAGAGGTTTGTACTTCGGTTTGTACGACTCCTTGAAGCCAGTCTTGTTGACTGGTGCTTTGGAGAACAACTTCTTGGCTGCTTTCTTGTTGGGTTGGGCTGTCACCACTGGTGCTTCCACCGCTTCTTACCCATTGGACACTGTTAGAAGAAGAATGATGATGACTTCTGGTCAAGCTGTTAAGTACAACGGTGCCTTCGATGCTTTCAGAAAGATTGTTGCTGCTGAGGGTGTTAAGTCCTTGTTCAAGGGTTGTGGTGCTAACATCTTGAGAGGTGTTGCCGGTGCCGGTGTCATCTCCTTGTACGATCAATTGCAAGTCATCTTGTTCGGTAAGAAGTTCAAATAAACTACTTAACCTGAATTAGATGGAATCTAGATACTCTTACGGTTAATATTCTCATTTATCTTTTGTACAGAACGACTCTACAAGATCTAAAGTAAATAGCTTGTTTCACACTTCTGAATTTGATCGCGTAGGTGTGCAATATCCTCGGTGGAGAAGGCGGGTGATCCCGATCGGCTGAAGAAGAAGCCGGAGTGCCTAGTACGATATCACGTGACTTGGCCGAGATGACTAAAGCTTTATAAAAGGTATACCGAACAAGATTACGTGTATTTAAACTTTGATCACGAATCAAGCACGTAGGTTCTTAGTGATCGGAAATCACCTTCCCTGTTTGAGGAAAGAGGAGGTGAGGTCATGATATATACTTGTTTCTAAAGTTATACAGCGTTAATTTGAAGCTCATCGTTTCATTGCCCTTTGTCGCTATGCACCGTGTGAGTTGATGTGGACCATCACATCTCTCGGTTTAACACCTCATTTTGGACATGTCATCTGTAGATCGCAAACTGATGATCTGGTGGATGATATTACACTGTTTCAACCCCCCCTGAGATCATTGGAACTAACTTACTTTTTCAAAGGTAAAGCAATCCTGGAAATTCCCCAATGATCTTGGACTCTGAGCCGTTTGATCTCACCATGCCTTTAAACAGTATGCTTCTATGGTGCCCTGTCACTCACTATCCCACTTGTTGCAGTGATAAAAACCTTGCATAACCTTTCAAGTCAGTGTCATGAACCCAATTGTGCCAATTCCCCGACTTGTGGTGCACCCACTGTGTGACATTGGCCTTATATCACTGATGCATCTCCGCTGTGCCGATAGTGTAGAGACTGTCGGTTGATGCCGATGGGCTTGTCTAGAACAGTAGACATTACAAGAGAGTATAGTCTCAATATAGTACGTAATCTAGATCATCAAGTATCAGTGTACGTTTCTTGCAATCCATCAAGAGGCGGAGGTCTTGCTACTGTGAAAAGGAAGCATCATTTCCGGTTGCTGTACGCAGTGTCAACTGTACCAAATCCTAACACGGAACACCCACAGAGATAGATGATCCGTGTTGTCCTGGTATCATCATGAAAGAACCTACCATGCATATCAGTGTGCGGCTCTAACGTAGAACAGCTTAAGTTGTTAACTGCTTAATTTCCAACAATGAGAGAATACACAAGGCTCCGCATTCACATCATTTCTCTTTTTCTACACATAAGCAAGGCCAAGGTTAACTCTCTACGTGAAATTATTCAACCTTTTGAGTTTAGATGTGTTCTATCGGACGTACTGTGCCATTTTCTAACACAACTGGATATTATAATTTTGGAATTTATTATCTGTTGTTGAAGTCTTGCCCAAAATTTGTTCCATACGAGGAGTTAGATTGTGATTATCACGGAGGTTATTGCTGGAAGTTCTCAACCACGGATACAGTTTATGTACAGTTGGTCATGATGGTACTGTCGATACATTACATCGGAAATTATATTTGGAGATACGAATGCATGGAATACTTTAATCATATGTAAAGGAGCTCAACTTGTGTGTTACAAGTGCCACACACCATCTATACATTATGCAGTAGACATGTGTTCGTATTGTGATGTAGAAGTAGATTGAAATTATCTGCTTATGATGTTGACAACCAGCATATGGCACCTCAGTTGACGTTCGGTTCTGTAGTTCTTGACAATGCCACGTTTGCCCTCGTGGTTTCACATCGTGTTGTGATTTACACACCAGTATCTCATTTTGAAGTATGCGCATCAGCAGCAAGTTTTGAGCTCTGATCGGTTCACCAGCCGTCAGAGATAAGAGTAATTCTTCAAGTTTAGTCTTAGAAACTAGTCCGATTGGTCATGTCTAACGCATTCTTGATCGGCTTTTCAAAAGAGGCCGATTTCACACAAGTTTCTTTCTTTCTCTCTCTTTCTCCACTACAATCGAAAAGGATGTATGGAAGCTTTAAAAAACATTTGTGACGTCTTATACCACTTTAAAATATCGGTACATACTACATTTACTGGAAACTCTGCTGGATATTTGAGCAATTTAACAAGACTTGGTGAATTTCATCCAGCAAACAGCCTGCTGATGCTTTACCATAGAGCCCTCCTCCACGGATTTGTGTAGCGAACAATATACGACACCAAAACACTAGAGTATTGAGCCTTCCTTCCGGTGATGATTGATCAACTGTACTGTACACCCTGAATGAAAGCCTTCATCGCGTGGTGCGTTTATTCTAATCTTAGACATCTAGCTACGAGGTAGATAGCCCTTACGTGGCTCGGATGCACACCAGTAAATATGGTGGAGAAGAGCTTGCTTGATAAAAGGGAAAAAAATAATAATTGCCAGAGACACGGCATCTCTTTCGTAACCAGTGGCGATGCTTAGCCCAAACCATCAACAGTGACGGTGATCTAGCAAGCAACCACAGCAACCAGCAAGCTCCACCATGTATGCGGACCTCTAATGTTCAAAACTCCTTATTAGACCAGGGCGTAGGCTATGATCAAGTACAAGCTCGTATACCCCACTGGCAAATCGATGGAGTCACCAGGGCATATATAGGTATGGGTGCATGTCATGGCGAGCCAAAATATATAACAAAAAAAAAGAAAAGAAAAAGAAATAGCCTATTGCTCGCTACTCACAGAGCTCGATGAGCTCTGCCTAGAAATCCACACCAACTTCACGAGTATTATCCTATTTGAAGAAAGAGCCAAAAAAAAAGCATGGCATTTGCTGAAACTCATTTGAGGATCACATTGCTACAGTTGCAGGGCCCAGAACTCCTCAGATCACTTGGTGTCAAGATGATTACCTTCCTCATTGTCTTACTAACGACATGTCACACTGCTTTCCACCTTCTCGCACTTCCAACCGCCTCCAGGGCAGTAACACAACACAAGTGCATCTTAAAGCCTGGACGCAACCCACGCAAGTGTGCGCTTCGGAGATAACTGCCCAAATAGGACATCTGTGACCACGTCGGCCCCCAACCCTCGGATTCAGCGGCTTTAAGCCAAGCCGTGTGCGCCGGGCAGGATAATAATAATAGACCACGGTAATAAGTCGGTGACGCTGCAGACTTTGCCCCGAAATACCGGTCAAGCAGCTGCAGCTCTTGCAGCTGCTGGAAAGTGGTGCATCCTTTTTTTTTATTTTCCTTTCTTTTAGAAGTTTCTAATTCTGAAGGAAGCACAAGTTGTGTGCTTCTGTGCTGTTCTGTGTGGGTACTGGAGAAATATAAAAGACGGATAAACTGACGTTGTTTTCACAAGTTTTGATTTTTTGGGGAGAGTCCACAGATTTAAAATACCATTATCTTCAAGAAGCCTTAGACGATTGCAGGAAGAAACAAATTGACTTGCAATTACTTGATGATTAACGGTACAAGTGATTCAACAGCACAGCTCAACAACCCACAGTACTTTATACAGCAATACTATACACCGAACACGATAACTAGAGCGATTATGACGGGAACAGCACATATGAAGCACCAGCAGTCTGTTACTACTCCCGAGGTTAACAGTACCGAGATGCGTTTGGTCCGCAGAAGGATATCGAAAGCGTGTAACTACTGTCGACAGAGAAAAATCAAGTGTGATGGTCGCTCCACATGCTCAAACTGCCATAGCCACCAAATTGATTGTATCTATACAAAGACGGTTACCAAGAAGAAGAAATCACAGCCTGCTAAGAAGCTAACGTTGCACGACCTGGAGAAGAGGGTTAACAAGATGCAATGTCAAATGGATACGATGAACTCAACGTTGAGTACTATCTTAAAAGTGCTGAAAGAGAATAAACTATCCGATAGGAAAACGACACAGGGTGTACCACAGGATCAATTACGGAAACAGCAGCAACAACACTGTTCACCCTCACAACCCACAAGTCTTGAAGCGCAGGATTTTTCCACGAGTGGAGAAGATGAAGAGGTGATATACTCCCCGTTGTCAGATCAATCCAGCAGCTTAAACTGTGAGGATCAAGAACTTTCACATACAGAGGATCTTTTTCACAGGACAGTCAATGCTGGGTTCACCACATTTGCACAACCTTGTTTACCACCCGTCCCATCAACCTCGCTTGGGGCCAACCAATACAACGGAGCATTTGAACCGTTGGATATGTCCATTGTTGCTAAACTGGGTATGAATTTCGACATTCTCGCACCGAAACAAGATGATCAACTCAATATGCTTATGTGATCTATAAAGAGGGTTAGGAATAACTTTCATGTTGAAGGTACAGATGTTCTACGAATACGTGCTCGGCGTTAGCAACACATGATTAATGACGTATGATGAAATGGTTATTAATATAGTATTACTGAAATGCTTGCTTATAAGTTGGATTTGGGGTTTTTTTTGCTTTTATGATTTTATTATTATAAATCAACAGCTAAAGGCCCCTACCCACTTCCTGCAAGGTCAACCTGTTTGAGGATATAATCAGTTATTAAAGCGGAACTATGTGATATAGTGACATCATATAACTGGTATCCCCTGACAAATACTGTTTTCTTTAAGAAACATGAAGAGATGGGTTTTTATTCCATTATCACTACACGTTTGATATTCTATAAATTTGCAATGAAATTCGTTTGATTTTCTTTTTGACGTTAATCTCAATCTAACAAGCCCTGCTGCTGCGTGGCCACATGTTCCATCAGGTTAGGTTTGGAATTTATTAATAGCTTTATTAACCATACGGAAATCGTATTTCCACAAGCTCACGAAGCAAAGTAAGTACTGCATATGATAGTTTTACAACTGCAGTATGCAATCGGACAAATCTGGTTTTATTATTTTCTTAATCTATACATCTGCCTGTTGAGCGTGCAGGGAGATATGATAACGACATTATACAATTATATCAGATACATCAACCACAGTTTGAAAGCCACAGCACATGCCGGAAAAGATAATTGGTCTATCCCACTGCTAAGTTAAGTACATGACTGAGGTACATGATACAAGATTTTATCTCAGGAAGTAAGGGAATGAACGATCGAATTTCAAACGGTGCAGTACATATCGTGTAATTCAAGAAGTTGAGGCAAAGACGTTCTCAACCGTTATAAGTAGCTCCTCTTAAGGACTCTGGTGAGCTCACGTTGATTGGGGGAAAGGTGGAAGGTAGAGTTTATCAGGTGCTGCTTTTTGAAGGTCAGGCGTGCGTTAAGACTATTGTTATTGACCATAATTCCTCCAATGATTGACGCCTTTATTTTCCCATCAAAACCTTAGGAAACAGTACTTTGGTTTAGATTTGTTAAACTGGAAGTGAAGCATCTGTCAAGGCTGGCAAGAGTATCATGACACGATATCTGCATGCGCTGGTTTTGTTTAGTATTATATTTTCGTGATGTACTCGCCTCACGTCTAACTTCTATGTGTTTTTAAAATTTCACGATATGGGCTTAACGGTACAAGCAGTCCCTTCCATACAGTTAGAAAGACAGTGATCAGAGCAGAACATCAATGTTGTTAACATCTCTGCATCAAAAACCCCTGATGCACTTGGTGAAAACTTTCAGCCAAGTAAAAGTTTCCACGGAAATCATATACGAATATTATGGTTCGATCAACATTTGGTTGTTGCATAAAGAGCACAGGATGTTGGACCAAAATATAACCCCACCCACGATGGCTGCATTGATTAATCGTGCTTGTATCTTTAGCTCCATGATGGTATCACCAAACGTTTCCTCCTCATGGAAGATGTACAAAAATTTCATAAATCGAACGAGGGATTAAGAAATAGTCTCACATTTTAAGAACCCAGCTCAACCTTTCTTTTGAAATTTTTTTAAAATCAAGAAAATACAGTACATCCCAATACACCTTCCATAAGAGTGCAAAAACTTCTATACAAGGATCATGATCATTCTTACCAGTGGTATTGCGTAAGATGTGTATGTTGTTGCACCTGAATTGGTGAACTTTACGCCGTTATTTATCCAACTTCTACCTGTTGATGCAGCCTGAAAAGAAGTACGCCTCACCTGTGTGCTGGTATGTTGCTCGCAAATAATGCATGTTAATCGTACATAACATGGCTTTTACGAGCTCCATCAACATATGGCTTTGAACAGTTTCGTACTCTTAAACAAGATGCTATTTTCTCCTGAAATTAAGAACTTGGAGAGAGAAGCAGATCTGTACTAGCTACAGATGTCTGAGCTATCGCTAAAACACAGCGGACTTGGCTCCTGCCCGATTGTATTATGTCCCATTATTTCCTCTTCGTTTCGTTATATACGAACTGTTGCCCACATGTGATCAGTCCAGGCATCTTGCATGCCAGTAGGGTATAATAGTGAGATAACACTGTTAGACTCACCATTACTGTAAGAGGTGGTGCTATGGAAAAGAGACAAAGTACACAATTGATTTAGTGGATAAAATAAGATATCTCCAAGATCTAATATAAGATAGCCAATCTGTACAGAATCCATTTTTGCTCTATTCAGCAGCCAGCAATGCCCATTGTCGATCTCATCCACTTCACGACTTACCGGCTTACGAACAAGTCTGTTTCTGGAGAGTTGCAGTGCATTACTTAGCAGACACCATGGGCACTGCCAATAGACTATGTGTGCTTTATCATTCAAATACGGGACAAATCAAGCCGGATAAAACACATAAGCAGCAATGTTTTACACAACGTATACAGTACAATACTTACATTACCATATTAGTCCGTTATACTCTCTAAAATACTCTTAAAATGGTAAGACATAAACCAGAATTGAAACCTGTTATGTTCTGTACATTTTCCGCATCATAGCTCGTTCGTGATGTGGCCCTACCGTTCATACCGATGAAAGCTTATTTCCGAGGGGAGGTGGCGGTGATCCGGTGGGCTCATCGCAAACTTTGCGTAGTTTACAATTATATGGAGATGTTTAGTAGTTGAAAGCTTAGCGGTAGCGGGAAAACAGTATGGATTTGATAGGAGATATCGTTGAAAAGGAAGTTGATGATGCGGTGGCACCAAGCTTCCCTGAACCTTCGAGGTCTTTTACTGGGTTTCCCAAACCTGTAATGAAGAAGACATGGAAACAGAGACGAGAGAAGAAGAACAACAACAATAATAATGTTGAACAAGAACATGGGGATATGTACGAAAAGCACGAACATCGTGGTCTTAAGAGACTCCCCAAGGAAAAGCAGAAGCTCAACTATGAGAACTTATCTGAAGCGGAGAAGATACATTTGGAGAATATTGAGATTCTTAGTAATATGAGTGAAGCTGAGAGAATCCGTGAGAAGGAGGAGCTCTTGGGTTCGATGGACCCAAGAATACTGCAAAAGTTGTTGTTGAGAAGCGAGGAAAAGTTGTCAAAGAAGAAGTCTGTGAATCCTGTTCCAGAGTTCAAAGGGTATGGTGATTGGATAGGTGGTGATAAGAACGGTGAAGAGTGGAAGAATCAGACATTGGATGACGAAGCCGTTGACATGGCTTTGGGAATCAAATCTTCTCTGAAGATAGAAAGTGAAGATCAGACTCCAAAGACGAAAAAATCTGTGTCTTTTGATCCTGTGAATACCGTAAAGTACCCTGATGACGGTGTTACTGATCCAGAATGGGAAGATGTTGAAGATCTCGACGATATTGCGCCAGAATCGTATCAACTAGTGAAGGAAGCCGATGAAGTCTCTAAAGAGGAGGCCATTTCCAACGTACACTTCCTCAAGCCCGAAGTTGTGGACGAAGATGATATCCACATCGATATCAACGATCCTGACTTTAACGAGAAACTACACGATAAGTATTTCCCAGATTTACCCAGAGATACTGAGAAGTTACAATGGATGAAACCAATACCAGACGTTTCCATAGATGATATGGTGTTTGATAACGTTTCCGACTTGAGATTTGATTTCAAGGGAGATTTGGTTGTACCTAACGCAGACAACTCCGTTGACACTTCAACTGGACTACATCACCATGCTGATAACGTCTCCTTGGCCGGTTACACGCTAAGTGAATTGGCACATCTCAGTCGTTCTAGTATGAGCTCTCAACGGTGTATCGCCATCAGAACTCTCGGTAGAATCTTGTTGAAACTGGGCAAGGGAAAGTATAACATTGTTCCGGAGTTCGTATACGAGGATCAGGAGGGTGAAGAGCTCCAGGAGATGCCTGATGCAGATGCCATGAAACGAGCCAACACTGAATTTGATCAAACCTTCTGGGGTCTCATTGATGAATTACGAATCATTGAGACCTTGGAGGAAGCCGCTGATGAACAGGTTACAAAGAACCTTAGTGTGCGAAACTATGCCATCGAGGCACTCTGGCTATGGAAACAAGGTGGTGGTAATACCAGACACGCTAATTGAATCCTCAATATATATATATATAATAATCTCTCCCCGATGTGTAGAGCTGTCTCGGTGGCGGTGATGGACTTCTGCTTTGGTGGGGGTGACGATCGTCTTATTTGACCGTGGCGGAAATGACAGAGAGTGGCGACAACCACAAAAACAACATCAACAAAAAAACATCAACAACATCAACAACATCAACAACATCAACAAAGAACAACATCAAGGAACAACAAACAAAGCCGTCACGTGAAGAAACCCACAATGGAGGCGATTGCTGCTAAATACGAACCTCAATCGAACATTCTCAAGAACTTAGGCTACGGTGATGATGGTGAGGATGGTTTGAAACAGGACTTCATCTCCGGTGTTGACCTCTCAATAGCTCCCAACATTGCAATGCCACCAATTGCTCATCCAACTGAATTTCTAAGAGCACACACAGATGATTCAAAGAACCCAGATTGTAAGATCAAAATTGCACACGGTACCACGACGTTGGCATTCAGATTCCAAGGAGGTATTGTTGTTGCTGTTGATTCCAGAGCCACTGCGGGTAATTGGATAGCATCGCAGACAGTTAAGAAGGTTATTGAAATTAATCCATTTTTATTGGGAACTATGGCTGGTGGTGCAGCTGATTGTCAGTTCTGGGAGACATGGCTGGGGTCTCAATGTAGACTACACGAACTAAGAGAGAAGCAGAGAATCTCTGTTGCTGCGGCATCAAAGATATTGAGCAATTTGGTTTATCAATACAAAGGAATGGGGTTATCTATGGGTACCATGATCTGTGGATATACGAAAAAGGAAGGTCCAACTATCTATTACGTGGATTCTGATGGTACGAGACTGAAAGGTGATGTATTTTGCGTTGGTTCCGGTCAAACGTTTGCATACGGAGTGTTGGATTCGAACTTGAGATGGGATTTAACCGTGGAGGAGGCTCTATACTTGGGAAAACGTTCAATCTTGGCTGCCGCTCATAGAGATGCATACTCTGGTGGTTCCATCAACTTGTATCACATCACAGAGGATGGTTGGGTATATCATGGGAACCATGATGTTGGTCCAACGTTCTACGAAATCAAAGAGAAGGAGGGCTCATTCAACAACGTTGTCGGTTAAGAGTTGATATATATATATAAGCACAACACTGACTAGAATGGAGCAATATATGTCAATGAAAAGGAGGGAGATTATTCAATAAAAAGAGATAAAAGACGATGGTGAACCCGTGTATCGTTGTTTCGTATTCATCTCCATGCTGGTTTCTGGTGTTGTTTCATGTTCATCGTTGATGTTGTTCGTGTCATTGAAGACAAATTCCTCATCGAAGGTGTGGATCGAAGCGACCTCGTTACGTCTCTTGTAGATGTTGATTTCTGTAAACTCGATGCTGTTGGCCTATTCAAGTTGTGCATCGTTGTTGATTTGGATATCCTTGGACTAGGCACCTTGGACAAGCCCTTGGATATCGATCTCGATTGTTGCAATGAGGTTGAGTGCTGTTTCTTCAAGTTCATCGACGACGTTGATTGTCTCAATGTGGATTGTGTAGATGGTTTCAAGGGGATCCGTGTTGTCGTTACCCTTTCTACAAGTCCATCGGTTTCAACAGGTTTATCAATAACCTGTTGGAAATCCATCATTCTCCTTGAAGATGATAACTGTGGCACAACGTCCTGACGACCAACGTCTAGTCTTCTTCTTTTGGAAACACTCTCCAATGTTGAAGAACCCATTCTCTTTGAAAATGGATCATAACTAGGAACGTTCTCCTTCTCCAGTTCAATCTCCTCTCTTGTCCTCATTGTAGAGTAATGAGACGATATGGATTCCAACTTGTTGAACTTCTGTCTATGAAGTGAAGCAAACCTCGAGTTCCTTGGACTTAGAGTAGATCCTCCATTTCCCTTGCCAATATGACTTCTCCTTGGATGCATCGTGGCAGCTCTTTGGTCCAACTCTTGTAACACATTATTACTCAACTTTTTACTATAACCAAGCCGAGAGCACTGCTCTTGTAACGATGAAGGCATCTGGGGCATCAATTGGTCGAGATCTGGGTATAATTGGGGTCTCATAGACTGTGCCGTGTGTGATTGGAATGTAAACTGCTCCTGTGAAGGAACCTTGTAATCATACGTTTGTGTCCATTCTTGAGGGAATTCACCTGGAATCTCAGCCATCTTCTTCGCTGGAATGAGCTGGCAAAGGTATCAACGATCAATGCTTTGACAGATGAAAGCCGAGTATCGTTTCCAATGATAAACAAACCAGAATGAAAGAGAGAGAGAGAGAATGGGAGAAAAGTGCTGGACAAGTCCAAAAAAAAAAATTATGTCTGTTGCGATATGCCGTTATAGACGCAGAATTCCGGATTCGGTTAAATGTAAATAAAAAAACATCATCATAAACTACGCACAGACACAATGGAAATTGCATACTGTTGAATTCAGCTTATATCGAGAAAAAGTCGTATCTTAGTAATACAAAGAGACGAACATCACGGTGTGTTGTCAGCACAATGGTTAATTGGCCACCAATTGGACTCTCTTGATCATCATCTGTAGTTGGGAGAGGGTGAACAGTTGTATCCTGATGATATGAAGGAGCGGATAATTTGAATAATACCATCTTTTCCGGTTTATATAACAGTAAGGAAACTACCAAGAGGAAGCAATATGCACCGGTAATACCGTCACTATAGCTTAGAAGACAAGTGCGGATGTAACTGGTGTGATAATTAACGAAGTAAAAAGGAAAAAAAAAGACATAGAGAGGAAGAGGAGTCATACCACATTTGGAGAAAGAAGAAACACAGAGAAGGAGAATTCAAGGGGAAAGAGAACAAGGAGAAAGAGAAAGATAACAATCGTTGCAAAAGTTCACTCTTGTTCTAGCGAAAGCTTTGCACGACGTTCTTGTTCTCTCTCCATGTTCTGTTTCAAAAAACTCATAGCCTTATCTATTGCCCTTGTAGAACCTGTTAATACAAATTGACGGAATCCATCCTCGTCATCTTCAGGTGCAATAAGAATCTGTGCTCCACTGACTCTACGAATCTCTTGAATTCTGCTACCAGCTTTACCAATCAGACATCCAACGTAATCCCTTGGGAACCTTGCAGTCTTTGAATACTCGTTATCAAACGATACATCCGAAGAGTCACCACCGTGTTGGTGAGAATAGCGTCTCCCGGGATGATGTCTTGGACTTGGAGTGTAGAACGAAGTTCCTGTAACGCTATGCCAATCCTCCATCAGACAACGTGTCAATATTCTGCTTGTATCTTCAATATCATCTGGTGAGCCTTGTAACTCCACCAGTCTCTCCGTGGAGTTGTGTAAAAAGTCCTTAGAGGCGACAATCTTAACGTTAAACTGTTGTTGAATCTCTTTGATACGAACTCCTTGCTTGCCAATAATGGTACCCATCTGAGCATTAGGAACCAATAATCTCAGCGTTGTGGTACCTTCAGGTCCTGGGGGCAGTAGTCTCTTTAGTGGGAAGAATTGTAACGCACTTTCATCCAACGGGTTTTCCAACAATGCTTGTGCAATGAGTCCCAAGGCTTCAGCAGTATCATCCAAGGCACCGGTAACTGTCAAAATTCTATCAGGAGTGCCTTGTATAACAGGTGATACACCAGCTTTCACATTTGTTCTTTCCCGAATATCAGCAATTATGGAGCCATTCTTACCAATGATAACACCAGCTTCTTTAACTGTCACGAGAATACGCACTCCAATGATTGCAGAACTTGGCTCTGTTGAAGGTAGAATTTCATTCGAAACTGAATTCTCACCACCTGAAGTGAATTCACCTTCAAACGTTGTCTCTGAGGTATCCTGTTGTGACATCTTATCGGGTGATATATTGTCGTACAACTGTGTAGTGTACTGTATGGTTTGTGTGGATGTGTGTGGATGTGGACGTGGCAGTGGATGTGTGGATGTGATGAGCTGGAATAATATTTGCAGCGATAACTGAAAAAGGACACTATACTGAAATAAAACCAATTAAACACTTCAATCAAGAACAATGAAGCAGGGGTCAAACAAGTTAAGAAAATAGCCCCAAATTTGTTTAAATTCAATTGAAATACACTGCTTTGTGTTGACTTCTTAACCCTTTTGGAATTCAATTCGATACCGTGGAAAAATGTCCTGTTTTTGATAATTGCAGCTTTTGTCCTTTTTTCCAATTGAAATTTTATTACAGCAAGGGGAAATTTTTTTCTTTCATCTTATTTCCGTTTTAGGAAATATTTTGGGTTTAGTGGTGTTACCCTGTCTGATTATATAAGCTGACACATGTAACATCTGGACATTAAGAGCTAACACCCGGACACCAAGCATTATCTAGCGTTTTCCATCAAGTGTTTTTGGTAAGAGCAGCACAATGGGACGAAAATGGCATCTCCACCGGTGTTTGACGTTTGATATTTCAGCATTTTGTTTCAATTCAACTCGTTAAATGGAGTTTTCCATCTTCTAAAAGAACTAGTGCTTACATCGACAAATTCTCGTTGTTCCTTCACAGTCATCATCTTAACGTGTCTTTCTCCAGTGCTTAGATACTCTTCCAAGGGCTCAATAGCTTCATTTGGTAGATGTTTATCGATTCTCGTCAAATCGCCATCGCCATCTAGTAGTATATCAATGGCAACATGAACTCTTTTCTCCCATAGATGACATCCTTCGTTTGAATCCCATGTCGTTAACAATGGTTGTGAAGTGAACCGACAAGGTTTAAAGTCGATGTAGTGTAATTCCCAGTTCTCCTTCAACAGTGGACCGGTCTCTTCAAGCTCAAGTGTTATTCGATCCCCTGTCTCCTCTTCAATGGTGAACTTTCCAGCATTATATACACACATTGTACCCATCGGTATCATCTCGGTGATATTGAGAGGCATATACTTGGAGATACGGTTCTCAATCTCCAATTTCATCGTCGCTAATCCTCTTGTATCTCTGTAGGGTGTAAAGGCGAGTTGTAAATTGTATTCACCTTTTGGCAACGATACGACTCTTTTGAACAGGAAAGCCCATGCTTTGTCAAACTTGAACACGTTGTAATCCTGGAACGATAGCTCTTCATCTGGTTGGATAAACACACCATTAGAACCACCTCTGCTATCGTTATTATACGTGAAGAACACCTTCCTATTGCACAGGAACTGTAGTAAAACGATCCACAAGGGCTCTGGTGAAACGAGATCGTGCAATACACCGTTCATACATTTTGATTCATCGATGTAGCGCTTCAGATAGGGCCATAGCTTAAGGAATCTACTTTCACCGCCAACATCACCAGCGCTATTACCTTTACCGCCGTCATCACCATCAACAACACCACCATCACCAGAGAGTATGCTCAAACATCGCTGTCTTACAACCGATGAATTGTACAACTGGAACCAATACTTACTAGCGCTCGCCAACTCAGGAGCCTTCAACAGTATCACAATCTGAATCTCAACAGGTAATGACTCCATCATCACCAATCACCTCGTCACTTAACCGTTCGCTTAGCCGACTATTCGTCTACCCGCAGTTTTGTGGAACCTTACAATTGTTCCTTGACCTTCTAGAACAAAAAATCAAAACAGACACAAAAACCCCAGAGGAAATTAACTCCGAGCCACATGGTAGTTTTATAAACCGAATTTATCCTCACGATACAATTTCCTTCAGCGGCTAAAGAACACGTTTATAATCATAGCAAACAATAACAAAGATCATATACAAATCAACAAAGATCATATACAAATCAACAAAGAATAATGTCAACTCCACCAGAATGTGAGTCAATACGAGTTTGAGCCATGATTTTACCAGGGAAGTTTACTAATACCAATTTACACAGTGCTTTGGGCCCAGAGATCTTCCGCTACAGAGGCGAAAAAGAACCTTCTGTATTTGACGGTGAAGATTCCAGATTGTAAGAATCTCAGAGTTGATCTTCAAGCGGAACATCTACACTTGGAATCCGATTCTGAGGACTATGACAACCACTATGTGTTGGATGTTGATTTTTACAAGGCTGTTAAGCCTGAAGAATCACGTCATTGGCAAAATGGTAATAGTGTGTATTTTGTAATTCAAAAGCTCAACGTGGAAAAAGAGTATTGGCCAAGATTAACCAAACTCAAGGTGAAGTATTTCTACATCCACACTGATTTTGACAAATGGGTTGATGAGGATGAACAAGACGAGGAGGAGGCAGGGTCTCTTGGTGAATTACCAGCAATGGATGAAGGTAAAGTTTGGGAATCAATGTTACAGGATAACCCAGAGTTGGCCAAATTGGCCAATTCTACAAATGGCCAATTTGACTTCTCCAAGTTGCCATTGGACGATAAACAAGAGGAATTGACTTCACAGGCTACAGAGGAGGATTTTAGTTCTTCCGATGAGGAAGAAGGAGAAAGTCACAATGACACTACAGAGAACTGATGGCTCTATGCCATGTTATTTTTGTTGTATCTTGATTCGTATATATATTGAAATCAATCTCAAATGGCTTGATACTTTAACTCATCTTTGTAGAGCAGTTGAGATCCAATCCACTTCTCTCCAGGTGATAGCTTCTTGAATTCATGAACATAACCAGGTTCAATACAAACCATGTTCTTATACCCATTTTTTGGTTGGAAATCAGCCATTCCTTTGGATTTATTAATCCATGGATTCCAAACGACAACGTCTGGTAGTCCAGTACGTTTTACAGTATGGATTGGATGACCAAGTGATACAACTTGAATCAATTTACTCTCTGGAACTTGTTGATAAATTCTATCAACTTCCTCATGGAATGTCACCACTGGCAATTTCTCCTCATAACTTTGCTTCAAGAGCTGATCATAACAAATCTCACCAGGTAAGTTTGAAACCATACTATCTTCAATGTCATCAATCTTGAGATAGGTATGGAATAACCAGTTGAACTCCCATTCATGAGAATCGACATTTTCAACTTCGATCTTTGTTTCGAGAGATTCCACATCCAATGCAATGGTATAAATCAGGGTAAAATCGTTGGAATTTTCCCATTTGGAATACAATTCAGGTTCAACTTGTTCAGGACTTAGAGCAAATTGTACACTCAGGGGAGATTCACGAACCTGTCCTAAAAATTCCCACGTGGAGTTTCTTGCAAATCCATGTTGTGGTAGATTTGAGGTTGGTCCTGTATCTTTCTTACCGAACACTGGGAATACCAAAGGTATTCCACCACGAACAGCTTTTGAACCATCAAGTAAAGCACCGGTAGAGAGCCAAAGTTGCTCTTCACCTTTAATGGTCCATGAAATCACTGTAGCACCAAATTTGAGAATTGTAACTTGAGTTGTTGGATCAGATGGATGTGTAACAACGACACGATCTTCTAAGTCTTCAATTGACATCTTGATAGCTCTGGTGTAAACACTGAAAAATTATGGAAAAGAACAAAAAAGAAGAAGAAATATTAACTGTGTGTATATATATCACTGTGTGAAAGTGAGAGAAGGCTCACGGACATCCGTTGAGATGTGGTGTTCAGGTGCTTACGTAACTTCTGACTAATACATCCCCCAAATCCCTCGGAGTTTCAACTAATGTCCTCGGAAATATGGCGTCTGTGTTTTCGGATTTTTTTTTCTTTGCTGGCCCTCCCTAAAATCAACGCCGGCGAATTCACAAATTTTCCTTTCTTAAGGGGTACACAACATACTTCAACAACAAACCCAACTTCTGTTAAACAAAAGAATTCTACGGAAGGAGATCTCACGAGTGAATAACCCACTTCAAAGATGTCAGTTGTTCCATTCTCACCACAGAACAGACACGTTGTGATGACGCTTTATCGTCGTAGTTTGATCCTCGCAAGAGATTGGATAAACAAACGTGATCACTATAGACAGAAGGCGATGGAAATCCGCTCTCAATTCGAACTGTACAAGGATGTTGGTAATCCAAAGGAAGTTGAAGAATTGATCAACAAGACAAAGTTCATGTTGGACAAGTATAAACATCCAGATCCGTATATCCCACCAACGAGACCAGGTGGTACCAAATTTGAGAGATACATTGCACCATCCTTGGAAGAGCCATTACCATACCGTTATTGAAAAAAAAAAATACTCACAAGACAAGGAATCCACACAGCGAAACGTTATAGAAGCGTTCTCTGGTATATATCACTACTATTTATTATTTATTCTTTAACTTTTATATTTATTTATTGAACCTCCAGTTATGAACTCATGTAAATGCTGGTTTGGTGCTTTTAACCAACGTTATAAATGTCGAGTACCATTGAATGTAGTTTGTCAAGCACATAGTTCAACCCTGAGTCGTCACAAACGATGCCGTCGCTTAGCGGAACAAGGTGTTTAACCGTGGAGTCACGGTTCTTGAACAAGTTTCCCTGTGACGTCAATTCACGTTTCAAATTGGCATCAAGGTCATCTTTATCGATGGAAATTAGATATACAAAAGAATCCAATGCCCCGTTCTTGATCTCAATATTCATACTAAACCCGTGCCTTGGTTTAAACTTGTTTGAATAGTAAAGTATGGAGAAGTACGTTGCATTTTTGGAAATGATTTCGTACCTCAACTTATCAACGTTCCACGAGGAAACGTTATCAACTTGTGCTTGATTTGACAAATCATTCAACTTTGAAATCAAAACGTTGGACTTCATCAGATACTTGAAGACATCGTCAACTCCATTGGTCACTAAGAATCGCCGTATGCTTGAAAGACAAATATTATGGGGGTTCTCCTTGGGTAATTCCAGATCAAAGTTCTCCTTCAGGGTACAAACACTATCACCGTATTTGAAAACAACTTGATCGAGTTGAACACTAACCAACTCCATATCCCTTTTCTGTAGATAATCAACGAGTTCAATGACCTTAGCCAGTTTGGTCAATTTAGACATGATATTAGTCAATATATTTGCCCTCTTGAAGTCAATGGTTTCAAATATTTGGAACACCCCGTTGGAATCCACTATAAAATCATCAAGGGTTATTCTCTTGTTCAATTTCCCTTTCAAGTTGACAAGAATGTTGTTCTTATTAGTTGGGTCAATTCTAAACATGAGAATAACAACTTTTGAAGCATTGGGGATCTTCACAAATGACTCTGTCTCGACAACTATAGAATCATGAGAAACAACACGATAATTGGTTCCTGTGAGTTCTTGAGATATTAGATGGGTCATGATCTTCTTGGATACCTGGTTAATCACATCTTTGGAGCTCTTATAATCGAAGGAATTAATGCACACCTCTGAAGGTGCATTCAAAGTCCACTGACCCAACACTGAACGGATATTACCTATAAATGTTCTAATCTTTGAATCAATGACAAATATTAGGAACCAATTTTGAGACCACTCCTTTCTCGTATAGAACCTAACCATTCTATGTGGTTCTTGTCTTACTCCATTGTACAATTTGGATAATTCCGCTTGTGGGAGTTTGATCAAATCGTTAGGCATCCATCCAGTCACTGATAAGACGCTCGAAATTTCAGTAAACTTCAAATCGGTACGAATGGCCTGGAGATTTTCGTTGATGTTCTTAAAGTCATCAATGTTGAGCTTCTTCAACGCCATGTTTAACGCTGGCGTTGGATTTTTGAAATAAAAGATTCCGGTGAGTTCATTGATCTGTAATAACGATTTGTTCACCATCAAATCTTCAATCTGTGACAGGATCGACGTGGCATGTTTATGGTAAATGTCCCTCAAGAACATGTCAATGTGATCCACTTGTTCAAAAGTCTGGGCCAATTGGCCTTGTTTGAACCATCTATAAATGATTTCATTATTTTTGTTCAACCCAATTTCCAATCTTGAGTATTTAAATACAAAACTGTTCACCCAATAATGAACCGTTATTTGGAACTTTTCAGGGCTGTATGTATGTTTTACCGTTTTCAATTCGTTCAACTTTTGGTGTATGAGGTATAGCTTCATAGCCATTGTGTAATTGGTCAATATTCTCTTCAAGTTGACAAACTGGAAACTCCGTAGTGCCTCGTTACACACCCTAATGAGATTTTTCGCCTTTTCAAACTTCCCAAAAGTGAGCTCGAAATCAATCATAAAGAATGGAGTTGATTCATCTAACGCAGAGATTTGGAATTGGTAATCCTTTGTGTAAACGTATATCCTTCCATCCTTGATCTCATAATCAGTAAATTCCTCCGGTAGATCATCCACAAGGGCATATTTCATCGAAAGAACAACGTTCAAGTCCCTCAATGTCTGTAGTACCTTTTGAGGAGATATCCTCGTCTCTATAAAGTTATGCGTCGGTAACGTTGGTCTCCCATTGGATAGAACCTCCATGGCAGTGATCAAATCCGGGTTAGGCAACTTCGCACTGAGTAAACTCTGGTTCAAACTCTTTGTGCTCCATATCAGGTTGCCGAAATAAGACGACTGTTCCCTTAGCCATGCCAAAAGGTCTATAAATTTGTTGAAATCGTGTGCTGAAGCATGCGACCAATTCGTCAACACATACAACCTTGTGAATTGTGTACGCAAGTAAACCAGCAAGTCCAAGAGTTTCTTCTTCTTCCCATCATCATTAGGTTGCATCTTCAACACGTGTGAAAGCTCTGCATATGCAAATTGGGCAAACTTATCCAATATCGACGATAACGGAACGATATTCGTCGTTATGTGTTGAAGCTCTGGCGGCTCAGAGCGCTTTGTTTGTACATCCATAGCCTCTCTTTTCGATATTGAACAACCCAGTTAAAAGAACCACCTAAAACAACGACAACAATCACAACGACAACAACGACAACAACGACAACAACTGCGAGAGGCAAAACTATTAATGACCTCCAAACAGACTCCCCCAGTTCTGTGATGGAAAACAAAGGAAAGAAGAGCAAAACAGCGTTCTTCCACTGGATATGAAATTAATCAACAGAAACTGTTGATTCAATTACGAGAACAAAACAAACCACAAAAGCAGAAAAAGAAGAAGAAAGGAAAAAAGAACGTAAACACTAAAGATAGTACGCGAAAGTTTCCTATTTAGGTCCACTTCCTAATTCGATGATTTCACGGTGATTATTTTTTTGCTCAAATGCTGATAAATAGGCTCCCCACCAGTGGGGCGGATCCATTTCACACAAAGTCACAATCAAAGTGATCAATAATACTCAATTGAGAGATCTCGTGTATTGAGGAAGAGTTCTTCAGAGAGAAAGTACAAACTGAGTGTACTGTGTGCGCTCTGTGTGTTCTGTGTGTCCTGTGTTTTTTTTCCGTTCCCCGGGGCTGGCTCTTGGTGCACTTCCTTTGTATTAGTTTGAGGTTCTCATCACGATTCAGTGTAGGGGATATATTGAAGAGCGGGACATAAACTGAAAAAAAGACAACTGGGAAGGTATAACAGTGGTGTTTGCTCATTTCACGCTCCATCTTGCCGATTTTCACTCCTAGAGAGTTGTGTGTAAGGATATACGTATTGAGGAGATCAAATTGACAATTGCCAACCACGAATAGGGCTAATATGAATAACGGTGTGGACGGGGCATCCCGTTCAGAGACTCTTGGAAAGATCGATCACAGTACACAGTTAAACATTACTGAAAAAACACGACTTGACCCAGGTAGACTTGAACAAGATGATTCTTTGAGAAAGATCCAACAGCTTTCAATAGACACCACTGGCCATGACAGTGGTGCTGGTTCACCAGTCTATGAAGGTGTATCGATGTTACCAACGCCAATTCTTTCCAATAGACCACAGAGTTGCACAACGTCTCCTTTGGCACCGTCACCAACAATACACCAGGTAGCGGTGTCGAAGAAGAAACCATATGGTTCTCTTACAATGAGACCCGGAGTGGCTTCAGAAGCAGCACAGACGAGAGTCCTATCAGAGTTCAGTCCTGCAAATAACAATGTTGATAGATTCTCAAGTGTACCACGGGCATCGGTGGACTCGAGGCATAATATGGGCTATGGCTCCTCACAGAAGAGAAACGTGTCAACACCTCTGGTGAATGACGATGGTCATGTCAATGCCAATGCCATTCCTGAATTATCAAGAGAGGCGACAAGAAGATCCAGTATTAGCTCAAGTGGTAGTGGTGGTGTATCTGGAGTGTATACTTGTTTTGATAGCCAGGGCGTTGAGCATACGTGGGAACAAGTTGGGACGTTAGGAAAGGGGACGTTCAGTACCGTTTACCTAGGAAGGGCATGTTTTGACGATGAAGACCCAACATTGATGACCGTTGCTATAAAAGTGATCAAATCACCTCATAGCAGGGATTCGAAGAAGAGATTTGAAAGTGCATTGAAAAGAGAATTGGGGATATTGGCAGTGTTAAGGCATCCTTGTACTCCTCACCTATTGGCAACTGATTTCAACCCGGATAGGTTTTGTATCGTGCTCCCGTATTGTGAAGGCGGTGACTTGTTCGACTTAGCTGTTACACATAGGAAACAGCTCTCTCCACTGTTGATACGCCGTATATTCGCAGAAGTGGCAATAGCAGTGGCGTATCTCCACAGTAAGAACATTGTTCACAGAGATATTAAACTAGAGAATGTCCTAATGAACTTCCACTTGGACAAGCTACTATCCATTGATGCGATGAGTTTCTCCAGCCCAATCATTACACTCACCGATTTTGGATTATCGAGAACGATAGATCCAGAAGATCCAATGCTCGTTACACGTTGTGGCTCGGAGGACTATGTACCTCCAGAGCTCCTGATTGGACTGCCCTATGATGGAAGACAGACGGATTCTTGGGCACTCGGAGTGCTGTTATACGCCATTATGGAATCCCGCCTACCCTTTGATCCATTACCATCTGTAAAGTCCATCAGGGCAAAATCACGTGTTGCACATAGAATAGCGAGAATCGAATGGGCATGGTACCACTTCGCAGACGATAGTGTTGATAAGTGGAGTCATAACGACTGGGACCGCGCTAAAGCACTCGTCGGAAACTTGCTGGTTAGAAGAGAGCATAGATTCACAGTGTTTCAGGTCATTGAAGATCCATGGGTAAGCAACGTCTTACCAAAAACTTTTGCATTATCTAATTATTGAGAAAGAATAGATGTTCATGTTTAGTAGAAAGAGAAAAGAGCTAAAAATAATGATAGCGCCAATTCGTGGTTTATATACAATTCGTTGTTGTTGTTGTTGTTGATGCTTTGTTTACAGCTATGTGGTTTGTATGCGTTTTGTGTCAAATCCGCCGGCGCAGACGCTCTCCACGGTGATTCGAACAGCACAGGCAATTTAACCAGTTGAGCCATTGCAGAAAACATCAACAGATCTTTGGAGTGCTTTGTCCTTAGAGCGTGATGAGTAGATTGGAATTCACGTTGATTACGGTGTTGTGGGAACATGTTTCCACGTTTTGGTTGATGATGTTGGAGGAGATCAACAGGTTTCAGATAGCTGTTTCCAGTAAGGAATTATACCTATGTGACGGTTTGTTTAGAAAGCACGTGGACTAACATGGTTACTTGGGTGAAGCTCCCAAGTGTATTGATCCGCCGTTAGCGGCAGATGATGTTGATATTCTGCCGTTCACTGAGTACGAGTTGTTGTTTGATGATTCGTCAATATCAGACTTGTACGGTGATGTGGATCCAGTAAAGATTCTGGATTCTCTCATTGAAGATGGTACAATCGAGCAAGAAAATATACCTGATGATATCGATGGCGTCGATTTTGATCTACTGACAGAGATTCTGCTCAAGCGCTTCGCTGAGCTTAAGGGATACTCAAGGGCCTCTGGTGGGTTGATTCATCTTTTACCAGCATCTTCCCTGGCTTTTAGCGTGTGGGTAGCGGTTTCCATAGTCACTGTTCTTGTTGTTGTTGGAATCCTTTATTTGACAAAGAATTATGGGGCTCACTTGGATGACGAGTTTTGGAGCCATTTCACCATTGATGATATACCAGATGAGATCATCAATGATGATGATGGCAGCGTCTCATCAAGCGCTTCAATTACTACAGATCTTGAGGATTTAGAATCCCGGAATAAGATTGTAACAGAGGAATTGATAAATAGATCACAAGTGATCCATTCGTCTCCCATAATGAATTTTGGCGTATCTACACCTTTAACTGTTTCTTTGGACTTGAGTGAGGTTGGCTCGCCCATGAAGTTTAGTACGCTATCTGAGGATATTGATTCCTCCGCAGATGTCACCAACGAACTTGTACCATTCTTACTGGATTCCAACAGTGAGATGGAAATGAAAGCTTCTACAAATAACGCCTTCGATTACTCTCGAAATGTCGAAGAAACAACATCAGAAGTCATCCCAAAGGTAATTCACTCACCAGATTCAAATGACCCAAAACATACCAATGCGGTAACAGAGATAACCGATGATGTAGCTCCTTCTGAACTTGAACCAGAAGGCGGACTGAATCCACACTGTATGATCACCACTGCAGAACTGCTAGAATGTATTGATGAGAGCGAACCCATGTTACTTCTGAACCAAGAAAATGAAGAATCATCAATCTCTGAAACGTCACCAAAAACTCCACCATCTGTTGATATTGGTGAGTCAGGGCTTACAAGCTTTGCAAACTATCATACCAAGGCCTCCAATGGTAGTCGTGTTGTACTTGAAGAAGTGGTAAGTCCTTCAAATATTCCACCCAAACTCTTGACTGCCTCCGGGCTTTCTCCTTCCCCTTCACGTATTCCAAGAAGAAGTATACACGAACTACTGTCAAAACCTGCTAGTCCTACAAGACCATGTATACACATTTCAGAGCCAGTTATACGTTGTTTCTTCGGAGATGTAACTAAGGAGGAAGAGTATTTGGGGATTTTGTTTGATGATGATCCTGTGGTTAAGTTTGATGTGAATAAGCTCTCACAGCTCACAAGGTCTGATATTGATTCCATACTTCAGGTGTTTGAAGGGAAGGAAACTTCGCAGAATTGGTCAGAGAGGTACAACAATCTAGATGTACTCATTGGGTTAACGAGGCTTCATCTCCCAGAGGATAATTACTTGTATTTCCAAGACAAACTTCGTTTGCACTTGACTGATATGATCTCAATACTCCGCACAACTAGAACAAAGCTATTGGGCAAGTCTATCATCTTTCTCCGTGATCTCGCGTTCTTTGGAAGTGAAATGGCAGTCTCCAAAGTTACGTACACTACTTTAGTCCAATCTCTATTGACATTAACTAGAGAATCACAGGCTTCCAAACACATTCAAAAGCTCTCTCAGAAATCGCTATGCATAATGTCCCAGACATTGACGGTCACCTCTTTCATCGACAACTTCGACACAGTCTTTGCCAGTACTTTGAGAGATAGAAAGATGAAAGGAGAGAAGTTTACGTGTCTTCTAATGATAAAGTTTTCCATCTTGATGAATAAGGACAAGTTTACAGATGATGAAGTCAAGCACTTGATCAGCAAACTAAGTGAATTCATACCGGATTTAAGCATTGATCCCTACCAAAAGACAAGAGTTGAAGTATTGGAGTTGTACCTCATTTTGAAAAGAATGCATCCAGCTGAAGAAGACCTCTTACCATACTACGAGAGACTTTCCACCTTTCAAAAGTCACAGGTACCATCACCAGGATCAAAAGTTTGACAAATGCTCTATACTCCCCTCAGCATCCACCATACTACTTTGCTACTTAAATTTGAACTACGGCTTTATCGTCTGTAGAGACTATGCGTCGGTGTTTTCTCTCTTCAATTCTCGGAGTAATTTTACCCCAGTGGGATACACAATCGGACGCAATTCTCCGAAGCGTCCTTATATCCTCTTCTAGAACAGTATAAAAATGGGGGAATTTCCACTGAGTTCCCTGTCTGCTCGCTCCTTTTACAGTCCCAGTTCCCTGTTCATCATATTTGTATCGCTTTGACCATGTCAGGTAACCCATCTGTTGTTCTTAAAAGAGTTGGTGAGATTGTCCTCGAAGAACGGCCAATACCACAAATCACAGACGAGCGTTCTGTGAAGATTGCAGTCAAACGTACCGGTATATGTGGTTCTGATGTTCATTACTATACACATGGTAAGATTGGATCCTTCGTGGTGAAGTCTCCAATGGTGTTGGGACACGAATCGTCTGGAGTTGTTGTGGAGGTTGGTAGCAAAGTTACAAGGTGTAAAGTTGGTGACAGAGTTGCAATTGAGCCTGGTGTTCCTAGTAGATACTCTGACGAGTACAAGAGCGGACATTATAACTTGTGCCCACATATGGCCTTCGCAGCAACACCACCATTTGACGGTACTCTGTGTAGATATTATCTCTCTCCAGAGGATTTCGTCGTTGTGTTACCAGAAAATGTCAGCTTGGACCAAGGCGCAATGGTTGAGCCTTTGAGTGTTGCTGTCCATGCCTCCAAACTTGGAGGCATTCATTTCAACTCGAGAGTTGTCGTCTTTGGGGCCGGTCCTGTTGGCTTGTTAAGTGCTGCCTGTGCCCGTGCTATGGGGGCAACGCAAGTCCTCGTTGCTGATATCTTTGATTCAAAGTTGAACATTGCCCTCAATATGGGTGCTACCCATATTCTAAATACAAGAAACGTCAAGGACGTTAGAAATGAGGTTGAGAAGCTTCTAGGCAGCTATCCAGACGTCGTCATCGAAGCCTCAGGTGCTGAAGTTGCAATAATCAACGGAATCAACGTCTTGAAAGCTGGTGGGACTTTTGTTCAGGTTGGAATGGGTAAAGATCTCGTTCAGTTCCCTATTGGACAAGTTGCAGAGAAGGAGATCACCGTCAAGGGGAACTTCAGATACTGTCACGGTGACTACATCGATGCTGTTGCACTAATGGCCTCAGGAAGACTCAACATTGAGCCTATCATCACACACAGGTTTTCCTTCAAGAATGCCAAAGATGCCTACGATTTCAACCTGCACAATGGTAAAGACGTGATCAAAACCATAATCGAAGGTCCAGAAGAGGTCCATAAGCTATAATCAGCACTCTTTCTCTTTCTCTCCCCTCCATGTATAGCATGTAATATGACGGAGATCGTCTTGTATGTCCTAAAAGAGTAATCGTCGCGGGCATATTCCGTCAAGCAAAGAATATATAGAGCCTGTACGCAAAACAACAAAAAAAACACCTGTAAAACAGCCCGAGAACAACGGAAGGAGCAAATTAATTTCTTCCAAACAACGGTTGGTATCACAGCGGCTGTACCCTTTCTCCTCTTCTCAATTCCGTTGATATGAGTACTCTTCCACTGTTGATAACCGCGCTGGTGTTGCTTGTTCTACCACAAGCCGCCGTGGCGAAGACACATACCTTCCACTATACCGCCGAATGGGTTGATGCTAACCCCGATGGGTTACACGTTAAGAAGATGGTTGGTTTCAACGGCCAATGGCCATTGCCAGAGATCCACGTTGATAAGGGCGATCGTGTAGAGTTGTACTTGACCAATGGGTTGGAGAATCAGAACACCTCGTTACATTTCCACGGGTTGTTTATGCACGGTCAGAACTATATGGATGGTCCAGAGATGGTTACACAGTGTCCTATCCCACCAGGTGAGACATATCTCTATAACTTCACCACTGACGAACAGGTTGGCTCATACTGGTATCACTCTCATACTGGGGCCCAGTATAGCGATGGACTGCGTGGAGCGTTCGTGATCCACGATCCGGATGCGCCATTTGACTACGATGAAGATAAGGTGATCACTATCAGTGAGACGTATCATCGTCAGTACGATGAGTTGACTCGGGAGTTCAAGAACCGCTATAACCCTACTGGTGCGGAGCCTATTCCTCAGAACTTGTTACTTAACGATACTCAGAACGCCACGATCCATTTCGAGGCGGATAAGACGTACTTGTTGAGGTTTATCAACGTTGGAGTCTTTGTATCGCAATACGTGTACATTGAGGGCCACGAAATGACCATCGTGGAAGTTGATGGTGTCTATGTTGAGCCTAAGACCGTGGAATACTTGTACATATCCGTTGCTCAGAGATATGCGGTTTTGGTTAAGGCCAAGAAGACCACTGACAAGAACTATGCCTTGATGCAAAAGTTTGACAATACGATGTTGGATTCTATTCCACAAGAGCTGAAACTCGCTACAATGTCTTCCATCGTCTACGATTCCAAGAACGCAGCACCAAAGCCCTATTCGTTTGTTCCTTCTGGCTCGTTTAATGAGATTGATCTTAGACCTTTGAAGAAGATGGAACTCTTGGATGAGCCTGACTATAGGATCACTTTGGATGTAATCATGGATAACTTGGGTGATGGTGTCAACTATGCATTCTTCAACAACATCACATACGTTGCTCCAAAGGTGCCAACTTTGCTCTCGGTGCTATCTGCTGGAGAACACGCTACAGATGCAAAGATCTATGGCTCAAATACCCACTCCTATGTTCTTCAGCCACATGACATTGTTGAGATTGTTGTCAACAACCAAGACTCTGGTCGTCATCCATTCCATCTACATGGCCACACGTTCCAAGTTGTTCAAAAATCTAAGGCTTTTGAAGAAGATGAACAAGAGGCTTACGATCCAGATAACCATGAACCTTTCCAGAAACACCCCTTGGTTAGAGACACGGTAATCTTGGAGCCATTCGGTTATATAGTGTTAAGATTCCGTGCTGATAACCCAGGTGTGTGGTTCTTCCATTGTCATCTTGACTGGCATTTGGAGCAAGGTTTGGCCATTGTATTGGTGGAGGACCCGTTGGCCATTCAAGAACAAACTCCCCCAGATGACTTCTACAGGATCTGTGAGGCAGGAGGTGTACCAACGAGAGGTAACGCTGCTGGTCATGCGAACGATTGGTTTGATTTGCAAGGAGAGCCGGTACAACCGGCACCACTCCCAGAAGGGTTCACTTTGAAGGGGTACATTGCACTCGCTATATCTACCTTAATTGGTGTCTACGGTTTGTGGAGTATCATCCAATACGGCTTGGAAGACGCTGTTCAAGATGATAAGGCCGTGTTTGATAAGTTGGAACGTATTTTGAAAGAAAACGATATGATTCAAATACCACTGCTTTCTGGTAACGATGCTTCAGAGGAAGCACACTGATGACTAATGCAACGACTTCCACATATACAAAAGCAAATAATAGTGCTGAACATCTAATACATCACACCAGCAGATAGCTATGGATTATCTGTTTCAATCACTCGTTGGTAAATGGCATACAACTAAGACAAAGGTGCGTATAACATAATCAAATCATTAAACTAGTATAAAACATAAAACACATGCATCACAATGCTATATATAAATTGTCAGTAAAACATGCAGCGTGTTGAGAGTCGATGCCAATAGATCCTCAAACATGTGATTCAACACCAGAATCTTACAAGTCTGACATGCAATGGGGAGTTTCTGAGTTGCTCAGCATCCTCAGCGTTCTCCTGGGCAATGACATCGGCGTCAAAGATCTTTCTACCTCTAACCAAATCGATCTCCTCTGCCGATCTGAAAAGACGCCAGTTCTTGTGATAAATCTTGTGAGCGAGGTAGAAGACAATGGCAACAACCATACCAAGGTAGTTCTGGAAGAAGTTCTCAGCATCAGCTGCACCATCACCACCAACTGGGAACAGCGCTATCCAAAACTGCGCCATCAAAATCAAAACGTTGATGGTAAAGGCATACCAGGAGCCCAGGACGCCCGTCTTGGAACGGTATCCCAATTCACTTGTTGAGAAGCCTTGAGCTTCCAAGGCCTTTCTGAAACGGATGTGGCAGAGTACAATGGTGGACCATGTCAAGATGGTAGATAAACCAGAGATGGCCAGCAACCAGTCGAACACCTCCTCTTGTTTATCGTACGCAGCGATGAAGGAGAAGATACCACACACTGCGGAAAAGATCAAGCATCTGATTGGTCTTCCTGATCTGTCGATGTAGTTGAAGAAAGAAGGTGCCATTCCTTGCTCTGCAAGAGACTGTAATGTACGAGAAGAACAGAACATGGCAGAGTTACCAACGGATAAGACGGCAAGCAAGATGACTGCGTTGACAATGTGTGGAACAACGTTGACCTGAGAAACAGCAATGACGAATGGAGAGGTGTTGGATTCAGAGCCAGAGGCACCAAGCAAATCTGGAGAGTTGTATGGAACCAACAAACCAATCAAGAACAGAGGAATGACAAAGAGGAACACAATACGGTAAACAACTTGCTTTGTTGCAGAAGGAATGGAACGACGAGGGTTTGGCTGTTCAGCGGCAGAGAAGGCAAGGAACTCTGTGCAACCGAGGGAGAAAGCAGCATTGACAAACACAGCACACACACCTTTGAAGGAGTTTGCAAAGGCACCTGGGTCGTGCCAGTACTTAGCGCCAATGTAGCCTGAAGAGGAAGCACCACCACAGACGAGGATAACAGACAAGATAGAGAACCCGAGAATCATCAGAACCTTGGAAGAGTTGAGGAAGAACTCGAACTCAGCATATCCGTCACTTCCAATGAAGTTTGCAATGACGATCACAGTATAAAAGATTGCGATGAAGGCATCTGGGTTGATGGTATCGTTCCAGTACTTGATAGTCATAGATGCAGTAACCAATTCCAACGGCATCACACAGAGCCATTGGATACAGTAGTTCCAGGACACGGCAAAACAGAGAGAGTTATCAACAAGAATGGAGGAATAAGCGTTGAAACCACCAGTCAAATCGGCATAAGTAACAGCCATTTCACCAGCAGCTTCCATGACAGGGATAAGCATGCTACCGACAATGATGATACCAATGATAAGACCAGCTGGACCACCATTATGAAGGGACCCACCAGAACCAACAAGTAAACCAGTACCGATACCTGTGGCAATGGCGATGAGGAACATGTGTCTTCTATTGATACCCTTCTTCAACTTTTCACCTTCGTTACGAGCTTCTCTGATCTGGGCCTTCTCCGCCTCAGAGAGAGATGGATCGATATCATCATCCATTTTCTTGAAGGAGTCTTTGAACCTTTTCCATCTTGTTTCATTCTGTGGATTTGTCTCAGACAGAGCAGTCATGTGGAAGGAACCTGAATCCTCTTCTGATTTCATATTTGAAGTTTCAGCCTCAAGGGCCTCGAGTTTATTACCCATGATTGAGGTTTATGTCGTGGTTAATGAGCTATCAAACTAAATGCACACCAGAGTGAAGAAGAATGAATTTTGAACATGTCAGAAGGAGAAAACAGGCTACATGAATAGCTTTATACTACTTTCGAGAAACAACAAACTGCTGCATTTCAGTGGATGATGTCGAAAGACAACAGGAAGAGAGCACTAACAAAAAAGAAATTCCACGGAGTGTAACTCCCCCTCCCCATCCCAATTCTTAACGTTACATGACGTGCAAAAGTCGTTACCAAGCATTGTCTTTCGGCTAAGTTTTTGGAGATACGGATTAAGATGCATCGACCAATCAAAGCTTCATATAAAGTGCCTTTTGTAATGTAATGTAGTGTGACCATTTCCATGTTTCGCTATGTTAAGCTGACTGACAAAGCACCCTTCCACACGATGGCGTTTCAAATCTTGCCGTCTATCCACCTATGGTGTAGTAACCATTCCAACACTGAAGTAAAAATTCACCACTGTGGTATGCAAGTTATGGCCGTATGTTTCGCTTACCTCATGTCTGGTGGTGCCGTTGATGCAGGCAGACGATGCCGCAAATGACTGAGCCAACTGAATCACCACCACTGTATAACACGTAGAAAAGGAAGTATATAACACTCAATCTATCAACAGTGTGAACAAGTAGCTCTTCGGATTCACCATAGCTCTTTATTTCCTAGAAGCTTTCCCTCGATGGTGTTGGTTCTGTTGCTCTTATGCTGCGTAACAGGCAATGTGTCAAACCGTGCTCCTCTCGTAAGTGACGCGCCGAATCATGGAAGAAACAGGGGAAAAAGCAAGAAATAAACTTCTGCCTAAATGCCGCTTAATGCACGACGGAAAAACATAAATGCCGTCTGGTTGGTGCAACACCAAGCGTTTGCACTGAGTGTAAACTGGAAGATGTAAACTGGAAGATATTTCGTTGGCCGTCCAACCAGCTGGCACCGGGTTAAGAATATGACGCCCCTTTCCCGTTGTGTGCCTTGCATCATAAGTAGCCAGTGGTTGACTTGCCAGTAACTTGTTGTTGGCTTGATTTTTTCTTGTTTCTATCGATCAAGGACACGCCAGGTTGTTCGGCTTTAGGGGCTCCCTGTGGCACCATCGGATCAACTGTGGTATGATAGGAACGATAGGAGATAATACACGAGTTGATGATGCTGTGCAATTGCTCAGAGATAGCAGAGCACTGTATAGCTTATATTGCCCTTAGATACGAAACAGAGACGGTTTTAAATGACCGGCATTTTTTGTGTGGTGGTCTTGAAGAGCCGAAATTTGGCAAACCAATATCAAATGTAGTTCAGTACAGACTTCAGTGTATCCCAAATACCTCCAAGTGTCTAGTCACTTAAGAAATATTTTTCTTTATTCGAAAATCAAAATTGAATGGGAGGATTCTTCAACGTTATATAGGACAGCACGGATAAAGCGTTTGAACCCTTTTCCTAGGGCCTTCAAAGTGACACGCGTAGTAAAGGGCATCGACAATGCTGCCAGAGTCAAGGCCCAGCGCCCTTGTGTACCGCATGGCACCAAGCACTGCTGACTCTGGTCCAACTTTACACCCTACAACAATAGGCTCTCGTTTGACTCAGCTCGAGTGAAAGTATCGTGCATCACCTTCGAATACCGAGATCTATTGTCAGTTTGCGAACTCCATGCCCGTACGACGCTTATATGGTGTCACCCACTCATTACGCCTGCAGTAGTAGAATCTCGCGAAAAAGCACACACCCACTAATAATGGACCAACAAGGCCAAAACATTCACTCTAATTCGTCGAACTCAGAGTCTCAGCTGACTCAGCTGATTCTTCCCTGCCTCTCTATACACGTATCTGGACAATGATCAACGTGAGATCCCTCCTCTACATCTCTGCTTAAACATAGATCACCACCCAAGTATAGCCAGTTGGCCAGGATCACCCATACCGAGACGCTTAGGACTAAACTTCTTAGGCTGCGAGCCTAGAGACACCCAGTGGCTCCAGCGCGTGTCCCTACCGGCTACGGAATAATTGTCTGATCACCATCGGGAAGACTTGGCAGTTTGAACTCTCTTTCATGAACATTTCAATCGTGGTTTAGAAGCTGTTCTTGAGGTCCTACAGTATAACTTCATCAGCTACATTAGGCAAAAGATGCTTTAGTGATGCTAAAAGGCTATTTCAATGTAACAAAAGAGTGCCGATGCTAGATTGTTCTTTGTAAGCAGCTCCTCTTATGACGAGCTTCTTTAGAAAGCACGATGGGCTATTTGTAGATTCCGGTGAATCCAGCGTGTACTAAGTAAGTAGATACAAATTGTCTGGCAAAAGACTCTGAGTTTAAGCCAAGTAAGCTCATTTCCATTGTCAGGGGAGCTGATTAAGAGACTTTGCTGCCACTGGCAAGATCCCAAGGCATTTTATATACATAATAGTGCAACCAATATCAGGCTGATTGACACATTTACACTCCATCCATCAGTTCCGTCCACAATATGGCCTGCCTGAGGACTGCCAATTGAACAATTGGTATATCCCAACTGGGATGTTCAGGTATGTTGATCAATAATGAATGTCCTATATTATATGCTTAGACAACACTCAAATCACCAAAGAAGGAGACCTTCACGGCAATGATCAGTCCAACATGAGCCACAAGCAATGCAGCACACAGAACAATGGCGAGTTTTTCCTTATCAACAACAACGCAACTGTGTCTTGTCACTGGGAAAACTTTCACCAGTATACTGGCACAACTGATTACACCTCCAAATAACACACTAATCCATTTCAAAGCACTGCTCAAGATTGTATGATTGACCAGGAATCCACGGAGAATACTTAGAATAGCAGCTGGAACCCATGCAATGTTTGCATAACCGTATATCGAAATGAGTCTTGATAGTGGGAACAAACCACCGAGCTTCAAGTACCAAACAGTGATAAAGTAGAAAATGGCTGGAATGATGAACGTGTAACCGTACAACAGTGAAATTGCGCCTGTCAAGAGGTCAAAGTTGTACTTATAGGTAGAATTGCCTCCTTGTACCCAACTAACCAATAACCCTGAACACGTATTACTGAAGAACAGTATGAAAATCACAGTTGCAGTGACCCAAATTGGACCGTACAGGTCTCCAATCTCTTCAACAGAGTCTGTCTTGGTGGAGACAAAGTTCAATGCCTGAGCACAGTTTTGTAGAAATTCAGTGGTGTTCAAATTGAAATACCGTCTATAATGGTTGACTGAAAGTACTCCACCATCAAAGTTATTCGAGATGTGTGGCGACTCAGATCTCTGTCCTTGTATCTGCTGTGGTGCACTTGGCACCTCAGGCTCAATCTCAAAGTCATCTGGTGGAATGTATGCCTGAGTAGACATCGCATTTGACGTTGTTGACAGATTGGTATCATCTTCAAGCCAATTATCCTTAATCAATGTTAGTCCTCCAAATTCCTATCAAAAGCAGAAAATGAACAAATCAGCAAACCCAGATGAATCAACTCACGTTATCAATGTCTAAAAGATCGTTATTTGCAGTGGTTTTACTCATCGTGAAGGTGATTAGATCTCCAATGTTAGAACAAAAAGTACTGGAACACGGTTAAAAGCGCAGGAAAGCCGTTAAATCCACAGAAAATCACACAAAGTCGAGCACGACGGAATTGCTACCATTTCCGAGGGGTAAAGCTCTGCACCGGATTTCCTAATTAGGAAACACTAGTTACAACAGTTGGAAAGTATGATGATTATGATGACGATGTATTTCAACTATAGTAAGCAGAGATTTCGTACTCGTTGAGAATCAGAGAATTGGCAGATCCCAAGTTGTAATAGCCACTGGGTGTTGATCCCAGTAGTTGTGCACCTCTCTCAGCCAGAGCAGAGGTCATTGGTGATGAAGACAGTGGAGTGTGCGAGTCATTCAGCACTTTTGATGGGCTGTCAAAGCCGTTGAGGTGCTGAGTTCTTTGGCGGTTATTTAGCGAGAGAGACATTCCCTCAGACTCCTTTGTATAATCAATATTAACTGATACATCAACTCTAGGTGTTGGAGATAACTTGGAAGGTGACGTTCTCTTCTTTGATGAGGTTTCATGGTGTGACAACGTTGCACTTCTCAGAGTCTTTGTCTGGTCTTTTAACTCGATATCTTCAAACTCAACCTCGTAGCCTGTGCTAAACACGTTCTCAATCAGTATTTCATCTAATCCATAAGTCTCGGGTAGATAAAGTCCCATAAACAGAGCTCCACAGATGCAAAATGCACTAAAGAGTATAAACGTCCCCCATTTGATGGTACTCAACAATAAGGGTGCTAAGAAAGTCAACAAGAAGTTGAGAGTCCATGAAACACTCATACAAATGGCTGATCCTTTGACCTTTGCCTTTGATGGTAGAATCTCATTGGTGTATAACCAAGCAGCACATGACAAACTTGCTGCAAATATAGCAACAAAGAGAAAACAAAAGGCAAGGCATATCGATCCTGGTGTCCCTTTGATCTCCCATACAACGCTCTCATTACCATCGACGGGTGAAATAGCATGTCCAAATGCTCCCATTATTACACCAATGACTAAATTACACAGTCCAAGAGAAACGGCACCATAAACAAGCACATCCTTCCGTCTCATCCTGTCAAGCCACAAGATTGGGATGATTGTGAATATCACATTTATCACATATTGGATAGAAGCTGAAAGAATCTTACTATCACCTTGTAACCCAATCATTTCACAGATGAACACCAAGTAGTACATCAACACACCTATACCACTCAACTGAACGACGCACTGTGTGGTTATACCGGCTATGAGATGGTACCTTAGAGAATGGTTCAATAGATCTCTATATGAACACTTCTTCAGGTTATTCTCAAATTGGTTAAGCACACCTTCGATGTTGTTCAAATTGTTCAGAGACAGGCTAGTGTGTACGATCTGGTCCGGTGTTGGATCCTTTGTTGACCACGCAAGCTTCAAATTGTCCATTGTTTGTGTGGCTTGTTGCCATTTCCCCTTCGATGCATACCACTTAGGGGACTCCGGTAATATGAAGCCCAAGAATAAAAGCATCAATCCTGGCAACCCTTCCACTGCCCAAGCAACTCTGAAAGAGCCATCTTCTTCAATACTCAAGCACAGATATGAGAGGTAGAACATCACCATTATACCCCATGTCAAGCACCACTGAATTGTCGACGTTCCTAGACCCCGTTTATTTGCAGGCAAGAGTTCCATGACATAGACTACAATGGATGCAGAAAGAATACCAATGGCGACGCCCTTAATACTTCTTCCGGTGATGAGAGTTCCGATGTCCACAACGAAAACCGAGATTACACTACCAGCCACCCAAGCAAACGAAGCTATCTGAATAGTCAGGACACGGCCAAATGCATCAGATAACGCGCCTGCTAACCAACAGCCAACTAGCGAATAGAACTGTCAGTACTTCCAAATTCGAAAAACAACCTTCCTGTTAAGTATACTTACCGAATGCCGCCGCTGGAGACGAACCAGCTATAACCCCTTGCCATAGTGGAGAGGGATAGTCAAAATAAAACTTGAACTCCTCCTGGCCTATGAAAACCGCCATGGCTGTGGTTTCAAGCCCGAGCATCAACCCACCTAAGGACACAATCAACAATATCAGAGTTGGATAATAAACCTTGAACATCGTCTACAAAGAGCCTGTGTGTTCAGAAGCTGTGAAGTATCGAGATTCAAGTCCATTTGGAGAGGTTGCAACATCGAGCTTGTAAAACTGATGTAAACAATTATTCTTATTTATTCATTTTGGTTTTGTGTCATTGTTGGTGAAACATCTTGCATACATTGTTTACATTTTGGGGAAACCTTATTCCTCTGCTTGTGTATATGTGTACATTTTTTTTTGCTGGTTGCTATGGTAACATAACTATTTGGCCAAACCATCCGTCTCATCGTTTGTTCGAAGTAAGTATCCAGTAGGGTAACCCTGCTTAAAGTTGGGTTATTTTTCCTTCGCAAATTTGTGATTATGTAATCACGGTACAGCCACGTTTTTGTCGATGCGCTGATTTGACGCTTCGTTTTTTTTTTTCGTGCGTGGCCGACTTCTTTCTCGATGGAGCTTTTGAAAACTCGGAACGCTGTAAAATCTGTTTAGTTCAATATTGACGAGTTTACACCATCTCGAACTCATTCTAGTACGTTTAGTTTAAACTCGGAGAAATGAGATTGTTGGGGAACTTGTGGGGTAAGGGCTCTCGCCAGCTCTTGAACTCTTTTGCTCAGAAGAGACTGTTCCACTACTCTTCTGCTGTTCGTACCTACGAGGAGGAAAAGGTTGTCATTGACAAGATCCTCGAGAAACTTCCTGAAGAAGACCTGAAGAGGTCATCTTTGATGAGAAATATCGGTATCTCTGCTCACATTGATTCTGGTAAGACCACATTTACTGAACGTGTGCTTTTCTACACGGGTAGAATCAAAGCCATTCATGAGGTGAGAGGTCGTGATAACGTTGGTGCCAAGATGGACTCGATGGATCTTGAAAGAGAAAAGGGTATCACCATTCAATCTGCTGCCACTTACTGTTCTTGGGATAGAAACAACAAGCCATACCATTTCAACTTGATTGATACTCCGGGTCATATCGATTTCACCATTGAAGTGGAAAGAGCTCTTAGAGTCTTGGACGGTGCTGTCTTGGTTGTCTGTGCTGTTTCCGGTGTCCAGTCCCAGACTGTCACCGTGGATCGTCAAATGCGTCGTTATAATGTTCCAAGAGTCACATTCATCAACAAGATGGATAGAATGGGTGCTGATCCTTTTAAGGCCATTGAGCAAATCAACGCTAAGCTCAGAACCCCTGCTGCTGCCATCCAAGTTCCAATCGGTGCTGAATCCCAATTGAAAGGTACTGTGAACATTATTGACAGAGTCGCTGTGTACAACGAAGGCTCTCAAGGTGAAATCTTGAGAACTGATGAGGTTCCGGCAGATTTGGTTGACCTTGTTGAAGAGAAGAGAGCATTGTTGATTGAGACATTGGCCGATGTGGATGACGAAATTGCTGAGATCTATCTCGACGAACAAGAGCCAACTCCTCAACAGATTAAGGATGCCATTAGAAGAGCCACCATCGCTAGAAAGTTCACTCCTGTCTTGATGGGTTCTGCCTTGGCTAATACCGGTATTCAGCCCGTCTTGGATGCCGTCTGTGACTATTTGCCAAATCCAAGTGAAATTTTGAACAAAGGTCTCGATATTAAGAACGACGAAGCACCAGTTGAATTGATCCCATCATCGAAGGAACCATTTGTCGGATTGGCATTCAAGCTTGAAGAAGGTAAATATGGTCAATTGACATACCTCAGAGTTTACCAAGGTCGTTTGAAAAAGGGTGGTTACATCACCAACGTCAAGACTGGTAAGAAGGTCAAAGTCTCTAGGCTGGTACGTATGCACTCAGAGGAAATGGAGGACGTTGATGAGATTGGTCCTGGTGAAATCTGTGCCACTTTTGGTATTGACTGTTCATCTGGTGATACTTTCTCCGACGGTACCACTCAAATTGCCATGTCCTCCATGTTCGTTCCAGATGCTGTTATTTCCCTCTCCATCACTCCAAAGTCCAAAGATGTGACAAACTTCTCAAAGGCCATCAACCGTTTCCAAAAGGAGGACCCAACTTTCAGAGTCAACTACGACCCTGAATCAAAGGAGACGGTCATCTCTGGTATGGGAGAATTGCACTTGGAGATTTACGTTGAGCGTATGAAACGTGAGTATGGAGTGGAATGTTCCACTGGTAAACCACAGGTCTCTTACCGTGAAGCCATCACCATCCCAGCTGACTTCGACTACACCCATAAGAAACAATCCGGTGGTGCTGGTCAGTTTGCCAAAGTTGCTGGTAAGTTGGAGCCAGTTGAAGGTGACTGTAGCTTCGAGGCTCAAATCGTTGGTGGTAAGATCCCAGAGAAGTTCCTGCTTGCCTGTCGTAAGGGTTTCGAAGAGGCCATTGAAAAGGGACCTCTTATTGGTCATAAGGTTCTTGGTGTTTCGATGCTCATTAACGATGGTCAAGTCCACGTTGTTGACTCCAACGAGTTGGCGTTCAGAACAGCAACCATTGCTGCCTTTAAGCAAGGTTTCCTCAAGGCTAACCCTGTGATCTTGGAGCCAATCATGAACGTGGATGTCACCGCACCAAACGAGTTCCAAGGTAACGTCATTGGACTGTTAAACAAGGTGAGCGCCATCATTGCCGATACTGAGAACGGTCAGGATGAGTTCACCATTACCGCTGAGTGTCCATTGAACCAAATGTTTGGTTTCGCCACCTCCTTGAGAGCTGCTACACAGGGTAAGGGAGAATTCTCCTTGGAATTCAAGCAGTACTCCCAGGCTCCAGTTCATCTACAAAAGGAGTTGATTGCTGAGCATCAAAAGAAGCTCGCAGAGGAGAAGAAATGATAACGTTCTTCATGGTACTGTTATAGTTGTATAGAAAGTGTTAAGATATCCTTGTATATATTTTAAAAATAACGTGTAGCGTGTTTATTCCACGCTTAACCTAGGCTGACATCCCCTGAATAACTTGAGATTTACCATGCCAGTGGTGCTCGAAGGTGTTTTGTTGTTGCTGCTGTTGTTGTTGTTGTTGCTCTGTGGGTGTCAACCGTTCGATCAACAAACCCGGAGAGCGTTTTCAAACAAAGCTCAACAACACGACAGGATTTCCTACGCGGCAAGACACACCAGCGGGGATTCTGCTTATCGAATGATCGATATCAGCGCGGTAAGAGAAGAGGACTTTGGTGATGTGCTCGACACTGATGTCAGTGACGTTTCAGCGGATGTTGAGTCCATTGTAAGTGACCAGGATGCTAACTACGGAGTCCTGAAGAGCACTGTGGTATCTAGTCCCATAGTTAAAGCGATCTATAAGGTCAATTACTCATTGAACAAGCCTGTGAAGGGCTTAGAGGAGCTACGAGGTGAGAACGACGGCAATCTGATGACGTCTGAGATGATTAGAGAGCTCACCATGCCCGAGAGTGATTCGTTCAACACCGATGGCTTTGATAGCTTGGAGGCGGATATGTTGAAGTACACGGAATCCAAGGCCACAGTTGAGCTGAGAGAAACAGGGCTGAAGGATGATGAGGTCTCTGAAGACTACCAGCCAGAACTTGATACGGTTATAGTGCGTGTTCACCAATCACATATTAGTACTGGCGAGGACGCCATGTTCCCCTTACCGTCGGCAGTAAGGGCGTGCAACATTCTTCCAGGTGCACAGCTTGGTGATGGGCTATTCGATGAGGACACGCTTGTTGTAACTGTGAAGTCACAGCTCGTGTTACTCATAAGGTTCTTTGCACAGGGAGACAAGGTTGTACCCTACGTTGTTCAAAGCTGGAAAACATCATACGCTACTGAAGACGTTGGTGCTTTAACTACCGTGGGCCGTGAGATATTGGTACACAAGTCTGGTTCTGTTCTAGCTTTGCCAGCTCAAAGGGACATTGTTCGGCTATACTACTGTGCTCAGACTCGTTGTGGTGTTATGCTTGATCAAATACACAATTTGGTTCTAGACGGCACAATCCTACACTCGTGCTTTCTCGATCCGTTGAAGGATGTCCCTGGTGGGCATGCGATGCTATGTGTCATCATGATAACGTCTCAAAAGAGATATGTTATTCGACTCTATCAATGGTGGATCGATGAAAGAAGAATCTCGGAACATACCCCATTATTGCTGAACAACGATTTTGAAATTCCTATTTTCGTTATTCCTTTCAAACAGAAGATCTTCATGATGATGCCCAAGTCTATCATCGTGGTTGGAATCAACAATATACTGTCTGCTGATAAAGCATTCCTGGGAGTGGAGTTCCCTGGCTCATTCCCTGTGAGTTGGTTCAGGCCCACGACGCCAATGATAGCGCCTGATCCAGACGATGAAGTTCTCATAGCAACAGAAGATGGTACAATATACTCCGTTGTGATTTATGATGAAAAGATCCATATCCGTCCGATCCTAAGAATACCAAAGATCTCACGGTTTATCTTGGAAAAGAGAGATTCACAATATCACCTTGTGTATTCCAGGGATCTATCATATGGTGGCTGCATTATTTTTGATGACATTGTTCGTGATTCCTTAGCTACTGATAAGCTGGACAAGAGCCAGGGTCGGATGGTGCTCAAGTGGGATAACTGGGCACCTCTGTGGGATGTTTCTGTTGTAACTGATAAGGACAATACTGAAGAATTGTGGTTAGCACATGGCAAGTACTTGTCATTGCTGAAAAGAGGATACTCAGCTACAAAGGAGATATTAGATTCATCTCTGAAACGGGCTTCTAAGGTGTACATGTATGAGGTGAATGACTCTATCTACTTCATTTTTTCCTTTGTCGATAAGACTCTGATGTTTAGATTAGAGGACGATTCGCTGGTTGAGATCAACGATAACATGATTGATATGTTGAAACCAACACTTTACATGTATCGGTTTGGTGATATCTGTATTCAAGTTACTGACAATGCTATCATGGCTCTTGATTTCTACGAGGACAGTGTTATCACAAAGGATTTCTCTGATGAGATTGTAATGGCACACGGGCTGGATGAGGTGCTAGCTGTTGTATCAGAAGGCGTGGTTAACGATGAGTTCCGTACAACTTTGACTGTTCATCAACTTGGAACAAGTTCGTGGACTAGCGATCCTCATAAATTCTTAATCTCTAGCAGTCCAAATTTTGTCCGGGTGATAGCTGTTAACTACAGGTTCTTTATAGCCATTGGCTTTCAATCAAGTTTAGCATTTTGGGAACAGACAGACACCGGGTTCGAGTTTCGAGATGAAATCGTCATTCCCTTCAAGGAACTCCACGATTTAGTACAAGTTGGCGATATGATGTACTTGAGCACTCGATATGGGAAGTACATCTGCTACAATCTACACGTCAGTGATGAGAGTATTGGCTTGGAATACCTATACCACATGCAATTATGCACTTTGCCAATTGAATTCCATCTGGCCAATGATCATATTGTGCTGATTTCCAAAGGAGTATGGAGACTAGACTTCAACTCCAAGTTCCCCGTGCCCATTATATTCCAGGAATCGAAAGAACGTTGTGTATTTTCATGTATTCATACAATGGGGTCGAAATACGCTATGCTTAGAGATGATGGCTTCTCAATAGTGGCTGTCTCATCTCAATATTCACCAGTTTTGAAGACAATCAGCTTGGGAAAAGTTCCCAAGAAGATTCAACACATAGGTCATCTGAACATATTTGCAATAATGACAGAGAGCACGCTACTATTCTCCAACAAGCACACGGTATTGGAAACGAGACTATTTTCCAGAAAGCAGAATAAGTCGGTATTTGGAAATGATGAAACTTTACATCATATTTCTGAATGGATCTTACCAACTTCTGAAAAGTCATTCAGAAACATACTTGTTGCGTGCAGTAACAGTAACGGTGGAGTCATCAAAGTATTACAGCCCAAATTTCACGTTGATGATGCCAATGTGGTTGAATGTTTTGAGATCTATTCCATAAAGGCACCCGACGCAGTTCTGGTGGTTGAGCAATTGAACGACAGTGAGATCATTTACTCTTCCGGATCCACACTGTACAAATGTCAATACGATCATAACAAGAAAAGGATGAGTGAACCAAGATTGGTTACACAGTTCAACGAATTAATCACTGGTCTTAGTGTCGGTGAAGTTGGAATCACTGTGACGACAAAGGACCTTTCAGTGCACTACTGCAATAGAACGATGGACCTATGGGATAGCAATGTTCTGAATAGAGGCTCATCGTCAATATCGTTGGACAAGGGCTTGAGTGTTATCTCCAACAAGATATACTGTCTTGTATCCGGGTATATCTCTAATGATTGCAAGAGGTTTACATCATATACTGGGTACATTAGCAGACTGGAGAAGTGCAAATTTTCTCCCCTTTGGTATCCAAATCCATTGAGACGGTTTCTATCCTTTGGAATAGGTGGTGATATTGATGTCTTCACCATTCTGACGAAAAAGGAGTATGAGAGCATCTCCTCAATTGGACAACCTGATGAACATGAAACGTCTGTTACTCGCAAGGGACTGTGGAAGTTGGATGAATTTCAAAGTACATCACACAGAGATGAACATGTCATTCACAGCCAAGCTCTTCATGGGAGTAATCTGGATGAAGAGCTACAAATGCTTCTACACTCGGTGTCCATATGATGAAGTTTTCATTGATCATTACCGTACTGTTTTTGAATCTTTTCCAATAAGTTGTTGATTCTTGGACCCATAAGAGGCTGTCCGGTTCTGGTCTTCTGTGACAATAGTTCCTTCTTCTTGTCCCTTGCCTCACGCTTGAGTCGAACAGTTTCCATCCTCTGCTGTTTCTCCTTCTCGCGTAATTCTCGAAGAAATTTCTTTCTCTCTTTTGCAATCTGTTGACGTTCTTGGAATGACGGCCCCTTATCAGCTTCTCTGGCATCTCTACGTCTATGCACTTCTTCCTTATCCGGGACTGATTCTCCAGACCGTTCAAGCTCCTTGATATATTTCCTCTTGAGTCTGGCTTTATGTGTCAAAGCCTGTCTGATCTCTCTATCTATCTCACAACGTTAGGATGCCATTGTTAAAAAGAGCAATAAAACACATCAACTCACTCTTCGATTCCCTTCTATCCAAATATGGATTCTTCTTCCTCTGGAAACGGCCGTTCTTATGCTCAACCATCTTGTATTCAATGAATAATTCACCTCTGGAATCAATGTATCGACAGAATGGAAAAAGTTGTTTAAGAAGCGATGAGCTGAAGGGAAACAGGGAAAAAAAATTCATTTTTCGTAATCGGACCAGTTCCGATCACATACCTCGGAATTCACCCTTCTCGGAAGCCTGCAAAGGTTGCCAAAGTGAACAACAAAGCCTAGCATTCACCATCAATACTTCAACCAATTGTAGGAAACTGATTCAGCCTTTGAACGATGTTTTCAATTGTACAGAGAGGTCAGCATGTGTTGAACCATGCGGTAACTCTGATTAGTATTCTTTCGGTACTTGTTGCTCTAAGTTCATACGCGTTGCTCCAGCAAGGTGGAGCCTTCGACTTACCAAGCACAATCTCAGACGTTAACCCGTAAGTTCTCCATCTGTGATTAATTATGACGATTACTAACGAAATGAGATATAGTCAATCCACAGTGAGAATGAGCAGAAGGTTCGGCTCAGTTGGGAGTAAGGAGAAGGAGAACAACAAGCTTACATTTGATCTCCAGGCGGATTTGACACCTCTGTTCAACTGGAACACCAAGCAGATCTTTGTCTATCTCACTGCTGAATACCCTGGTAAATCTGAAGGTTCATCTAACAAAGTCACCTATTGGGATAAGATCATCACTTCTAAGGACAACGCCAACCTCACTCTGTATCATGAGAAGTCAAAGTACTCTGTGTGGGATGTTGAAGATACCTTTCGAAACAGAGAGGCCATCGTGAGATTGGAATGGGATATTCAACCATACGTTGGTATTTTGATCTCTGGTGAAACTGCTGGTGAAGCTGATGTTGTGTTCCCAACACCACCAACAGGTGAAGAGGCGAGGGCTGAGAAGATGAAGAAAAGACAGCAGAAGCAGAAACAGCAGCACTAGGGGAAGAAAAGAAGTGATAGGCATAGCAAGCGTAACAATATTAGTAAGATATGGATGTTTCTATATAAAGCAAAGGAAAATCATTCATCAGACTTTAACTAAGCCCAACAGGTTGATAAAAAATGGTGTGGGATGTTCTATGTACATGGTGTTTATCCACCTATCGAGTTAGTTTCAGCGAGAATGATTCAAATGACAAGGGAACGACGCTTTCAACGTTTCTTATGACCACCAGATAGTTTTGAGCGTAGCTCTGGTAGGTTCTTAATGAGTTTTGGATACTTTTTTCTCAAAAAGAGATATGGATCCGACCATCCATCACGTTTATCCCTTCCACAACGTTTGGCACCAAGTCTTGTGTTGATGATGTAGGCATAAAGCATGTTCACCAGTTCTTGACGGTATAGGTAACCCGTTCTCAAGTAAGGTCTCTTGTACGGGCCCTTGGACGATGCCACCAGTAACAAAAGATTCTTCTCTGCTCGTTGCCTGTTAATTGAACGTAATATACGTCTTGAAATATCACCACCAATCAACTTCTTCTCAATCAAGTACAGCCCGTAGTGCAATGTTTGTTCCTGTCTGATGAAACGACGCACAACCCAGTTCAGATGCTTGGAGTCAAAGGTGAAGTGGTTGACAAAGATTAAATCTTTGAACAAGAGGTAGAATTTCTTGATATCACCAACGTGGGAATAGTAGTGGTAGATGGATTTAATGACAGAGTTATAAATCTTTTTCATGTGCTTTGGAGCTGAAAGCGTCTCACTCAGTGTATTCTTAACACGTTGTTGGAAGTTGTGGAATACAATCTCAAATGATTTCCAATCCTTCTCCAACGCATACAGCTTCATCTCTTCCTTCATGAAGTTCAGGTTATAATCAACATCAAAATCAGGTCTCAAGACTTTGAAGTTCTGCATCAGTCTATTCGCTTCGGCCGGTCTGTAATGTCTCAAGAATGCACTCACAAGTGGTTTGATGGCCTTGAATTGCAACTTCTTGTCAATAGGCAGCTTATTCTGTCTCAATGCCTCCATCAAGTTGTCAACAACTTGTGTTGGCCGCTGGAGATTCTTATCGTTGATGATATCCAACCGTATAAGAGCAACAAGTAACTCATGGTATGTATACGAGCTCAATACAACATTGCTCTTGGAAATCATGTTGAAAACTGTGAGAGTGTTCTCGTACTGCTTGTGGGAGTTGTAGCCATGCATCAATGTTGCGTAGTGCTTATTGGTGATCTTACAGCCACGAGCATTCATCTCATTCAACACCTTTAGAGCACTATCGAAATCTCCTTCAGAACAGTAATACACCAGCTCTGAGTACAACACCTTTGATGGGGATTTGAACAACTTCTTGGTGGCTTCCAAGGTTGCCTTTGCACCTGTGAGATCGCCCAATCTTAGATACGTTTTCATCAGTAGCAAGTGCATATTTTGATCTGGGCTGTGGCTCCACTCTTGATAGAACAGCTTCTGAACCTCTGAAAAGTTGTTGAACCTGAAGTGAAGTTCCATCAGTTCAGATCTAAACTTATCGTTTGGTTCGATCTGCAATTTCTTCATGGTAAATAGAACCTTGGGCAAAGGCTCGATATCATCTGCATTCTTCATGGCTTTCAGTAGTAGCGTAACATGTTGAATGTTCAACCCCTTTTCACGCCCAGAGAGGATATCAAATAACGACATCGCAGTCGTAATGCTTCCCTTGTTGGCCATCTGTTCCAGCAAAAGAGTAAAAGTCTTAGCTGATGGCTTCAATCCCGATGAGTAGATCTTGTTCACATGTTCGTAGAACTTTGGTGTGTCCTTCTTTACCAGCTCTCTTTTCATCAGCACGTTATAGAACATTGGAGTCGGTTTCTTGTAGTAAGTGGCATAATCTTCAGATAAAACATCAAACTCCTCGAACCGTTTGTCCTTTAACAACGTCTCCAACACTCTTATGGACTTATACGGGGTCATTATGCCATCTTTAAACAACTGTTCTGTCGTTGCAAATGCATCATCCTTATAGTGCAACCCGGTGACGATGGGTATCATTGCCCTTTGAACCCGTGGAGTATGCAATGGCTCGTGATCTTTGTATAACTTCATGGCCTTCGCATACATTTGTGTATATGACAATGCCTTTATCGTATGTACAAGTTGTGTGCTCGTCTTATACTCATCTGGTGTGACTTTCCATAGACGAACAGACTTGTCAAATTGCTCCAATCTGTAAACAGCAAAGGATACGGTTCTGTAAAAGTTTTCATGTTGATCTCTTGGTAGAAATTGAGTAGCCAGCAAACATATCTGGCCAATGTCATCCACAGCAGAGATGATTCCGTATAGTATGGCCATATGCTGAGAAGAATTCCGGGTGTGTAACAGATGTAACGATTTGAAATCGATATCTGATACTATAAGCCACAGCAAAAGAGAGCCCTTGACCCTTTTCAGAGATATCAAGGAGTGAACGCCTCTGCTGAGAACCTGTCTTCTGGTTTGAAAGTCGAGTTGTGAGGCATATGACTTCAAAGCTTCGTAATCACCTGATAAGACCAACGCCTGCCATAGCAATGAGTGCTCGTGTGCATCTCTTGTTTTCGTCTCCAAGAGATGTAAGACCGCCTCATATCGATGGTACTGTAGGAGCAACAGAAGGGCATCTCTCCGTAATTTCTTATCTGTTGTTGTTGGTAGCAGCTTTACAATAGTATCAACGTCATCTCTTGACTTCGAGTTCTTCTTCAACAACGATTCTATCGTAACCGCAGTAGGGCGTGTACTATCAGTGCTTCCCAGGTGATTGTGCTCGACAAGAGTAGACCCAAACCTCAGCAGCCAGCTGTACCTGTTGTTCAGCTTCCTTATGGTCATCTTATTCAACTTTGGCACCATCATACTCTGTAACATCTTCTTGGGCCTTGACGAGGCATATTTACCACACGCCTGTATATTCCAGCTCAGTAGGTCTGTACATGCTGGATTCAACAGTTGTAAAGGCCGTGATAACCTTAGAGAAGACATCTTATCAGGCAATTGGAGAATAACAACAAAACAATGGGGGGGTTCGGGTTATGAATCTCAACCAAACTTTTCGGACAATGCTTTAAAATGAGAATGAAATCACACGCTTCAACGGGGGCTGCGGAATCCTTACAAATTTAGCAGTGTCGATGGAAATTGGGCACGCAAACCTATGGACAATATGAATGTTTTCGGTCTTCTCTATGCCCTTGAGATTAGCGGCTTGTGCTTTATGTTTAGCTGTTTACAGAAGCTTTGTGTGCTATTTTGATTGTTCCACTTTTTTTGCCCGTCTTTGTGATGGGCTTTGGAATTTTTTCTTCCTCCCAGACTCCCGAGGGCACATGTGGTCGGAATTGTTAGTAAACATCCAGACACCACACATCCGGGCACTGGGTCTTTTCAATAAATTAGTCATTTCTCAGGCTTTCACGCCTGTGGGGTTTTAACTTCATGATAAAGGTGACAATTTAGTGGATCAAATAGGGAGCATTACTGTGATGAGCACTACAGATTCACCAAAGTAGAATTGTAAGATAAATTAAAACTAAAGGAGTAAAAAAAAGACAGACGTTTCACCGTGGTGAAGCAATCTAGATAACACAAGTAGTAACAAGCAGTAGTAGGCACATCTCTTTTTAGTACACAGATCAGTGTAGGAGATCAAAGTTCCTCTAAAAGTCAATCTCCAAGAGACATGCAACAACGTGTGAAAATTAACAAAACAATGCGTTCGGTGGCTCAAGTGTATTGAATGAGCCAGAAATAGAAGAAACGGGGAGAGAAAGTTGTTGTTCATCACCACGGCCGTCGAAATCAACGCCATGGAAAAGCAAATGAGATGAAAACAACGTCTAGAATCATGAGAGGAACAATGCAAGCGAGCGTAAGGGTATCGTTAAGATCATCAAGGAGTCAAAAAAAGAGTATTCATGAGGGGCTCCACTCCTCATGAGAAAGGCAAGTGCGGAAGCAGTAAAGCGTTGTGAGATGCACATTCAAACTGTACTCTTCAGCGGAGCATCCGTGGTGAGTCCACCATACGCTGGAACAGCGTTGTAAAATGAGTCCTTCACCTCACCAGCAACGGTGGCAACAATCTCATTGTTTGAATCCAAGATGTAGCCTTGGTCGCTGTTATCTGGGAATACAGTGGCGCAGTCATTACACAGTGGCGATTTGACAAATTCGTTGTATGCCTCTGAAGAGGTGAGCTCGATCGGGGTAGTGTTGATTCTCAGTGTCATTTTTTAGTGGTATCGGTAGTAGAAGTAGATGTTATCTGATAAACAAATCAACAAAGCACAAGAACGAATAACTTTCCTGGCGGAAATGATCAACTCTTTATATACCACAAAAGATAAAATGACAATGAAGAACTGAAAGGAGTCGGAACGTCATCTCTGCATTAAACATTACACCAAATAGTTCTGACAAATTATATGTGGCTCTACTGCAAAATGCTGTAAAGCAGTTGTAAATTAAATGCAGATAAGCACCTGAAGACACCAGAAAAAAAATTTTTTGCTCTTTCATCTGCCCCATCTAATCTATGGAGTTTCGGATGTTACATACAACCAGACAAGTCTAGAATTCGTGATCAGATTGCTTTTTGCTGCGTAGTGTAGTTGGCCAGAAATTGCTCAATGCTTTATACGTGTGGTTGATAACCCTTTCGTTGGATTAGATCGTAGCAACCTCTGGCTCCACCTCGCCCTCCTCTGTTTATACTGTGTACTCTGTTTTGCGCCACGATCATCTAACCGACCGGTGCGTAGCTGCCCAGTGCGGTCACCAGGGCCACATAAGCGTTGTTAGGAGATTGCGGAGACATCAGCGTTCGGGTTCCCTGATCCGAGCAGCTTACTAGTCGCTTGGTGCATAGCGGTCATCTGATCGGCTACTGTGTTCGTATTCGGTAGTGTTATCCCGCAATGGCCAGGAGTGACCAGGGATGGCTCCAGGGATTGATCTCACCAGCTAGGAAGCTCTGAGCCATGAGCCATGAGCCATAAAGCTGTAACCTCTCAGCTGTTAGCTGCCTGTCTAAAATTTAGCGAACGATTTGATCAGCGAATGGTACAACATTACTGCACAAATTATTGGGTAATTGCATGTTATTTGACTTCTATATCGTAACAATGGTACATACAACTCACACCACAAATGATGGTTCATTCTTGATCCTTCTCAAAGACTGGGAACTTCAAGCCGTGGCATCCCTTGTAACCTGCATTCTTTGGTTGTTCCCAGCCTTCAAGTAGGGAATCATCGGTGATCTTGTAAACCTCAATGCCCAGTGGTCGACAACAATCAACCATATCGACCTTGGTCTCCTCATCTCCCTCGCCCCAGTCCCATGCGCTCAGGTCACCACCTGGACATGCGCTGATCGCACACAGAAGATCAACTTCAGCAAAGAACTCAAAGTAGTCACCGGCAACCGCAGGACAGGTTTCCATGTAGTAACGACCTTTATGATCCAACCCTGTAACTTGGAAGATGTTCAAAACGTCATGCACGTCAAACTCGGTGCCTCCATATGGGATAATGGCCCTGTACAAGTTGGAATGACAGTGGAAATCGTTGTCCTCGCCACTAAGAAGAGTATCAACGTATGGGTCACATCTCGTTCCCAGCAAGTCGTGGATCTGGTCAATCTCCATACGATCCCTGATCGAGTCGCCAGTAACAGTCAACAGCGGTCTCAAGTAAGGCAAGTTGGACCACAGACGGTCATACTTACGGACATGTGCACCTTGTAACTGTCTGGTTCTTGCGGCCCACAATCTCTCTCTAAAGTTGTGTGCACTCCAAACGTTGAAGTCACACACTTGAGGACCCTCTGGTGTCGTGATACGCACGATGGAACCAGCTGGAACTTTCCAGGCTCTGCCACTACGGATAGGACAAATTTCACTGTGGATCAACTCACGAGATTTGGTGTTGGCGATGGCATCGTAGAACTCCTTATTGACGTCCAAGATGGAGCCCTTTGTTGGAAGGTAGGCAGGTGTCGGATTCTCCTTTGGCTTATAAACAGGTTTAGACATTGCTTTTTGTGCGGTGAAGTATTCAAACTATCAAACCACGGAGTTGAAGAGGTCCATCACATCGTGCTTATATACTTTCCCATGGTCTCAGAGGAAAGCGCCGTTGACTCGTTAACGATAGGAGGATCTGATCATTTGTCTTGAAATCCCGCTTAAAGTCGAAACCGTCAAGTAGCGCCGGAGCTTAACGCTGCAACGCCATTGGTTGGAAGTGCGGAGTTGGCTTTCCTACGCGGAGCCTTGGTTATGTACAAGCCACTGGCTTTACTTCAACGGTGAAAATGACATTGATAAGGACAAGATGGATTTATTAACAAGATGTGTTTATTAACAAGATGGACTTATACGATTGATTATGAAAGTATCGTGTCAGAAGGTTATTGAACCCTGACCAATGACTCTTTTACTCGCCATAGAACCTCCTCATATCGTTCCCCGTCAGGGTATCCCTCCAGATGGACGTGTCTGATACACTCTCTGATTCTTGAGGTGGATATGGCATGTGTTTTGTTAACCACGATGAAATCGTATATGGATATTTGTCGTAGGAGTTCTATTTCTTCACCAAAGTCGTTCAGGTGAAGAACGAATTCATTTTGTGCAATGGACTCCTTCATTTCAAGGTCGATGCTATCGTCAATGCCAAAATCGAATTCCACTCTTGGATGTGAAGTCGATTCATTACCATCGGAATCAGTCTCTGGTGTTAGGTCATTGGCAGTGTAACTCTGCATAGTTTCTCCCGTCAGTGAAGTGGCACTGAAATTTGGCGTGTTCAAGAACGAATTCAATTGCGATGAGCTCCTGTACTCTTCGCCTATAGAACCACCTGGGTGTCTCTCTCCAAATATACGTTTCCTCTCGTTGATATCAGATACGTATACCTCGGCCAATGCGATGCTGACGGCATCTGCGAGTGCAAGGCATAGCGTTGTGGATATCGTTGGGGCATTGAGGCCATATATGGTCTGTTCTGATAACTCTGTAGGCAACTCTGCAAATAGCAGAGACTTGACCTGTGGATGCACCGATAGTGTACTCGTCCTCTTGTTTGTCAACAGTACAACGGGCACCTCCGGTGGGATGTGTTGTAACAAATGAACCATCTCTGGTGATTTCCCAGATGATGATATCATAACGAGACAATCACTATTCTCCTTGCGCACGATACCCAAATCACCGTGTAGTGCCTCTGTTGGGTGTAGCGTAGCAGCCTGGATCCCCAACGAGTTTAATGTTGCACACATCTTTGCGCCAATCTTGTATGACTTGCCTATACCACACACCACAACTTTACCATTACGTAATAGACACGAATTCATCAAGTTCAAGGACTTGATGAGCTGCCGTCTAGTAAATGAGCTGTGCAACTGTTGGTTGGTGATGTGATGCATTGCCATGGTCTGATTCTTGAGAATCTTATCCAGCGTCTGCAGTGCTGACTCCAAGTGTTCCTCATGGTGTATTGTCATGCTCATCACCTTCTTGACTCAGCCACGCAGATGGTGTCTCTTCAAACTTCTTGTCACAAAGTTGTTTTCCTGCTGCGCTTCTATTTCGTGCCTCGTGGAATTGAACAACCCTTCAAACTGCAAAACTCCAATACGTAACGTATATATACACACTCAGCTTCAGATGTATTTCGCTAAAACCCGGAACTAGTTCACTATCCTTTTCGCCATACGCCACAATTCAACTGATTTCCGAGGCGCTTTCTCACAAACGACAACAAAAGGGGGGCAAATAACACTTAGTGCCTTGTCTCTTAGAGGCTTCTTTCCGCGGCGGTAACCAATCTCCTATGCTGAACTGGTGATGCTCCCAAAAGTCAATTGAGGTAACGATTAGGGCACAAACTGCGGTGTTTAATTGTACTCGTTACGTTTGATTACAACCGTGCAAATGAGATGAACGATATAAACAAAAGAAGCGCTTACGGTGGCAAATCGGGTGTATTCGTATAGATAATTAAATCTCACCTCGATGCGCTCTCGTCGTCTTCTCGAGGACTTTGAAGCCCAGCGGTTTTTTTTTGCCGCTCACTTCTTCAGACCGTTGGGGGAAGAAGCGTTATTCTCCGGTTGTATGGCTCAAAGTGGAAACGCAGGGCGAGTAAGCCGCTTTGTACACTATTTGTTCGTTTTCTTTTAGAATTGCCCGTTACGTCATTGTGTGTGGATGTAGGCAAAGTTGTATAGAAGATTAAGCTGTGAGATATACACAGCGGCTACCAGGAAACTACACACAAAATCCAAGTAAAGTATGGTCAAAATCAAATCACCGTTTGTACCTCAACAGTAAACCGCCAGGAATACTCCTTACCTGCTTATATATAACTGTAAATACCACCTCATCCCCCTTCATGGCCACATTGCCCTACAAGTGGTCAATCCACCATATGCCTATCATAACTATTGTGTACAGTTACCCCCAGATTGCATTAGAAAGCCAACAGAGACCACCTCCCCATGTTAGCTGTTCCAGTGCCCATTTCACCCATAGAGGCCGTACCCAGTGCCAGAGATCAGCACATACAACACCGCTTTCCCTCTCAGGCCCATGGCCCAGTGAGATGAACTTCTTCGCTGGACATCTTTGCGCAAAGTTATACCATTTAGCCCTCTGGCATAGCGCACTTCTCTCAAGATGTTTGGTTAGAGGCCCAGTAGGCCCCTCTATATATTTCCATTCCCATGGTGACCACCGTTGACGAGGATCATTAGGCGGTAACTTGTCGTCTCCCCAGCGACCATCGTACAATAGCCAATCGCCATATGCCAATTCTCTGTCATTATCGGGTTTACTGGTATTACTCACCGGAGATACACTGGAACCATCCCATGTGTATCCCAAATAATTCAAAGAAGGGTCCCAAAGACCACCGCGATCTGTAAAATCGCTCAGTATTCCAAAGGGTAAGTCGTGAGAATGTTGGCCAGTGGATGGATAGTTGGCATGAGTGCCCCTAGCGCTGAATATGACAGGTCTACCAGTGTCTGTCTTCTCAAGCGCGCTATAATAGTAGGCGCCACCGCCACCATGGGCTGACATCCATATGTACACTGGTATTCCCTTATAGAATCTCGTCAGAGAGTGTTCCCAATCACCAATATGGTTGCCATATGGACCATGACCCATGACAAAGGGTCCCAGGTTGAAAGAATAGAAGTAAAACCAATACGCATCCACCCACCCGTTTCCCTTGTCAACAACTATTAGAGTACTTGGAGCATTGCGTATTCTTCCTGTGGACAAGTCAGGCTTGTTTAGCTTACCGGTTAGCCATTCTGGGTCGTTATCAAACTCATGGTCCGATGTTAAAAACAGTTCCTCGTCCTTCAGGCTCTCATTCTTCGCAAAGGATGCCAACATGGGTAATGACAAAGGTGCATTATGTATCACGGTATGGTTCTTCGTCTCAACATGGAAATATCTGACATAGTCTGCAATGTCATAGGGAAGGTATGTCTCTTCTGTGTATAGATGAACTTTTGGACAGTACTCCAGCACATAATCTGGTATCTCGCCAGGACTTAACACTTTGGCATTGGCATCCAGAGGTAGAGATCCGATAGGTGGTAATTGCTTCAAATTTAGATGAGGTTTCCTCGATGCGATGTACTCCACAACAGCGGTCTCGTTTACTTCAAACCCTTGGAAATAATCTGACGCTAGATCGATAGGCAATGAGCTCACCACTAATGGCATTAGTAGTGTTATTATATGTATTGTTTTCATGGTATCTTTCCTAGTGCAATCGATCTATGCTGTAAAACAAACTGATCTTTGGAACGGTCGGAAGATATGGCTTTGCTTTTATAAAATTTCTATAATCTGTGAGGCACTTTTTTGGTGTCAAAGAATGGTAAGACGGATGGATGCATACGACCGAGCCGTTTTTTTTCAATTTAGCCCAAAAAGGCAGTTGTTCATCCGGGAATTTCGTCCTCGGATTTACCATATCAAGTCAGGTGATTGGTTCTTTCTTCGGAATAGCTTGCTTTAATACCAACACTATGTTAGTCAGACAAGATTGTACTATGTTAATAGCGGTAGAATTGATGGCTCAGGCCAAAGCTGTAGGGAATAAAGCTGACTGGCTTGTTTCATTGATGTACAGGTGGCGTGTATCAATGTATCATGGTTCCTCTGTTGACAATCGTCAGAGTTCTAACGTGCCTCTTCTTCATTGGTGATTGCATGTTTTGTAACAAGTATTTTAACATATTGATGTGTCCAGTGGTGAAACAGTGCTCTTTCACAGTTCGTATATTCACACGGTTAAAGTTATAAGAGCTGTTTTTTTGAAACTGAGACCGATACATCTCAGCTTACGGTTTGACATATCCACTTACCAACTGGTGCCAAAACAACGTCGCATTTTAATAAACAACTCTTTGATGCAAAGTTCATCATGTTTCAAATAAAAAAATGGGATTTAACCATACTTTGTTACTCTGTCTACCACGCTCACAGGCATTGAGATAGCTCATAATATTGCAATTTTGTAAGTTTTGATCTCATCTCGGCATGCAGGTGAATACAGATTTAAACCGCAACATTTCTCCAAGTATACAGGTAGAGCTTATGAGAAAAGAGAATATCTCAAGTCCATTGAGTAGAAGGGCTCCATATAGCTGTTTGATATTGTTCACTGATTTGTGTGTAAGTTTCCTGGGAGAAGGACAGTAATCAAGCAATTTATCGGCCTATTGTGGGTACATGATGACGCAGAAGCTTTTAAACCTTGCTCAACGAACGCATCAAGTAGTTATTCTTAATTTATCGTAGGAAAGGGCAACGCATATTTTGTAAGAGCGCAGAGTTCTTGTACGACTGCTTTGATCTCCTCTGACATCACAAGGTCCATTGAAGACGAATCAGAAGCAAAAACACCATATAATAGCTGTTTATCTGAAGCCAATCTTTTAGATCGTTTCATCAGCTACAAATAGTAAGGTAACTGAAGTTTCGGTTAAGCCAGTGAACGATATTGATTGACAATTCATCAACTACTGGCTGAAAATGCACCGGAACTTATGAAAAGAACAAAGTCACTCTACGAGTCCAATGGAATGCGACCTTTGATGAATGTGCTACACTTCCCAACGACTAACTCAACAGCAAAATGGCAAATGTGGTGTTAATAGAGAAAATTTAGACATTTATAACTTATTAGAAACACCTGTCGTTATTAATATTCAAGCACACTACTGTTTGTGCAGTATTGACTTTGAATATGACAACGCGTACTCGAGACTGCACTCTAAATTTACTGCTGAAGTTTGGAGGAAAAGTCGTTTATGCTGAACCGAAGGTTTTCAAATAGGCAGTAGATATCTCAGTGAACAGATACTGATGTTTTAATGTATCAATATTGCAACAGTTGTGTGCTTGATTTCGGAAAAAGAGACGGAGTGAGTATATCATGTTATTAATATAAATTCAGCGAGAGACAAGTTCTATGATTCAGCTTTACAATGGCGCAATGGGCTCAAAGATGTCATGAAGTTTGAGAGTAATGGTCAGGTTGAAAGCACAGAGATAACTAACAGTGGTGAGAATTATTGAACTGGATGAACATGAGGGATTAATGAAGGAAGCTATGTCGAATAATATTTCAATACGAGACAGAACCATACAATTTCCACAAAAATTTTGGTCAGAACTGCACGTTGGTGGGCAATGATTATCCATTGAACAACATTGATTCCAAAGGCTGGTTTGGACCTCCATCAACCCAATCCATCATCGGCCCTGTCCTTCCTAAAAAAGTGCTGAAACTCCCTTTGACATTGGCACCTCTATCAGTTGTTTTGGGGAGTTCACTTGATAGCTAACAAGCACACGACCTCAACACACTACTCGGTTTTTACCACTCAGTGCTCACCACTTCTCCATACTTTCCGACTTCACTGAGCTTCTATCCCAACACATAGTAAAATCTTGGTCCCTCACAGTTTGAAGACCACTTTCAAGACAATGTAGTGGCTCTACCATGCTCAAGATCCTTTTTCCAACTCTATTTTCTTCGAGCTGCATAAACGACGCACCAAAGTATGTACGCTTATGTAATATTCTTGTGAAAAACAGAAAAAATACCGTGAGGCCTGAGCACTAAGCACCCAGGACGCATTAGGCTGCATTTCATTTTAAGTCACTCCATCAGCACCTTGAGACTTTGCTCTTGAGGCAGTTGATCGTCGTTTGCAAAAGCAGTTAGGGCTTACAAAGGGTTATATCTAATTGATGAAAGGTCATAACGTGTCATTAAAAACTATTTGCAAATGAATATATGTCTCAAAATAGAATATCCCTGAGTGGGAAAAAGGTCTGAGGATGAAAATGCGATTGACCTCGGCTTGATAAGTCCACCCGATACGCCTAAAATAGCTCAACCAACACGTATCGGCTCTATGTAATATTTCCGAATTAGCCTCCATAGTGAATGATGTTAAGCCCTTGATGTCACCGTTGATAGCTGACTATCTCTGGTCTTAGTTCTGTTCATCGTTACAAGTATAGAACCGTCGCTACTCAAGATGCTTCCCCTGTTAACCGGCGCTTGAGGTCTCGCCTTTGTAGATTCAGGAAGTGATGTGGATGACATAGTAGAGATGTACGAGCGAGAGCTCATCGAACGACGAGGTCTTTGGAACTGTTGGGAATGTCTCGACTTCTTAGAAGAGGAGCGCCCCATCGTGGTAGCGCCCAACTTTGGCGATGTTGGTGATGATTCAGAACCAGGAACCTTGTAAACACCGTTAAGTATATCCTGGCGGGTCACAACTTTAACGTGCTTTGTCTGTAGTGGCTTTCGCTGTTGCTTCTTAGATACCGATTGGTCTGTTTGTTGTTGCAATGGTTGCCGCTGTCCTTGTTGATTGATACATGGTTGTGTCTCAGACCCTGTCGATGCCTTTCTCGAAGACGACACCGACTCGGTTGGTGATTCAGCATTCAGCTGTGATGAAGATTTAGACATTGGCAAATGGAAGAAGCCACCTCTCTTCGAAGGTATAAGAACCTCCTTGATCAACTTTGAATGGAAACACCATATCTTTGTGAACACCTGTATGCAAGACAGTGCTAGAGAATGGCGTTCTTTGGCCTCTTTTGGAGACTCCTGTATAGACCTTGCGCTCGAATCTCCGGCTTGCCCCATATTTGATGTAATCCAAGGCTGTACTATAACACTTGTAGCCATCTATTTGTGTTGTTGTTGCTTGTTCTCTGCTTTCTTGTGTGTATTCTAAGCAAAACTTGCACCGACACGAGAACTGTGTTTGTGTAAACAAAAGGAAAACCAGAATACAACTGTTTGAATTCTAGACCTCCTGGGCGTAGTGGTGATTAAACCAGTTAAGTATCTCTTCTTGGTTCTCTATGGGCTCAATAACCTTTTGATGATAATTGCAAAGTCAAACACCAGTAAGAGACAAACAAGAGAAAAGAAAAATGTTTATAAAGGCTTTTCTGTGATGACAGCTCGATGCAGATATAAACAGCTCCAAGTTTCGGCCTCGGTAAAAATAATACACCAAAACAGCTCCCACGGTGAAAAGTCTCTTGCTTTTAGTGCAGCAAATGGTGGATTGGCAAGGCAAGTAAGGCTTTAGACACACAGACTGGAGGTGGAATGAAGAAGAAAGAAATGGAGGGCCAAAAAGAAAAGAAACCTATTGAAACTTTGAGAGACGAGAATATTCGTGTTCAAAATAATGGCCTTGCTTCGTGTGGCTTTAGGTGTGTTTCGATATAGAGAGACTAGTATATTGGTGTAATCTCTTCCAAAAGTTTGCTTTTTGCGTATAAAACTCTGGTGTGCGCCTAATTTTTATAAATGTCGGGTTTGGGAGGAATTTACAACTGATATTTATATATCAACTAAAAGAACAAGGGAGTGCAAAACTCATTCGTCTGGGCAGGCGACACAGAAGAGAAGCACATGAAGCTTGGTGGTGATAATTTAAAAATTCACCCTACCAGCAATGCAGACCAATTTGAGTTCAGATGCATATATTTTTTCTGTCTCTTCTCAATGCTGAGAGTCAAACTCGGCATAAAACATCAAGGGTCGGCTCTATAATTTCTACGGCGTCTCGGGTTGGGTGATACGAGGTGCAGTTGACGAGTATCCGACGTTTGTATCATGGTGTTGGTCGATCTCATACTGGTGATACTAATCCGATCCTTCTTGTTGCGACTCTTTTGGGCCATTCAAAGGCTTTTGCGGAGAGTTTTGGTCCCTTGCCCCATCCCTTCAATGGAGCTCAGGAATCCATCAGTTCCACGCGTCTGTTTGGTTTGCCACCTTGAGGAAGACGCAAAGCTTCGTTTCGCACATACGTTTCCCCTGTTACGTTGTGCGGTTTGGGTTTTTTTTTTTTGGAAACGCTATTTCCCTTCGGCCTGAAAACATTGCCAGTTTGAGAAAAATAAACCCGAAGCCCGTACACCGGGGTTCTGAGATGTCCGTTGCCGAAGTTTATTTAAACCGATTATCTATGGCCTTGGTAGTGATTAGATTCAAGCCTTTATTAAAGAGAATATTGGGGTAAAACATGATAGCTGACCCTCGACAAGCCAGGGCCAATTGGCCATTTGCCCATCGCATGTTTCCGGGATTTTGAAGTTAACCAAACTGATGAATTTCAGATTGGTAGCACATGTAGGGACTTAACCTCATTAGGACAGTTTGGTTGGCTCAAAATTAAGTGTCTTCCGGCTGGTTTAGCCCTGAAAATCATACAAAAACTCTAGCTGCTGCATGATGTTGCTGAATTTATCTTGCAAATCGTGAAGTAGACCATGGAGTACGTTTCGGTAAATATTTGTTGACCCTGGAGCGATGATGTCTTCTACCCGAAGTGCTGAATGTGCTCAGCGTCACCGTTAACCAATGATAAATGGTTATATCGTAGATCTCCATATAAAACTGTACACACTATGAACTTGTGCTTGGGTGTTGTCAAGTGGGCTAATACTACACGCCTCAGACAATCTGCAAGTTGGTATCATTGTGAGCAAACCTCCTTTTCTCCCTCTACTTTGCATTCGTCTTCAACATGGTGTCTCTGTATCTCTTCAAGATGAGCAATGAGCTTTTCCTGTAATACCCCGTACAACTTACAAGTCACAAGTTACGAGAAAACGCACCCTGATAACCTTGTTTCGAGGTTAGAAGCTAGTCGAGAAGTACAGTTGTCTACACATCATCAATTGTGAACGGCTTTAGTATTTTATCCAAATGCAATGATTTGTTGAAAGTCGCCTTATGATGGACTTTTTTCTACACTGTTGTTGTAGTAACCGAAGTGCACACTTCGGAAGGGCTTCAGCTCCCGAGTTCCTCACCAAGAATCACTGAGCATCGTTTTCTCCGCATAACTGAAAGAATAAACCATGAACGTGATAGAGATACAGTACAATGAAGCACCCACTGTCTATATATACGGCACATAAGTGTTCTTAACGAAAACAAGCTATCTTTATAGATTAGGTTCATGACCGTCTTCTGCTAATCATGTGCCTACTAAACGTGGGTTTGACTACATGTTACGTATACGACAACTTAATACTCCTGTCCCTGAACGTCTTCGGACAACGGAACTACGTCATGTTGTTGGGTAGGTAAAACGTCACTGACCCTCTGTGGTTAACCCATGACTAAGGAAATCGCAATAGATGTGTTTCATAAGTTATTCAAACAAGTATTTCTATAGCCAAGTAGTTGACGTCATATGGGCTCACCATTCCTCCATGGTGTTGAGAGAAAGGAATCATCAATTTTCCTATCTTTCTTCAATGGACTCGGAATGGCCTTCTTAACTTGCGAATAACGCACCTTAAGAGCTTCCATACGTTTCCTCCTGATTCTCTCAGAGCCTGGCATAGTTGATCTACCACCGCTGTACAACAGACTCGAGGTCTCTAATGGATCACGAATATATTTTTGCGGTGTTATCATAGTTTCAAAGCTGCTGATTGGATCCTTCCCCCGCGTCGGAGAATCATCAGGGTTGAATGACTCATCGCTTAGTGCTCTGAACGTACTCTCCATAGTGTCTTCTAGTTTTGATCTCCACAATGAAAGAATGCCTCTGAGACGGGCCCTACCCCACCGTAATCTAAATTTGTCAACAGCCTCGTTGTCCCTACGGGCTTTCATGAGTTCAATGGACCAAATGTTAAGATACTTCATGCTCAATTTTAAGTCCCTCTCTTCTTCAAACTCTACGAGAGACAATTGCAATTCTTGTGTCCTGAGATAGGCCAACTGCAACTTTGTCAACCCTGTAGACAGGAGGTTGGTTTCGTTCATGCCATTAGCTCTCTGTTCCAAATCGTTAAATAGATCGTACTGCTGTAACCAACGATCAAACGTTGGACGCAATAGAGTCTCCTTCAAAAAGTCACGCTTAAACAAGATTTCCTGGTCCAAATAAGTTTGATAGCGGTCATACCAAGCTCTCAAGGCGTTCAAAGTCCGCGTCTTGGAAATATGCGCTTCAAACTCTGAAATCTTTGGTTGCAATTTGATCTCAACTCTGTTGTCGTAAGCATCGTGCCACTTCTGTAAAAATGAACTCTTGATTGTATTCCACGGATCCTCTTTGTAGACATTAGTTGCTGTAATGGTCATTTCATCAATTGAGCGCTTCTTCTCGCGCAATTTTGTAAAGAACTTTTTAATAGTCATTTTGTCTGCAGCTTTGCTGTTCGTGCGTAATTCAGTTAAACTACGCTTCCAGTTTTTGAAATAAATGACCTTGGTATACGAGTCCATAGCTTTTTTGGCCAATTCTGAAGAATTCATCTCTTGGGTATATTTTTTGATCCATTTGTTGAGAAATATTTGCTGGACGTAACCCTCGTGATACCTTCCCAATTTTTTCAACCTCGCCCTTTCCATCCATGACTGAAATATACCTTGTTTAATAGACCGTTCATATTTCCTCAAAGTTAGTTTGTGATACCAAAACCAAAATGAACTCGCCATTAATTTGCCCTGTAAATTGTCCATGAACCTTTGAGCTTTCTGATCGTTTTCAAACTTCCTCTTGAACTGGTCCATTACAAACTGTTTGAGAAACTCCCTGCGCTTCTCGATCACTTCGTTTTGCTTCAACTTTAGGAATAAATTGTGTCTCCACAAACTTAAGAACTTGTCTTTTGAATATGCTTGGTGTATTTCCTCCAGCTGATGTATCTTGTCTAAAGATCTATACATGATGCTTTTCCATTTGGCGAAAAAGAATCCACCGAGAAGAGCCATCTCCAATTCAGAAGCACATATCTGCATAACTTCTAGCTGTCTCATTTTCTTTGTCCACTTAACAAAGAAAATTGATTGGGTTCTTCGCGTTATTATTGATTTCAACCTCCATTGTTTGAATATTTTACGTAACAAGTTTGTAGAGTAAACCTCGTCGCCTCTCTCTGACTTATTAAGCTTGTCAACCCATTTGGATAAAATTTTCGACTTTGTTTGCAAATCACAAACGGTTTCTAATTCTTGACATTCCTCAAAGTTTGCTCTCCAAATATCCCAAAACTTCATCGTTAATTTGACCTTCGCAAATATCTCTGCATTATCTTGGTAATCTTCATTTATACTCTTCAATCTGAAGTACCAGGCAGCAAAGTATTTCTTCTTCAAGTATAACTGCCATACTCTGAAGTTTTTATCCATTTCGTGGTTTTTTCTCCTTTTTATGAGCCAAAGCTTGAAGAATTTAGCCATATTGTTAAACTCATTGAAATAAAGAAAATTTGACAGTTTCATCGCTTCGTTACATGGATGCTTCACAAAGATATCTATAACTTTGTGTAGCTTTGAGTGATCGCCTCCAGACCGTAATTGGTTATAGACAGTGATGATAAACTTATCAGTGGCAGGATCAAGCTCATGTTCTTCAAGTATGGCAATGTAGTTAGCAAATACTCCCTGGAAATGAGCATTGGTTTCAGTCACTTGTAATTCTCTCAACAATTCCTCTAATAGATGTAAATCTAAGGTTGGTACATGCCTTACTGGAGTGGTTTGTTGTCGTTGCGCAAGAATATTTTGCCCATCTGTACCATCATCATCATCATCCAGTAACACTAGCGAGCTCCCGCTGACAACGCGCTGTATCGGCGTCATTGGAACCAAATCGTCGCCTATTATCACAGTACGATCACTCACATTGAACCTCCTGGGAGATTTACTCCTGGCCAACGCGTTCACATCAGCATTTAAATAACTATCTGTTGATTCCCAATGTACGCGTCCGTGTATCGCACCTTCTCCGTCACGACTAGGCGAGCCCAGGTCTAACTGCGTCACTTTGTCGATAAGCTCCTGTGTGTCCAGTGCACCCTGTGGACGCTCCATCTTACTGTGTCCTAGAGCCTCAATAAATGACGTGGAACACGTGCAACCTTTAATACCCGTCAAAGCATCTCTTCTTCAAAACCGTTAGCCGCCCACAGCGTTGTTTTTGTTTAGATTTTTTGATTGTTTTATAGCTCGGCTAGAAATTTTCTGTGGTGTCTGGATGTCTTCCTCTCCCCCCCCCCAAAGATATCGGAACTTACCGAAGAGATATCCCCCCAATGGCTGAACAGATGTTGATAAGAGAAGTTTACACACGGATGTATAAAACTTGGTCGTCTTTTCTTGTTTTAACTCCTTCGACCGCTCTAACAATGTGTAACTAACTACAGGTTGTTTTACTGTGCTTACAATTGGAGAAGGGCAAAAAAATGGGTACAATTAACAAGCTTCTCATCATCAACCCGAACTCTTCGCAGTCTGTCACGGATAATTTGAAGAGTCTGTTGCCGGTACCACCAGCAACTGAGTTAGAATTCTACACGGGCCCACCAGAGGCTCCACCGGAGATTGATGGGCCCGAAACTTCCAAGAAGTCTACAGAGGTTTGTCTCCCAGACCTGTTGAAGCACTACGTTGACAATTACTCGGGTTATCTCATCTGCTGTTATTCAGACCACCCATTAATCTACGAATTGAGAAAGCATACTGCCAAACCGGTTTTAGGTATATTCCAGGCAAGCGTTACTTATGCCCTCACACAGAGTCCAGATAAGTTTGGTATATTGACATCCACGTCATCGTGGGAGAAGATCCTCGACGATGCGGTTTATGACCTCTTTGGTGGTGCTAATGTGCCATTGTTCACTGGAACGGTGGCATCAAATGTTGAGGTACTGAAGCTTGGTGATCCAAAATACTTCAAGAAGTTGGTTGAAAGGGCACGCATCTGTGTGGATTCCGGAGCAAAGACAATCCTTTTGGGTTGTGCTGGTCTCTCTGGGCTAGAAGGAAAGCTGGAGGCTGAATTTGATGGCGTGAAATTCATTGATAGTGTCAAAATTGGAGATGAATTACTCAACTCTTTGGTTAGATTCAATACTCTTTAAATTCATATAGTCATTATGTCTTTTGTCTCTTTGAGTGTATTCTTTCAGCAATTGATTCTGATGGTCTCTTGTTCTCGTTTTTTGAGCTCTCCACTTTGACCTCGTTCTCATGATGAGTCCCCTCCTGGGCCTCTTTCTTGACTTTCGCCTTGGAAGTCTTCTCTTTCTCATTCAATGCATTTTGCTCCTCCTTCTTAACAACATTGTTCTTAAAAAACGCTGCAATACTTCCCTTTTTCAAAGGCTTGACAAGCTGTGGACCATCATTAGAGATCTTTCCAACATCTTTGGTGACTTGATACCATTCAAGCTCATCGTGGTCGTGAACATCAAGTGCAACTTGAGCTATTTCTTTATCCCAGTTTCCATTTTCCCCTAACCACTGTTCCCATTCCTTTGACCCTGGCTCAAGGACGATTGGCATCCTATGATGAAGCCATTCCATCTTCTCAGGAGCAGGAGCAGTTACAATAGTATAACTCTCGAATTTGTCATCATTCTCCAAGATCGTTTTACTCCATAAGCCAGCGAGGAACATAACCTTGTCATCTTTACGCTTTATATAAAAAGGAACCTTTTCTATTCTTTTCGTCGTTCCAATGGGTCTTTGTTGCCATTCATAGTAACCCTCAACAGGGATAACACATCTGTGAGTTTTTAAAACGCTTGCCCAAAGTCTTGAACCTTCAATTATGGCCTCTTTCCTAGCATTGAATGTCTTGTACTGAGTGAATTCTTCGAGTCTTTTGGCCCAGATCGGTACAAGGCCCCAAGACATATACTCTAATACGCCGTCTCCATCTTTAGCTATACGATAAACAGGTGCTTTCTTTGTAGGACCAATGTTGTACGATGTATAGTCATCATTATCCTCTGAATCGTTCAAATGAGCTTCTTGAATGTACTGCTCGTACTGCTGGTGCATCTCATGTTGTAGAGCTTGAGGTTGCTATTGAAAAAACCCATCAGTATTGAGCTGAAATAAAAATACAATAAACGTTCCACGATTCATACCATTGACATTGCATATCGACCACACATTATGAGGTTTCAATAAATGAATCACTTAAGAATTTCTCCGGCTTTTAGAATGATACTTAGCAATATATAATATATTACTCCCTTTAGTCGCCATTGCCATTGGCTCGAATACTGGGATGGTGTCTGGGTGTTTTATGACACATTTGCATGATTCCTGTAAGCTACCAATACAAATCAGTGTGGAAATTGGTAGGGTAACGTTTATAGAGAGTAATGGTCCAGTTTTGCTCTTTACGAATTAGAATGATACTAATAAAAATAGCGAACTGGTCTTCGAAATTCCCCAAAGTATACCAAACTGTAGCTAATACTCGAACTAGGATCTATTCAAAGTATGATATATGTAATCTATAATACTTCGAGAAATATAAGCATTCATAGTTTGTACGGTATAACTCGAAAAAAAGCATAAATTTACTTATATCTCGACAACCAAACAAAATTCGGAGAATCTGGCAAAGATAAATTGTAGAATAGGTTTATATCGTCATGTATACAGAACCCCAACTTGGTTAAGTCTGTTTTTTCTTCCAAAATGGCCTATACCATTTCTATATGTATATAACGTTGCTTCTCCGTTGTCCTGGCAATAGTAAAAATGCAAGGATATTTTTCCAGTTTCTGTGCACATTTACATTTGGAATTCTTATCAACGCAAAATGACATAAATTGATACAAATCTACAGTTTTATAGTCAAAAAGTTGAAAGATAACAGAAGAATTACCAAGAATAAGTATTACACAAAAAAAAGCAGAAGCTCTGGAGGACAACCAAGGAAAATTCAAAAGGCTCTTCCCTGGGCCATCCCAGGTAGTCCTCGACTTTAAGAAGTAACATCAGCCGCTAATCCAGAACCACAACCTCAACTTCAAACAAAATGAAGGTTTGACACAAGCAGCATAACCAGTGGTTAATGAGATAGACTAACAGACCTGTTGTGAGAGTAAGATACAGAGATAAGAAACCCTCAAGTCCTGTAAGGGAATACACATTCAGAGATCACAGATTTACCACAACAGCCGCCATTACCTGAAACTGAAGATGAATAATGAAACAATGACTGATAGAGTCAGAGGCTGAAGAAGAAATGCACTATAAGTGGAGAAAATATCGTTAGAAGAAATTAGAAGTGATAGTGCCTTTGACCATGACGCCAACTTTGTCCGTAACAGCGGAAGATACTTCAATCTCAGTACTTATAAAGGAGAGATATACAGATCGTTTCATTTTTATGAAAACTCTGTGAAAGATGTTTCGACCCTTGAGTTTCCTTCTTTAGTTCTTATACAGTGAAGATGGTTAGTGGCCCAGCTTAAAGTTGTTCAGAGAGGATGAAAAGATCACGTAGGGGAATAACCTCGGCACTTTAATGGTGTCACTACGTTATTCAAAGAAGAGATGATGAATGTGACTCAGTACATGCGTCAGATAAGTGTTCTTCTACCAGTTCACCGCTATAATGATTGATCAATAAAGGATCGATTGTGATCGTCAACAACGCAAAAAATAGAACTATTGATTCCCGCCATACAGGAACACAACAGGAAGTTGAAGAGAACCCACGCTGAACAACTACACAGCCAAATCATTTTGGTACTTCTCGATACTTCAAATCCAAATCCCAATATCTGATGACCATATTCACTCAAGATGATCCACCTTTGACTTTGCTGACCTTTACAACAAACTCCAAGACACCATCGTTGTACGAGTTGGTTTCACAAGAGTTCTCCAGAAAAAAGAATCAAGACTTAGTTTCAAGGATCTTCTTATTCCTGGTTTGAGAACTTATCAAATACGTCCCAATAGTGTTCAAGAGGAAAGTTGTCGAGATTGTTTACATTACAGAATTCCAGAAGAGGGGATTGCTACATACGCATCACGTTATTGGATTCGACCCTCAAGATGGTGAAATAACCGCAGAAGTTGTCAACCGGTGGCTCAAGGCTACAATTCCTAGTCAAGACAGCCCAGAACTTGGAGTATTTGTTCAGAAATTCATGATTCATTAGCAGTACAGTGTTTGAAAATTGGCTAGGCACATAAAGGGAGAGACAGATCTTTTCCATGCTAACGGGACTTGGATTAGTATCATTCTTGCTATCCATATAATACATACGCTTGTGACTACATATACGAAATCTTACGCTGCAGTTTTAGGAAACTCTTTAAACGTTTGATTTCGTTAGTTTCAATCCACCCTATTAACGACGGACCAGGCATTAAAATCAATACCTGAAGAGCCGTGGAGTGCAAGTTGATTACGAAGGTAGCTGTGATTCAAGATCTACCGGAACATTGGCGAAGATCCAGATCACGTTCACCGGTACCGAAGCAATACAGAACAACTTGTTTAATAATTGTAGAAATTCCAATACGATCGGCAATTCCAGTTATTTTGTCGTCAATGAACAGCACTGCACCTTGCATTGGCGTAGGTTCCCACGCTGCTTTAATGAAGTCATTTGAATGAGTCCATAGTCCCCCCCCCCCAATAGCCGGTCAGTAGCCATTACCTTGTAGCAACCAGGCTTCCGGCCGCAGTTGTAAGACATACTCGTTCTGGTGTCTTGCATTGAACGTTTTAATCCTCAAAGACCTGCTTCAGATTTGAGGTATGCCTTGGTCAATGGCCCCTGGACTTTACCTGTTGTCAGATTCAACGCCATGCTTCCTGAAACAACAATGTTTGGTTAATATGAATGCGATGCCTTCTACTCAATTGTTGGATTCGTAATTTAAGGTTTAAAGTCAAATAGGGCTGTGTTCGGCTTGTTGGTTACACTGCATCACTTTGCACTGAGGATGCTTAAGGGTTGTATGAAAATGGAAACTTAATCCGTACTAAGTTCAACAAAAAATAAACACGAAGTTCAGAACACAATGCAATCAAGAATAATAATCTTCTAGTCACAGTTCTCTTCAGTACAGCAGTCCCTCCAGAATTTTTTTTTCTACAAAACATATTTCGTAAATATATTGCTGTTGAATAGAGGAATGCTTTTGCTCAACTGGCTTTAAAATTTCTGCACAAAAGAGACAATGTATTGCTATGAGTTTTTCCAGATACACGTGGGTTTGAAGTTCAAGATTGCCAAATAATCATAGCTTCCAACGTCTCAGCACTTGCCATAAGCTATTCCTGTCGAGAACTGTCGTAAGTCTCCCTCATAGTTTCTCTATAAGCCGATCACGGAACATCTTTGCAGATTGGACTAGGATCTGAGTTCCCTGTTGATCTCCTCCATTAAATGATTCATGCACGGAGTTAAATGAACCGTTTTTCTAGAATTCCGTTGGGGGTTCGAGTAAGCTGGGCGATTGAAATATGATAGAAGTCAACTACGATCGCAATCCATATGTACATTGTGCAAAATATTGTAGTCCGAACAACCGAACGGTGGAAGCACTCCCCCCTCCGCTTCTTCTGCACTATTGCCGATTCTTGCGTATATTTACAACATTCTGCTGGCGTTGCAATTAACAAGAGCGCTGATTATTGGAAATTGAAACATTCAGGAAGCAACTAGTACCTAGCAAAACAGTCAAACAGCAACGGATGGTTTCTACATTTACTGATCTACAAAAGCTACTTTTTCTATATATTATTGATCGAGGCGAGTCAAAGGCTCAATTAGGAAAATTAATATAATACCAAATAGACAGTAGTTGGCTTTCTTGACAAACAAATCCAGTAGCAAAGCTTGTCTGTTATTTTCAGGACAATCCAACAATTGTTCATGGCGCCATGTACTTTGAAACTTTCTCTTAATGTCCAAAATTTTACTGTGTTATTCTTCTGTCTGGGTATTCATCAGCTACGACACTTAGCATGTAAAAGTTTGCACAGCACTGAAAGTACTGGATAAAAAGTAATAACTACTGGCCAGCTAAGGCGTCTTGTACAACATTCTCAGCTAGAATCACAGTGTGGAGTGTAAAGCTACATATGTTCTACAGAAATAATAGCCCACGGACATCAGTTGTTGAACCGACACTCAATACAGAAAGCGTACTTGCATTTCTAAGTTTATGGTAAAACTGTATTATTCTTCTGTGCCGGAGCTTGACAGTTGCATTTTCCAGACATGTAATAACTAAAGTCAAAATCACAATGCAAAAAAAAACAGGACGAAATGTTTAGCAGAGGAAACATACTGCAGAAATCACAACCTGGATACAGATATATACTTTCTGGATCTCTAATTAATCCCAAAGAAGTATACGATTACAGCGATAACATTACATTGTAGGTATTCTATCGAAACATGATTAAAACCTAATTGTAAAGGACCACCGTCCTGTGAAAACTTATGGAGCACCGAAATGAAAACCTTCAAGTGGACAAAACAGTGGGCCTAAGAGATGAGAATGAGTTCTAGGTTTGAATGCTTCACATTCAAGAGAAACCAACGTCGATCCGAGAGCCATCCAAGTCGTCGGAAGTCCTTGCACTTCTTGTTGAGTCGTTTAATAGAAGCTTATTGTACGCCCTCTACATATAGCAGATAATCAATTACGTAATTCTACTTATACAGTCTGATGCATTACTCGCGTTCGAATAAGCGAGCATTCTTTGCGTTCAGAGTATGTTTCTGGGAGATCTTGTACGTCAAGAAGCTTAAAGAGGTAACGGGTCATAACAGAAGACAATAAAAATGTACGGAACAAGACTATTGTGTGATAAACCTCTCAGTAAAACTGAAATTCTATTTTTGAAATAGATCCAAATCTACATTAAAGTTTTGGAGTTACTACATACGATTAAGAATGAACAACCTTGTTTCACTAATAGCAGCTCCTGCATAATGCAAAATTGTTTTCATTTTTTTTTGCCTAAATTGGACAAGTAACCTTGGATCAATTGTTGACAATCTTTGGGACGATATTCCATTGTTGTATTCTTAGGGAGATTCGATAGACAAACTGCCTAAACGAGCACCGAAGATCTCACATTCTTGATCTTTTTTTTTCCTTAATAAGCGCACAATCTATGTGCTTGAACCACATGTTTCTCGCTAAAAATGCGACGCACAAAGTTCACACGGTACGTAAACTGAAGGTAGACATAGCAAATTGATAACCTTACATTACTAATAAAACGGCATAGTATTAGCGGGAATTTTATGGGACTAATTAGTCTGTGGGAATTGAGCTAAGTGAAATGTGTTCTTTACTATTCATGAATGCCTGTCAAATAGAAGAGTCCAGGATTTTTCACGGGTATAGCCTGACCCATTTCTACGGTTACAGTACAACAGAAATACAGGGTCTAAACGAACAAGGGATTGGGATAAAGTCTCAAGAGGGTAAAAGCTTCGATGAAGGTAGAAGCTGTTAACCACTAGTGTTTCGTATAAGTGTGAAATGGGAAAACTGAAATACATTCTCCAAGCAGCCTCTCGAGGAGGGTATATGTGCTAATTTTGTTAATTTTTCGTGGTTCTCGAGAGCGTCAGTGCCCTGTGTAAATCCACATTATATGGGCTAATTACGCCTTAGTTTTCATAATAAAAGCAATCCAACGTATAGAATACGTTGGATTGCATTCAAGATTTTTTGGTTATGCAGAATTTGCGTATATTACGCACCTTTGTACATTGGCAAGAAAACACTTGTTACATTTTCCACACCGTACATAGATGTAAAGAAAAAAGTGATTGATCACTTACAAACTACATCGATACCTCTTTATAGGGTACTTGGCTATTCCTCAAGGAAAAGTCGACGCTCTTTGCAACCCATAGTGTTTTCAGAAGGAGAAGGCGATAAACCAGTGGAATGCAACCGTTCATCATTCACAGACGGTGGTTCAATGGTTGCTTCCAACTGTTTGAATAACCATGTATCTGTGGAAACTACCGAATGGAGAAGAAGTACCTGCTTCTATGCACATTCCAGTCTTCAAATGCCACAGCTAACAGTCCAGACTTCCCATATCTAGGGTTTCATGCTGTGAGTTGGGGATATTGAGCCCTAGAATGTGCAAAGTAATTTGAGTGCACCTTGAACAGTTCATATGCATCTTCTAGTTACAATCTGCATTCCATTAAAACATTTCTTATTCCAGAGACTCTTAAAATAGTATATAAGGTCCCTGTGATTTCTTCATGTTTCGAAGTGGGTCCTCCCTATTTCTTCGTACAATCATTCCTTAAGTATGAAGTTTCTCACGAGTGTACTTTCCACAATTCTTTTGGCAGCAGCATGTGCCTTTGCAAAAGAGGTTGATGGTGTTTTCACCTCAGTGAACAGCATCTCCAAATCCAGTGTTTCCCAATCTTCGACACAGATTCCTTTTGACTGGTATGACGTTGAAGTTGGATGGACCTTTGACACAAGCAAAATTGATACTGGTGATACATTCAGTTTGACCATGCCGTACGTTTATCAAGTGAGAATTCTGAACAACGGTGTTTTGAGTACTTACTTTGACATCACCAGTGACGATAGAACCATTGCTTCTTGTGAGGTTGACAATGCGGGTGGAAGAACTCTTGAAACTACAATCACTTGTACTTTGACGGCTGATCTCTCCTCCTACACCTCGTTTTCTGGTACTGCTGTTTTCCTGATTGTCTTTGACGCTGGTGGAAGAATAGAGACAATTGAATCTGCTAAAAAGTGGACTTCTGGCTCGAACACCGTCACTTTCAACGGTGACCTCTCCTCAACCATCTCATTCACTGGTATCAACACCAGAGGACGTCAATTCATTTCCAGAATTACCATGAGAGGTGACACCTTCTACTACTACGCTGCTCCAGCTGATTTGTGTGAAGGTGGTGCCATTTCCAGCGGTGTTTTCACTTTTGAGGTTGTAGGTGATGATTATGAACTTAAGCTTGAAGATGTTGAGGCTTATTACACCAATCAATTCAACTCTTTTGGATTTCCAACTGCATACAGCAACTTGGATATTACTTCAAGTACTTTGAGTAGTAACAGGAGAAAAATAACCATTGAATTTGGTGCTATTCCAGCAGGTTCCCGTTTTTGGTTCTCTGATTACAGCAACAATCTTGGTGGAAGTTACGAATCTTACAGAGTTCTTGACACCATAGACGTTGTTTGTCAAAACAGACGTAGAGATGATGCAGAAGGATCTACAACTTTGACTCCAGTTAGAGGTGCTGCTGGAGGTGATGGTGACGGTGATCTCAGACCAGTTACAGTTACCACTTCTAGCACATGGACTGAATGTACTTCAGCAACGAGATTTGCTACGGGTGCTAGTTCCACTGTTACCAAAATCATTGTCCTACCAACAACTGCTTGTCCATCACCAAGTCCTACACCATTAACTAGTTCGACTCTATCATCTTCTGAGGGTCCATCATCTTCCGAAGTTCCATCCTCTTCTGAAGATTCATCATCCGACTTCTCATCGACCACTACTTTAGCACCAAACTCGTCTGTTTCATCTATACCATCCTCTTCTGAGA
>JAJMLQ010000149.1:0-128440 GCA_030569715.1 Williopsis samutprakarnensis
GCTGGGAGAACATCCCCTTTACTCCGTTGATACAGCCTGAGCGTGATGTTGATATCATCTTTGCCTTTGACGAATCTTCAAACACTGAAGACAAGTTCCCATCAACAAATGCACTGAATAAGACCTTTGAACGCCAGTTTGGTTCTCAAGGGAACGGTACTGCCTTCCCATACATTCCGACAGAACAGACTTATATCAAGAACAAGCTCTACGAGAAACCTTTGTTCCTTGGATGTAACTCGTCAGATTTAACAGACTTAGCCACGATCCCACCTCTGGTTGTATACATTCCACACCAATCGTTCAGTGCATGGTCGAATACATCTACGTTCCAATTGGCATACAGCACAAAGCAAAGGGATGCCATCATCAAGAATGCGTTTGAAGCCACTACTAGATTCAACTTGACGATTGATCCAGATTGGCCAAAGTGTGTTTCCTGTGCTATTGTCCGTCGTGAACAAGAACGTAATGATATCTCACAGACACCACTTTGCCAGTCGTGTTTCCAAGAGTATTGCTGGAATGGCGAACAGTATGAAGGCCCTGCTGTTCCCTTAAGAACTTCTAACTGGACATCATCTTCGCTTTGAAAGAGACTGTTCAACTCCCAAAAATGAAGTAAGTGATGGTATTCAAGGATTGAACACTATGATGAGATTATCACCGATGAGTCTTCATCATCACTCTTGATAGTGGAACGATCGAGTTGGTTCGCATCAATCAGCTTCCTTACAGCTTCAGGCTTAGTGATAGGCCTCCTCTTCAAATAGGTTATAGATTTCAATAAAATTGTGTATTCATAAATGTGGACTTATAGTGCGGGAGTAGATAACCGTGAGCCCTCAGGTGTAGAAATAACACTTGAAGCATCATCTGGCATTGGACTCTGATCCCTTGAATCCACATTCTTCAGATCTAAATTCTTGTTATTCAACTTGATTTGTATCTTCAAAGGCTTATGCTCCTCTGAAATCTCGTCACCTTCCCTCCTTAGGCCAGTCCAAGTATCATAATTCATGAAATAACCTGTAAAGCTTTGAATTTCCAGGGGCTTTTTCACCCATTTCCTCACTGGTTTACCCGATTTGTCCAATTTCAAATCGTCAGCATTTAGTACTTTTGACAGAGACGTCTTTGAAGCACTCTGTGGAATAGAAGACGGTGTACCTTCAACAGTAGACAATTCAGGTGTAGGAGAAGGTAACGGTTGTCTTTTTACCTTTGGATTCAACTTCATTTTCAACTTTGGTGTTTCACCTTGATCTTCGTTGGACTTGTCGAAATCCACACCAGAAATCTCACCAAGGACTTCACTGGATAGTTTGAGCGTCACAAACAACTCTTTACTCTTCTTAACTGCCATTTACCACTATGAGAGAAACAATTCCGACTAGATATTCAAAAGCCAATCGAATGGTGAATGGACAGTTGTGAAGACAAAGTGTTGATCAATGCATCACGAAAGCGTGCTTCGACCAAATGACAAGTAGGGTAACCTTTCCACTGATATCATTATAATAATTATAATCAAGTAATAATTATTATAATTCCATAAGGCAATCCACCGTCAAATAGCGTATAAAATATATACCTATTGAGCCATGAAAACCTTTAAAATATTCAAATCGGAACGGATTAACTCAGATGGCAATGGAAACAAGTTAAAAGTCGCCATAAAAACCATGTTCATTGGTTATAGTGATAAATCGATTCTTATAGTGAAAAGCAATACTAGCATGTGTTTAGCCAAATTGTTATAACAGCTTATATTAGACGGTGACAGCCAATTTATGGTTCATTCAAAGGGTAAACAATTTATCATCCAAGAGACCAAGTGATTCAAAAACCTCATGTAACTTTGATGCTTTGTTAACATCAATTCTACATGCCTTTTGAGCATCGGTCTTCTTGAAAGCTATAGAGAGTTTCGTTTTCCTAGCCTTTTCAGCAAAGAGCCGTCTCTTAGTATCTGCGTATTGTAATGGTGTTAAGTTGAACGCTTTCATAATAAGAGCCTCTCTTGAGTCAATTCCATGTACGAGTTCAATGTCTCTAAAGTCTTTTGAATTCCACAAGTTGGGGACACATCCGGTTTTTTTGATAGCCCTTTCGAACTGTCTCTTTGGTATACCAGAAAACGACGGTTCAAAGTTTGGAATTGATCCCATTGGTGATTCATGAATGAGTTGCACTGTACAATTTTGTAAAAATCCAGCTTTAAAGCCGTGATTTGAATGAGATGTCTCTGCCTCTGGTTTGTCATCGGTCTTAATAGGAGAGCTTGAGCTGATTCTGGAGACTTCACAAGATGGCTGGCTGGATCTGGTACAGTAGCGACGCACAGAAGGATCCTCTAAGCAGTAGGATGTATCCCTTTCTGGTCCAGATCTATATCCCTGTGAAGGATTTTGTTGGATCTGTGGGGTTGAACATTCATTCTTTGGAGATTCTCTCCTTGTTGGCTTCTTCAGCCCTTCATATGCGTTTCTCCTTTTCACTCCACGGACTTCATAAAGGCTCAAAAATGTGTCGATGCTTCTCTTAGTGCCTCGGCTCCCATCGCCAACCGCTGAGCACTTGATAACCATCCATTCACCGTCAGCAGAATCCTTGGTGATGCATGGACTCTTAGAGCGCTCTGGAGACACTGGAGGTGACAGCAGTGGCGTTGTTTCAACAAACATTGTCAAATCTTTCTTAGAGCTTATGCTCATACTTTCTGATTCTGTAGACATCTGTTTACTAAGGGCTTAGTTCTGTCCTGTGGTATTCCTTCCAGCGTCTGTGTGTATGTGTGTGTGGAGAAGTCACTATTCGGAACTAAACCACCGTTGAAAGAACTCGTCCAATGCTTCTTCAACAATAAAACAGACAGAAAACTACCGCTGTCTTAGTATGAAACGTAAACAATCGATTATGTGCAGATGAAACAAACTGCGATCAGCAAAACAAATCACCGTAAACATGTAAACAAAAACATAACGCGCTGTTTCTGCAGTGACGCATGAAATTGAGTTTTCTTATCGCGCAAGCTCTGACACAAAATTGGAACGAAAATTTTCCTAATTGGGATTTTAGGTTGTTTTTTGGCGTAAAAGATTTGAAGTATGATCTATGATAGGTTTAGCTGTTCAGTTATACACGATACAGTGAAATATAGATTAGTTCATATGTTTATATATATAACACAAATAAAAGTTCATAAAACATTCAAGTTAGATGCCAAAGTCACCTTGAGTGAGAGCAGCACGTATGTTCTTCTTCCCATTCTTACCAGTGTGGTGTAGTTTATTTCCAACAGCAGTAGGTGGCATCGACTGCAACACGAGATCAGAGCCAGTAGGTTTGGCTGCAGTCTGTTGAGGTTGGAATTGGACGGGTGGGTAACCATAGCCAGCCTGTGGTGGATAGTAACCCTGTGGTGATGGATAGTATTGCGGATAACCCTGTGGTGGATAGCCTTGTGGAGGGTAGCCTTGAGGTGGATAGCCCTGAGGTGGATAGCTTTGGGGAAGATATCCCTGTGGAGCATATTCCTGTGGAGCATAACCTTGTGGTGGCGGATAGTATCCCTGTGGAGGTGGATAGTATCCCTGCCCAGAAGCTTGAGGATACTTCAGCTTTCCGAGCTTCGATGGAGCAGATGAACCTCCACCTAAACTGTTATGACGAGGTGCTTCTCCAACTTTGGGTGGTGATTGCCACATGCCAGGGTCATTTTGAGCCGGTAAAGAAGAGGCACTGTTGTTGCTAGAACGTTTCTCTTGACCTTTAGGAGCATAGGCCCCATAACCTTGTGGTGGATAACCCTGTGGAGCATAGCCTTGTGGAGGATAGCCTTGAGGAGGGTAGCTTTGCGGAAGGTATTGATTCTTCGGATGAGGACCACGACGACCTTGTCCTTGACCTTGTATAGGAACTCTGTTTGGACTTGGACTTTGGCGAGGTACATGACTTGGAGAATGTCCACCATCTGGGCGTAAAGGAGATGATGTTCTCGGTGTACTCTCCGACCCGTTAGACCCTATACTCTGCATGGGAACATGTAAATGTCCAGAAGTTTTACATTCAGCTCCAGCAACCATACCATGAGACTGTCCACGGTCCCTTGAATCCGATGTGCCAACATCGGCATCACTACTTCTTTGGTGACGATCAGGTGAAGTTGAAGGTGCTTTCCGTTGTGGACGAGATCGAGGAGTGGACGAAAGACCATGTTGAGAAGTATCCACAGGCTTTGGTACTGGTAAAGGTTTGCTTTTCTCAAGTAATGTCTCTGGAATCCGTTCTCGATTTGAATCAGGAGTCTCATATACTTGCGATGAGCTAGGAGGCGCTGAAAGATCCCTTTGGTTGTCAGGAGAAGAAGCAATCAAGTTGGCCCTCAATTCATCTCTAGTTGAGATATTCCCGGAAGTGTCAACAAACGAATTTCTCTTCTCATTCTGTGATAAACGCGGAACAGGTTCTAAGGATAAACTACCAGGCATATCTTTGGTAAATTGTTTCCTCTGTACACCATTCAATGCCGGTGAGAACTTGTTCTGGCCAATTGGACTTCGAGGTGGTGAAGGGATGGGGATAGGAATATCTGGCAAATTTGCATCTGGAATATAATCCATATCTTGAGCCGACAAAGACTGTGGGAGTTTTGATTGGCTCTTGTTGACATCATTGAAAGATGCATCTCTGGAAATCTTGGTGGGACTTCCATCTGTAGAATTATAGCCATAACCATCAAGAATGCTTTGCGGATAGATAGAGTTTCTTTTCTCTTCAGTCTCAACAGTATCTTCATATTTCAATTGGGACCCATTTTGATAACTTTCAGAATGATCTTTCAAAGGTACTCGAGGCCCATATACGCCTTCATTTGAAAGAACATCGTCAACCATAGACCTAACTCTCTGTTGGATTGGGTATTCAGACACCTGTGTTCTTTGATTACGTTTAACGACTGGTGTAGCTTGATTAAATTCTTCTTGATTACCGTAGCTTGCAACAGGTGTAGCATGATCAAATTGTCCATTGTCATCGTAGTCAATCTGAGGTGTCTTTTGTGATCTATCCGTGGAAACAGATGGTATTCTTCCATAGACACTCGAAGCTGCTTCGGATGGTGTACCTGATTTTGCTGGTGGCCCTTGATTATTTTCTATAGGTAACGGCACCACAGTATCGTAATCTGGAGTATTATGACCACCAAGCTTTGTCTTCACGTTACTCACTTGAATACCAAGTTCATCAACCATTGAAGACAAGTTCTCAATAGATCCAGTTGGTTTATAATACTCATCTTGGGAATCAGTTGGTTCCAACATAGACATAGCATGGTTATACGCATCTTGAATGGTCTCTGGTGGGACAGGTTCCCTCTTATAATCATCTTGGGAGCTCCAATAACGGTACTCTTGTTGTTGCCCTTGCTCTACTTGTGCTGGCTGTTTCTGATGCCTCTGATGGGGAGGTGTGTATTGGTTTTGCGCACAACCCTGCTGGTCATACCATCCCTGTTGTTCATTCGGTTGTCTATGTCCATCAAAATATTCATTGTTGTACTGATCTCCATTGTAGCCATCATGATCATACGTATTGTGCTGTACATTGTGACCTTCAGAATCTTCAGTAAAGCCAAATCCCTCTAAAGGAATGCTCAACCTGTATTGGTTTGTCTCTATCTCAGGCAACCCACCAACATCTTCCAAGGGCTTATACTCGGATATGTGTCTTGTCGCAACAGGTTTTGGCATGGAAATTTTTTGACGTGACTGTTGAGGACGACTCTGCTGTTGCTGTTGCTGTTGGATGTGGTGTTGATGGTGAAGTGGATTCATCTTTTTCAAAGGATTCAACACCAAATCGGATACTGTCTTCGGCTTCTCTTTTGACTTCTCCCTCTTAATAACAATTTTCGGTAAGGGTTTTGACTGTTTCTTTGACGAATTTGACTTTTTTTGAGACGAAGTAGACGGATCGTCAGGTGGCAAGTCGTCAAGCATGGATCTATAGTTAGGTTGTATTGTCTTTTTAACTTTCAACTTTTCCGGTTGAGGTGGTATCGAAAGTGTCGTTGAGATATCCACTTCCTCCACTATGATCCATTTCTTAAACCCATCAAACACCACTTCTGTTATAAGGGATTTACCAAAGATTTTCTTCTTCGTTGCAGTCTGTTCAAAGGATAAGCTCGCCATCCAAGTCCATATAAAGTAGTCATCGATTGAGACACGAGAGATCTCCACTTCTGTTTCCTTCTTTGTAGGACGTTTTGGTCTAACCTCTGACCATCCCGCTTTCATGTGTGTCCCTGATTGTCTTTCACACATTGACTCCATTATTCTCCTGGACTCAGATGATAACTTGTTCAAGATGTTATCGTCACTTTTGCACAGGGATTTCAACAGAGCGAAATCCTCCTTTGCCTGGAACATATCTGGGTTGTTAAACGTCAACACTTTGGGTACCTTGTTTATCAATTCAACTGGGGAAGTTGACATAACGTTTGTCTTTATAGTGACAAGTGGAACACTCACAATGGTCGTAGACGATAAGGTCATATCCGGAGGAGGTGGATAGGAATTACTGGCAAGTAAAGCCTGTAAAGTTCTCGGGAGTTGTAATTTGGTTCTGGAATCTTCAGGCAACATGGATCTCAAGAACGACAGCAATAGGTGAAACATTGCATCGGCTGCAGGGATCCAATCACGCAAACCATCACCAAATGAATTCAATTTCTTCTTTGAAGAACCTGAAGAAGGAGGTGGTCCGTTAAAGGCCCAGATACCTGTCATTTTGGCAATCTTTCTACCGCTAAGTTGATTCTCTTTGAAGTTTGAAGCCAAACATACAATCAGATCCAAAAAGTCGTACACAATTGACGCATGTGAAGGTGAAGACAGGCACTGCGGCATATACTCCAAAAATGCCCTCTTGGGGTAATTGTCATTCGCTTCCAGCCTCTTAAAGTTCTCATACGAGTCCCATCCAATAATCGCATTTGTGGGCAATCTTGCCCATAAATACTTCAACGCCGTTATCAGCGTATAGACATCAGCCTTGGACACGACTTTTTCTATGGTTCTCAACTTTGCTGGGGTAGAACCATTGGGTATCACCTGTGCTAAAAATACCGTCAGGTTGACTTCGGAAGCCTTCGGTCTAAATGCAAGCAGTAACAACGGCGTCTTTGAGCCTCTAACCTTCAACTCCTGCGTGATACAATGTATTAGTTCGCGTACATCGTTTCGCGTAAATTCATGGACAAACTCTTCGTCATCATCGTCATCAAGACCGCCGTGGTCGTTCACGTCTTTGTTGTTGTTGTTGTTTTTGGCAGAGCTATGCTTAGCGCTGACATCCACAGATGGGGAAGCTGATGAGACGGTGTCGGGCAACGGCAAGGGTTTATTAGTCAAAACCATGCTATTCTTCTTCTCTGGCGATGAACTTAGAGCAGATCCCTTCTGTCTGAACTCCTGGGAATGAGAAACACCCTGAGCCATCGTGATCCGAATGAGCTCCCGCTGTTTGTCCGTGGTTGTCTGTTGTGTCACTATGGTATGTGTTTTTGATCCAAGTTTTAAATTTTCTTTTTTGCTTGTTGTTGTCGATGTTGCGTTTCAAGCGCTTGATCCCCTTCCGTGTTGATAAATCCAGGATACAACGGGTATTACAGGGAAGTTGGAAAGAAAAGTTAAACAAAGCTAAAATAAAAAGATCAACACTTTTTTTGCTGTGTATTCAAAGGCTTTGTAAGTAGATCAAGATATTTAGAAAAAGATATCAAGTTTTCCTTCGTGGTTGGAAAAGAAAACGACGCGAAAAGCACCATTTTGTATTAATATATATTTTTGCCGAGTTTGATTTTCTTTTTTTTCCGTGTTCACACAGTTCTCAGTGATTGTCGGATTCTATTCACTTGCCAATTGGCTTAAACGGGATACAAAAGAGCACCAAGAGCACAGATGATTCCAGTAATTAGAAACAGAGCCCTGTGTCTACGTCCTTTCCTTGCAAGAGGTGCTGTGTGCACCTCTATCCACTTGCAAAAGGCGTCGAAGGACCCCATGGAGAGATACAAGGAACAGTTGCAGAGAAAGGCCCATGAGATGGGAGCCAGCAGCGTGGAGGAATTGAAAGAGAAGATGAAAGACACAATCATAGAGAAGCGTAAGGAGTTTGACCGTATTGATCCGTTGAAGGAGCTCGAAGAGTTTGAACGCAAAGCTGCACTGGAAGCACAGGAGAAGATTGCCAGAGAGGGTAAAGTCAGAGACCCGAGGGCTCCAGATATCCCTGAGAAGCCTTACAAGACAATGGATTCCTTCATTGACGTTACCAAAATCAAGGAACTGACTCCACAGGAGATTGAGGTGATTTGGAAAGCACGCTTCTACAACAAGGACGATACGCTCATCTCTGTTGTTCCATCAGAGGCGTTCCAGAAGATGATCAAGAACGCCCACGAGAACCCGACGTTTGTTCTGCCGTTACCGCGCAATGATGATGGTGTTGAGATGCACTATGTGCAATGGGCCTTCGTGGGTCCAAACACTGTCCACTGTATGTTCACCACGCTGCTGGAGTTCAAGACCCACGGAGAGTTTGCAAGACCACACACAACGGTGTCATTCCACACAGAACTGGAAGATTCTAAGGGAATTGTACTGATGAACGGAACCGTGGAGAAGGAGTCTGCAATGAAATTGCCAGAGGCTCAACTGCTATTGCTAAATGTTCAGAGATTCTACGGTGCCATGGCGGACACCGAAGTGTCACAACGTCGTCTACAGCTCTTGAGAGACTTCACATCCGGTTCTGCCAATTTTAACGTTGATAGATTGGTTGAGGAGGCACAGTCTTTGGAGAACTAAACCGTCAGTTAGGCAAACACTTGTATATACGCCATCGTTGTACGGGAACAAATTGTATAAGCGTTGTAGTATGTAGGGCTTTCTCCGGTAACAGGCCCGTTGACCGGTGAAAAATTTCAACGCATCCAACGCAGCTTTCTTTCTTCTTCATCCTCGGGACAGGCAGAGACATATACACACACAGGTCTACGGGACATCAGTCAAATGCCCTTCAAAGTTGCCTATCTGGGACCTGAGGGGACCTATACACACCAAGTGAGTCGGTCTAGGCATATCGCTATGAACGTACTAACATCGACGTGAGGCTGCAATCCAGCAATTTGGAAATGGAGATGCGGAGTTGGTTCCACAGCCAACTATTAAGAGTAAGTAGTATCACCTTTGTAAAACACGAATTCAAACTGACATGGATATAGGCTGCTTCTCTCTGTTGGAGGATGATGAGGTTGACTTCTCTGTTGTTCCTTTCGAGAACTCCACCAATGGCCAGGTTGCCCTGGCCTATGACTTGATCTGTGAGTGGATGGTAAGGAACCCGAACAGTGGGATGAAGGTTGTATACGAGCAATTCGTCGCAATCCACCACTGTGTATTGACACATTCCACGGATATGTCCAAGGTTAAAAAGATCTACACCCATCCACAGGCTTGGGGACAAATCACTCACTGGCTTTTCAACCATCCACATCTCGAGAAGATCGATACAAGTTCAACGTCAAGGGCTGCGGAAATTGCAGCCGAGATGGGCGAAGGACACGCTGCGATCTCTAGCGAATACGCTTCAAAGGTTCATAACGTTCCAATTTTGCATAAAAACGTTGAAAATGTCAAGGATAACACCACTAGGTTTCTAGTCCTGAGTAAGCATCACCAAGTGGAATTGCCTCCAAAGTACATCACGCTGTTGGCCTTTACAGTGGAGCATGAGGATCCAGGTGCGCTGGTCAAAGCATTGCAAGTGCTTACGGACAAAAAGATCAACCTAACCTCAATCACCTCAAGACCTTCTATAGAAACACCATGGCACTACATCTTTTTCATAGAGTTCTGGATAGACCAGCAGAAGGACAACTTTGAGCAAGTTATCCAAGATTTCTCCAAAGAGTGTCTCAGTTCTGTAATTCTCGGGAGATTTGCCCGTTCTGAACGGTACTACGGCGGTAACTGAACCAACAAAATGATAACCGGGACTCATTATAATCTGAATAACAACAACAACATCAACCACAATGCGTAGTGTCTTACTTACCGTACTTCTGGAACTGCCATTCTCTGTTGTCCAAGGGGCAAACGTTACGTGTCTTCAACCATCTCGAGATACAGTGCATATGGAAGGCATGGTTACAAGACCCCCATGCTGCAATACACTCATTTGAAGAGTTACTCATCGAATTCGGTTGGCATTCAATACAAGGCTCCATTAAATGGTTTCTGCAAATCGCACAAGTCTCAACAACTATATCCCATGACCAAAACGCTACCGCGGTCCACTTTCTAACCTCAAATTTCTTCTTAACTTTCTGTTCTTGTGCTGTATAGTAGTGTCAGTATTACATATCAACCACTCAGGTGAGAGACAGATCAATACATGCCCCCCTCCTCTAGAAAACAAACGACAAAGTACTTACGTGCCGGTGATTCGACATCAACATCCATAACATCAACGTCTTGTACTGATTCTACGTCTTCAACTGTGCTCATTATTTCTAATTCCCTCACCAGCTTCCTGGCTCTATGTGTTTATTGTGGTGAGTTTTAATTGTGTGAGTTTGACCTTCTTTGTGTAAATTTTGCCGCGCGGCAAACAGAAAAAGCACTGGTGGAGTTATTGTTACCCGGGTGGTGGCGGGACGAAGCTTAGAAGTGTCATTTTAGACTATCAACAATGGCTTATGACGAGAGTTGTAGTGTCTATTTGTATGGAATGTACTATAATGTCAGTGTTCATCTGAGCTCTAACGTGATGTACTTGGATATGAGCTTATACTACAGGTTCAATGTCCATTTCCCGCTTAGTCTTGTCTGAAGGTTGTGGCTCTTCATCGTCACGCTTCACCTCGACTTTACCGTCGACGTAAACCTCTACGAGTGATTTGATCTTGTCCTCCACTTCGGCACAGACTCTTTTGATCTCAAGGATCTCATTCTTCTTCGTCTCAACTTGGTTTTCCATCAGTAGTATTAGCGATTCACGAGACTGATGTGGCCTATATTCGTTCAAGAGATGGTGTATGTTGATCAGAATTGTCCTTATATGTTCAACTTTCTGCGAGAATTCCTTGGGGTCAACGCTCATGACACCAACAACCTCTAAGAAGTTAAGCAACAGTGATTTGATGAGCTTCTTCAACGCAAGGATCTTTGCCTGTGAATCGTCCCCGCCGGGCATATCAGACGGTTTATAAAGCTGTGGAATGCCCATATCTTCCAGCTGTGGAATCTTGTCGTTAAACTTCCATACATTACCAAATGATCTGTACGTCTCACCTTCAGGTTGTGGTGGTGGTGTTAGAAACTCGAGGTATTTTGAATCTTCCGGTATCTCTCCCTTGCACGCTTCGAGCTCTTTGACCTTGTTAACGTTCTCTGAAGTGAAGTACTTGTAATATGCAGGTGGAGGTGGATACAATGATGATATAAGGCTCTCCTCGGTCATTGTAATGAGTTGTATCGCCAAACTACCGTGAATCAAACAGATAACACCACCATTGATAAACAACACCTTAAGCGTTCTGTCGGAATTTTTTCAGGTGAAAGTTTGGAAATTCCGTCATCTCTTGAGATCCGAGGGTGGGGATGGAGAAGAGGAGGTCGGAAATGACTCGATTGGGAATATAATAGCCTTCACAGTGCAGCATCAACCCACATATAAGTGCGTGATGTAACATGATTTACTTTGCTTTGCTTCTTGTTCTCTTGACACTTCAGTTGTCTTTCTCAATCATACAAACGATTACAATAACAATAAAGTACAAGTCAAGAATCGACAATGGCAAATCCCTGTCCTGGTATTCCTTACTTTGTTCCAGCAGCTTTACACCCTATGGGGACGGTAATCTCTACTCTAGACGGTACCGAAGCTCCTCCATTGTTCACACCCTTGAGTATTAAAGGGATGACTGTGCCTAATAGGATTGCCATGTCACCGATGGTTATGTACGCAACAGATAAAGAAGGTCCTAATAAGGCAGCACCTAATTTCTACCATTTGATCCACTACGGCTCAGTTGTGGAGCGTGGTTGCTCGTTGATAGTCGCTGAGGCAGTGGCAGTCACGGAAGACGGACGGTGCTCACCAGAGGAATTGGCAATGGAAACAGATTCCCAGGCACTGGGATGGAAACCAGTGGTTGACTTTGTCCATAGTCAAGGAGGCAAGATTGGTGTTCAGCTGAGCCATGGTGGTCGGAAATCATCAACATGGGCATTGCACACGTCAAAGGCATTGACAGCAATAGGGAAAGAAGCTGGTGGATGGGCAGATCAGCCTGAAAAGATCATCTCAGCAAGTGCCATATCATACAGTGAAGAGGATGGATACCCGGTACCAAGAGAAATGACTAAAGATGATATCAAAGATCTCGTTAACAAGTACAAGGAGGCCAGAGATAGGGCCATCGAAATTGCAGGCTTTGACTTTGTAGAGATTCAAGCTGCGCACGGTTATCTTGTAAACTGTTTTTTGAGCGCAGCTTCGAATAAAAGAACAGACGAGTATGGTGGCTGTTTACAAAACAGAATGAGATTCCTATTGGAGATTATAGATGCAGTTAAAGACAACGAACACCCACTTTTTGTGAGAATCTCCGCAGAGGAATGGAGCAACAGTCCGGACGCATGGCATATGGATGACACTCTATTGCTTGTGGAGGCATTGGACAAGCACGGAGTTGACCTCGTTGACATTTCGAGTGGTGGCATTGATAGCAAACAGATCAAGATTGAGCATCCTCCTGGATATCACGTTCCACTTGCAAGAGCCGTGAAGCGTCACGTTAAGGAAAAGGATTTAAAGATCCTAGTATCGACCGTTGGTAGGATCAACAGCGCATGGCTAGCCAATGACATTATAACAAATGAGGATGCAGATATCGTCTTCATTGGCTCACCATTCTTAAAGAAACCATCATTGGTTTGGGAATGGGCAGATGAGTTCAACGTCAAGGTTGCAGTTTCGAGACCAATAGGTTGGCCATTAGGCATAGTTTAACAGATCATATGCACAGTTTTACAATATATATACAGTTTTTTTTATGCAAACAACACTTTCATAAAGTGCTTCTTTCTTTCTCTCTGTTGACTCTTTCTATAAATAAAGACAGATAACAGTTGAATAAAGAGTGTAATAAAAAGAGGAAATAATATAATGTTAAAGAAGTGGGTCCGAGAGTCCTGAAAAAAGACGTCAGACGCTGTACAAGTTTCATCTTAGATCAGAAGCACCACTAATTGATCTTCTAAACTGTTCCAATGAACCCGAAGATCTCGTCGAAGAGGAAGAGGATCTTCTTCTTTGCTTTCTTGCCTGGTTCGGATCGACATAGTATTTACCATGTCTTCTTGCAATCAATCCCAAGATATCAGTTAATGACACCACACCAATCAATTTTCCTGCTCTTCCTTCATTTTCTGGGTTGAGTGGATTACTTTCGAGGTTAACCGTTGATGAAGATGATGTTGATTGGTTAGAAGATGACGATGATGGCGCATAAGGTCTAACGACCCAGAGTCTATGAGATTTCGTTGCAACCAATTTGGCAATTGTTCTCCCGATAGATGAAGTTGGATAAACGTGGAAGATTGGGAAGGAATCCTTACCGTCTTCAATACCTCTATGGTTCAAGATAAGACTGACAAAGTGTAGACAACTCTTGTGGAGTAAAGGCGATTGAGAAGACTTTGTGACAAATTTGACATCGGTAACCGAGATGTTACCCAACAAGTTCAAATGATGGTCAACAACTGCAACTGATGATATTCTTTCAACGTTCATCTTAACAAGAGCATTCATCAGTGGTTCATCTCCAAACACTGACATGACTTTTGAATTACCAATATTCACCTCGGATAGCGTTGATTGGAAGATTGGCTCTAAAGATGGAAATCTTCTGGCATTATCCCAAAAGTACTTGATCAATCTTCTCTGTGAGAGAATACCTGTGATTCTAGTCGCCTGTTCGTTGATAATTGCAATTCTGTGAACTCCAGATCCCAAAATTTCCACCACTGTGGAAAGCGAATCAGTTTCTGGTAGTTTATAGAATGGATTCTTTGGCGCCAATTGAACGACAAATTTCACTGGAACTTGATCACCCCTTTTAGCCTTCTGTATTAGATCTGTAACTTCATTCAAGTTCTTGTAGGTCGAATTTTGAGCAAATGACTGTTCACTAATCTGCAACTTGCCTAAAACCAACAAGAGATATGCATTCAAATCGGTATAGTCAAAAGTTAGACAGTTCATATCGTTATCAAACTCCTCAACTGGTAACGAAGTCAGATTGTTATCCTCCAACACGTTGAACGCTTCCTCCACGCTAATGTTTGACTTGATAAAGATCAATTTTGCTGATTCGATTAACTCACTGAGCTTTACATCTTGCCAGTCCCTAACACCAGCGGACGATTGCGAAGACTGAGAAGGGTTTCTACTCAGAAGTTCAGATTTAGGAATCTCCTCGCTAACACGACGCTCAGCGGTATACGCCTCTAACGGTGGTGGTGTAGATAGCATCTCCACAATGGAGGCTTGTCTTGAGCCGCTACCTGGTTGTGGAGTTGAAGGACCAGCCTGTCTGAACCCTGGAAACTTTGAAGGAGTAGTCATATTCTGATTCAGGAAGAGGGTGAGTGAGAGAGAGACAGAGAAGGAGATGACAAGAATCCAAAAAACACCAAAACTAATGGATTGCTTATTTGTTCAACCGCCCTGTTGGAAATTGTGTGGTTATCTAATAATCAAGCTGCGAAAAGGTGTATTATTCGTTCACTGAAGTGTTGTTTTGTTGACACTTTTCCCCCTTTATTTGGTTAATTGTTTTTGTGTTTGTTTTGAATTGTTTTATTGCCGCTGAGTTTTTTTCTCTCTCTGGCTGATTTCTGTGTGAAGTGACTCTTTTTCTTCTTTATTGTAGGATGATTTATTGGTACGCACAGCACTGCCTTTTATCCGAAAGTTCCCGAGACAAAGGTAACTTTTCTGGGGAAATTGTGAGTTTATTTTTCTTTTTGGTGGGTGACTGGGGATGAGGCCACAGTCTGGAGATGGAGCAGTAACTATAGGCTATTAAAAGGCCGTGCCTTGTTTATGAATGGTCAATGAACAAGTTCTATAGTATTAGAGCTGTTTGTTATGAAATATTGGCTCTCTAAATTACGATTTGGGTGATAATTGGACAAAGTAGGGGAACAGGGAATGAACAATGGCTTTCGGACCCGCTCATGGCTCTCACGTTTGTCATAGGGGGGGGGGCAATTGGCCATGCTCTCAGATCCATGTATGGCTGAGCTGTAACAGTAGTTTGAACCCTTTAGTTCGAACCATTTTGAATGACATTGATGACCCATTGTCAGTATATGTGACTGGAAGAGCACTCTCGGAATTCTGTCACTTCCGGTCCCAGCACTGCCTGTCTCTTGGCTAATTCGCATACCAAACTTTGTTCCCTGACCTTCCTCGCTCTCTCTCCTTTTACATTCTTCCCTTTCGCACAGGCGAAATTTCAGATTGTCACGCTGGATGCATATTTGGTACAGGAAACGGATGAACGACGGTTATCAGCTTCTTCCAATTGCTCTTATCGGCTAGCTTGTGAGTTTGGCATTAGAGTTAAGTTTGTTAGGAGCAATAAAAGGACAGTTTCAATTAAGCAACTGGACTTTTAGTACCAAACTTCTAAAGTTTTAACGTACTTTTGCTCCTCAACGATAAGCCGGCCAATAGTGCAGTAACTTCAACATTACGCATCAAGACACGTTCAAGCAGCAAATCGCTCTTCTCCTGCTGCATGTGTTAAAAACCACACTTAAGCCAGGCTGTTCACATATATATGTCGAGCTAACCTCACAGCACATGGCACAAATCACCGCATTATACACACTTTTCTACGAAATATTTGCTGTAGACTGGAGGCTCTAAACCATCCAATCGTAACTGTCTAAAGATGAGCCGGAATCGGAATAGTGAGGTCTAGATTTGTTTTCCGACCTTATCGCTTCTGCAACTGTGTTTGTTTGATTGCTGTAGAAGCGGTAAAGTTGGAATTAATTTATAAATGTTTCATTCCGGCTAGCTCTTGGGTTGCTAAAACTACACATGTCTTAACACTAGTCATAAGCCAATTGAGTAAATTCCACAGCGCTCATAGAGCTATTTTGTTGCAATGTATCTCTTCCATAGCTTCACACTAAATATTCAACTTGTTAGTATCAGATTAAGTCTCAAACAACTTGATACAACACCACGGTACTTGGAGTATCCGGCTCTCAGCATTTGGGGTAGAAACCTTATAAATTGCCTATTAATTGGAAAATATTCACAGGCTCGCTTTAACGCAGTAATAACCAGCGATGCGGTTTATACGGGCGGCTAAACGCTCTCTGTCCGTGTATGCTGTGTGGTTTTATCAGCAGCGCACAGTGAGAGAGAAACGAAATTTCCAAGGCGGGATCGTTTGTTTTTGGCTGGACGTAGCAACCGACCTACAACAACAACAACAAAGGAGACGGCGCTTATATAAACAAGGCACGCCAACTTTTTTTTCTTTGCTTGAACAAGTTAGCTAAGCTATATAACTCATACGGTATATCAAGAGATTAAGTATGAGAAGAACGCAATCTACCGCTTCGTTGGCTGGTCTTACCGCCGAAGAGAAACGTCTCGAAGAAGATAAGACGAAACTGGCGTATTGGAGAAGATGGGGTCCATATCTCAGTGAACGTCAGTGGGGTGTTGTAAGAGAGGACTATTCGTATGATGGCAATGCCTGGGAGTCCTTCACATTTGAAGACTCTCGCTCAAGAACTTACCGCTGGGGTGAGGATGGATTAGCTGGTGTCAGTGATAATCACCAGCTATTGTGCTTCTCCATTGCAATGTGGAACGAGCAGGACCCTATCTTGAAGGAGAAGGCTTATGGTCTCACAGGTCCTCAGGGTAACCATGGTGAAGATGTTAAGGAGGTGTATTTCTACGTTGACAACACCCCAACTCATAGTTATATGAAGTACGTCTACAAGTACCCACACTCGAGGTTCCCCTATGAAGAGTTGAAGCATAAGAATGCCAATAGATCGAGAGTTGAAAGGGAGTTTGAGCTACCAGATGCCGGAGTTTTCAACGAAGATGATTATTTCGACGTGGTTTTTGAAATGGCAAAGGAGACTGACGAGGAACTGGCGTTTAGAATCACGGCTTATAACAGATCTGATAAACCAGCTCCTTTACATCTAATCCCGCAAGTGTTTTATAGAAACACATGGGCTTGGGGCCATGATGACTACAAACCAGAATTGAACGAATTAGATGATAATACAATTGGTGTTAACCATAGAAAATTTGGTGAACGTGCCGTGGTTTTCGCCCCTTCTCCGGGTCTCACTGAATCACACCCTGATGTTGAACCTCAATTGTTGTTCACTGACAATGAAACAAACAGGAAGAAATTGTATAACCAAGAAAATGACTCCAACTACGTGAAAGATGCTTTCCATGAATACATTGTTGATGAAGTTGATGGTGTTATCAACCCAGATCAAACTGGTACGAAAGCAGCAGCTTGGTTTTCGTTTGATGAAGAAGGTGGTATTCCACCGGGTGATTTCGTCACAGTTAGATATAAATTCACCAAGGACACATCTTCCAGTGACATTGACGAACAGATTTTCGATCAATTGTTTGCGCGCCGTGAGCAAGAAGCAGATAATTTTTACTGGAGAATTACCCCATTTCCAATCTCTGAAGAATTGAGACAAATTCAGCGTCAAGCCTTTGCAGGTTTACTATGGACAAAACAGTTTTACCACTTCATTCAAGAGGATTGGTTTAAAGGTGATCCAGTGGAGCCTAAACCACCCCAGAACAGGGCAAATGGAAGAAACAAAGAGTGGAAACACATGTACATCAACGATATTCTCTCACTTCCTGATAAATGGGAGTATAATTTCTTCGCCTCTTGGGATACTGCGTTCCATTGTATTCCAATAGCGCTTATTGATCCAGATTTTGCAAAGAAGCAACTAGATTTACTGACTCGTGAATGGTATATGCACCCAAACGGTCAAATCCCTGCTTATGAATGGAACTTCAGTGATGTTAACCCACCTGTTCATGCTTGGGCAACTTTCAGAGTTTATAAATTAGAGAGAAAGATGTACGGTCGTACCGATGAAGACTTTTTGGAACGTGTGTTTCAAAAATTACTGTTAAACTTTACCTGGTGGGTCAATAGAAAAGACACAGATGGTAACAACGTGTTTGAAGGTGGATTCCTGGGGTTGGATAATATTGGTATCTTTAACAGATCTGAACCTCTACCAACAGGTGGCCGTTTGGAGCAGGCTGATTCTACCGGCTGGATGGCGTTCTTTTGCTTGCAAATGTTGAATATTGCTTTGGAGTTGGCAAAGAAAAGACCTGTGTATGAAGACATTGCTTCAAAGTTCTTTGAACATTTCCTCCTGATCGCAGATGCCATGACATTTAAGGGTGAACCACAAGAAACCGATAAGGGGACTGTTACTCCAACTGAAGAGTCTCTATGGAACGAGGAGGATCAGTTCTATTATGACGCAATTGCTTGGGAAGGTGGAGCCAAACAGCAGTTACCAATCAGATCTCTCGTCGGTCTGATTCCACTTTATGCCTGTTTGACACTGGAGCCTCAATTATTGGAGAGATTTCCAAGTTTCAAGAAGCGTATGAATTGGTTCATTGAAAACAAGACTAGTCTTGCCAACAGAAACATTGCCTCTATGTCGCAAAAGGGTGCTGGCGAAAGATTGCTTTTAGCGTTAGTGAATGAGGATAGACTTAAAGCTATCTTGAAACGTATGTTAGATGAAAAAGAGTTTTTGTCCAGCTTCGGTATCAGATCTTTATCCAAGTACCATGAGAAGAATCCATACTCATGGTATGTAAATGGTCAAGATTACTCCATTTCATATGTTCCTGGTGAATCTGATTCTGGGCTGTTTGGTGGTAATTCCAATTGGAGAGGGCCAATTTGGTTCCCAACAAATTTCCTCTTAGTTGAGTCATTACAAAGATTTTTCTTATATTATGGACCGAGTTTCAAAGTTGAGTGTCCAACAGGATCTGGTAACATGATGAATTTGGCACAAGTTGCTGAGTGTATCCAGCATCGTTTGATTTCTATTTTCACTTTGGACGAATCGACTGGTGAGAGACCATGTAACGGTGATGACGTGAAGGCCAGTGTTGATGAAAATTTCCAAGATCTGGTTCCATTCTTTGAGTACTTTGAAGGTGATACCGGTCGTGGGCTGGGGGCTTCTCATCAGTGTGGTTGGACTGGTCTTGTTGCAAAGTTAATCCAAGATACAGGTTTGACTATGAAACAGTCCTCAAAGACTCCTGCCACTGGAAGCCCTGAACCTGATTCATATTTCCCACGTATGAACACTCCAATCCCAATGCGTTTGGAGAGACGTCGTTCAGTGAAATCACTTGCAAGATTAACAGCGGAGATGTTAGAGTTGGATGATGATGAGAGCAAAGCTCATTTGGTGAATCTCAAGTCATCAAAGAATTCGAGTGCTGCACTTTCTAGGGTTTCCACTAACATTGAGGATACTGATAATGAAGATGATAGAAAGCTATTTGAACATATTCGTGATAGATTCTCCAGTTTCAGCTTCAGCACTGGTCATCCAGATGATGATGACAAGGATGAAGAGGATGGAACGTTCTCCAGCGATGAACTTGAGACCCACAATTAATGAGATATATATTCTGCTTACACTTTAAACTAACACAGAAACAGAAGAAAAGAAGGAATCAATACAGTGCAAGCTGAGATACAAGTAAGATCTAGATCTACCCTACGCTTTAGTATGTCTCTTAAGTAACTCATCTACCTTAATCAACTTGTACTGCACAGATCTTCCGGTAGTGGTACAAATGCTTGAACACAGAGGAGTGATTTATGACCGAAAGATAACTCTTTATCTGGATGAAACTGTGTATGGATTTCTTCTTTGAATAGCAAGGTTTTGCAAAGGAGGGTTTCTCTTCAAGATATGTATCAAGTGCATCAGCTGGATGGAGCAGAGTACCTTTCTTAAGAGGTCCAATATGCTGTTTAGCTTGAAATATTGTATTATGAAGTGGATCATGGGGCTTTTGACCTTTCTGTTCTCGTTTAGTTTGGTGATTTTATATACAAGAAACGGCCGTTTCCGGGTACATCCCAAACCCAACATGTCAAGAACTACAGCTCATGTCAGAGAACTTTCTATATCATTTTATGCTGACATATAACTCAGAGCAGCATGCCTGCTGTATTACGGTCCAGACCGCTATCTCTGATCTGTTCTATATGCTGAATTGCCAAAGAAACAGTTTGGAAGGTGGTTATATGAGGTTGAAAAGGCTCCGTGAGAATAATCTTTTCAGCCAGAAAGGATAAAGTATGCTTGACTACTTCCAAAAATAGTGGATCTTGTTACATCAAACGCACCTGTTACTAGACGAACCAACTGTTTATTAAATCTTCTCCATTCCACATGGATAAGATGGAATCTATTAAGTTTTCAAAAGGGCACAGCCGTGAAAAACATCAACACAATCTAGTCCCATGTGCTAGGACCAAAGTAGCCTCTGGCTGGAAGTGAGTAATATGGTGTTAGGTTACCATCTGCAGTATCTGCGTACCCAACAGTTCCCCACCAGTTCAATGTCACTCCAGGATACGAGAGGGCGAAGAAGATGAGGATACCACTCAAGGCAACTCCAACGTCCAAGGCACAACTCAGCACAAACAAGTATTTCGACCACCATTGTCCGTATCTTCTACGGATGAAGTAGTTGAATATGACAGCCACCATGATTGCAGAGGTGTAGTTGATGCCTGTGGCTGGTGGGAAATTACCCAAACCTCCAAAGACAACAACCCAGTTCAGATTCTTCAATAGGAAGTTCTTAGGGAACTTCTTGTATAGGAAGTATGTGACAATAGTACAGAGAGGACCAATCCAGAACAAGTTGAGGAATGGAGCATAGAGGCCACCAATACCAAACATTCTCTTTGGACCAACAGCTCCCCACACAACAGAAGCTGCAAAGTTTGTACGGCCTTGTGGACAAGTGAAGTTGTCGGCCTGATCAGATGAGCAAATGTCTTTGACATTGTTTAACATGAAAACAAGGATTCCAACTTGAACCAGTGCCCCAATAGCACAAGCGATAAACTGAGCTCTGAACACATCTCTTTTGGGGATCTTCATATAGTAGCCGAGCTTCATGTCAGATGAGAACGATAAAGCCTGTGAAACACCGGTAAAGGCATAGAACTTGAAAGTCAAGGCGACAATGGGCAGTCCCGGCAAGAGATAACCTGATATCAATTGACCCAAAACGGTCATATTGTTGGTATTGATATTTGTTGACCCGTATATTATTCCAATTGGCAGGACAAAGAGCAACACCATACCAAAAGCCATAAAGATACCCCAAATCGGCCATTGTATGTGATAAACTTCCATAATGATACAAGTAACAGCAAAGACAACGACCGTCAAAGCCAGGGACCACCACTTAGGAACCGAGTCGTACTTATCCATCATTCTGACGTGTACGTCTTTCTTCATGCGACCTTTAAAAGCATCCCATATTTCCTTTCCGTGGTATAAATAAGCATAGATAGGGCCTGATGTTAGAACCGCGTATGAAGTTCCATACGCCACAGCATACGAAATGGCCAAATAAGGTGGTGAATATGCCTGGTATTTGGCGAGGTCGAACTTACCATTTGAGTCGATGATCCTGGAACCATCATACTCAGCGCCGGTGTTATCAAAGACGTTTGCAGAACTGATTGGCAGATAAGCAGAATTGAAAGTGTTTGTATAGTATAACACAGGTGTCAAGATCATGATGAAAATAACAACACCACCCAGTGTATTCAACTGCGCTGAAAGTGGTGTCACTAATGGCGAACCGTTATATGCGATTTGGGCCCAATCAAACGTCAATGGGAAGAAGCCCAAGCCTTGGGACATACCAAATAGTTGATTCACAACTATGTTCTTTGGAGCAGCCCAGCATATGAAGGTGAAATAGGATAGAGCAGGCATAATGTAACCTGGGAACCAGTAATATGTGAAAGAACAGGTGAACACGATCAGGAAGAATCTGATTCTTGAAATCTTCCAGCCATTTGCGATTGGATTCTCATTCGAGTGTAGAGATCTGAACAGTGCAACGTTTACTAGAGTTGAAGGCCAATAAAGTCTTGAAGGTTTCACCAAGAAGTTATCTAACAAGCCTGCGACACCAAGACCAAACAGCTGACAAGTAAGAACCATTAGGACCTGATATCCCGTATCCAACGGCAGTCCATAAAATGCCACTTGTGCTTGAATCACATCTGTAGCATAAGATGATGCAAAGGAGATATTTGCCATGATTGTAATCAGTGCATGTTCCTTTGCGTTGAAGTGGTGGTCGGGATTCACTGGAATAGTCCAACGTCCAATGTTGAGATTGCAGACAGGGAGATATTTAGCAACAGCAACGCCAATTGGGTAAATGACTAATTGACAAACGAGGGCCGAGATAGTAACACCTGGATAACGCATGGAGAAGAACTGATTGACACCGGCACCAACAATTGTTGATAAGATACCAAGAACCCACATTCTAACGGTATTCACCGGTAAGTCTGGATCATCAGTTGTTGGAACTGTAGCTCTAACCTCGGGAATCGGTGAAACGTCTTCGTCTTCATCAAGAATTCTTTCAACGTCAACAACGTCGCCATCAACAGGATAAAGAGTAGTTTCCACAATAGCCTCCTCCTTATCGTAAGATCCCATCTCATAGATCTCTGTATTAGTATGACCTTTAAGTTTAGACGAGCTTCCGACACTGGCAACCTCCTTTGCGTCCATGGTGGCTGTTTGTTGTACGATAGGAATACTTCAAGGCTCTCGTTTGGTGTCGTTCTTGGGGTCTTAAATACCCCATCTTCAGTGCTCTTCCCTTATCGCTTGTGTCATTCTTGACCAATTTAATTTGTCGTATTTATCACACTCTCCACTCGGCCTTCACTGGTATGACCCGCACCATAGTGGAACTACCTTCCTATGGAGATTCCAGCGTTTCCTAGGAAGGCACTCCATGAGCTTTGAACTATGTTTTGTTGATGCATTGCGCATCAGAATCTTGCATATGCAGCACTGAGACCAGTCCGGCCAACATCGCACTGCACGGAATAACTTTCTGTTACGGCTCTAGGCTTATCATTGGTGGAGATAGAAAAGCCTCATCACCGATAAAAGGGAAGCTCCTTCCACCATGGCTAATTCAAATCCCCAAGTTGAGTCCCAGTCTCAGTCACAAAGTAAGCCTAAACACAGACATGGCTGACATCTTTTGTATCAGGTAGAGTGTATAATATCAACTTCGCTTAGGTTCTGAATACGTATACAACTCTGTGTAAGATTTTCGCAAGAGACTTGGAAAGCTCACCATAGTCCAGCAAGTGTTTTCTCTGAGTCCCATTTTTCATGCAGCCGGGTGAATAAGGTTTTCGCAAGTCCCAATGGGCCATGTGGAAGATGCTTTCCGAGACTTTGAAACCTTTTGAAAGGCACCATGTTGATCTTCTTGTGAAGCATTGCGTTTATCCACTTACTTGCAACGTTGTTTTACAAGCTTCTGAGTACAGTGTACAATTTGTACCGACTCTGGCTGGGTTTCTGCTCCAGGTTCCTGAACACCATTGAAAAGGGAGGGCCTAAGAATGGCTGAGTTTGTAAAGCCGTAAGCAGCCCCCACCGCCTCTTTTAGGGAACCAGGAAACAGACTGAGGTCTCTTTACCGTACAACTTTGTAAATCTAACCATATCACGTCCTTTTGCATGCTGCCTGCTCTATCACCGGCATTTTTTGTCGTCTCTCCCTTGTGGGCTTTTAGTATAGTAGAGACTAGTCCAATTTCCAATGGAAAATGTACAAGTGTAACTCAGCCGTGGGCGGAGGGGTTGATAATCGCTTACAGCTGTTCTTAAAGGTTGGACGACGAAGTGTTTGAAGTCAGACCGGAATATTCATATAGTCAACTTCTATCTTAAACAATATGCACCTCCGGAATCACCTTCCTCAAATAATTTTAGATGAATGGACTAAACCTATGTGTCTTGTCTTCGTATACCACCAGGTTTTGCATAGACAGGTACTTCCAAGGAAGGTCGATCCATGGATGTGATTTAATCCCACATTGATATAAAAAAAACAATTCCTGTAATCTTAATCTAATCTCTCCATCCTTCTTTATCCGTAAAACTAGATCAAGGACCTTATCATAATATGCCGTCAAAGCTCCCAATCAACTCGAAAATCCTCATTGTTGGTGGTGGTACATTTGGACTATCAACAGCGTTGTGGTTGTTGAGAAGTGGTTATCAAAATGTTGTTGTTATTGATGCTTTTGAAATTCCGTCTGACATCTCAGCTGCAAATGACGTGAACAAGATCATACAAACCTCATACGCAGATGCATTCCACTATAATCTTGCACTCGAAGCACTGGAACTTTGGAAAAACGACCATGTGTTTAAACCAAATTTCCACGAGGTTGGTATCGTCTACGCTAGCACTTCACCAGAAGCATCTGAAGAAGTGGAAGAGATTGACCGTCAAAGAATAGCACTGGGAAAGTCCCCATTGATTCCTCTCACATCGAAGAATGAGTTCTTGAAAGTTGCGCCACAACTTACAGGTGAGCTGTCAGGTTGGACTGGAGGGTTCCAGCAAGATGAATGTGGTTGGGCTCACGCAAGGAACTGTCTGATCCAATGTGCCGACGAGGTGCGTAACCTCGGTGGTGAGATCTTGGTTGGTAAAGCCAACGGATTAGTCATTGAAGACGGTGTGGTAAAAGGTTGTACTACAGAAGAAGGTACTGTGTACCTTGCTGAAAAGACCGTTGTTGCTTCGGGTGCATCTTCTATTGGCATCTTGGACTTTGAAGATCAGATGTTGGCTAAATGTTGGACATTTGCTCACATCAAGCTCACCAGCGAGGAAGCTCAGAAGTTCAAGAATATGCCTGTGATTCTGAATATGGACCAAGGATTCTTCTTCGAGCCTGATACTAATAATGAAATCAAGATATGCAACGAAACACCTGGTTTCACAAACTACGTTGATTCGAAGAAGAATCCACAATCTTCTGTGCCAATATCGAGAGATTCTATCCCAAAGGAATGTGAAGATGCCATCAGAAAGATCTTTTCACAGACTTTACCAGAGTTCGCTGATAGAGAGTTCGTGAAGAAGAAGATCTGCTGGTGTACCGATACGCCTGATAGATCATTTTTAATCAGCGAACATCCAGATTATAAGAATGGCTCTTTAGTATTAGCTACAGGTGATTCTGGGCATGGGTTCAAGTTTATGCCAATTGTTGGTAAATACGTCTCGGAACTGGTCATTAACGGCTGTTTATCAGACGAGGATAAGTCTCAGAAGTGGAAGTGGAGACCTGAAACTACCAAGAACAGAATTCAAGATAGACTAGGAGGCACAGGTACTGTTCAGGATTTGAAAGACATCTCTGACTGGATTTGACATTGTGATCTCTTTGTTAACCCAAAGAAATGTTCAGCCCTTTATCTGCAACGTAGAACTCCCAGTCGTTTATAGATCCCAGCAATCCATTTCCATCACAGGATTTGTTCAATCGTTCATTACCACTTGGTGATAGATCCCTCTTGTTCCATAGATCAATGATTATCTGTCTAATCTTATTGACATTCCCCAAGGTTTTGTTCTCTAACATATCGAAGCATTCCAGCACAAAATAACGAAGGTGATCACATTTATCGTTCCATGGGTCGATTGCACATGCCATAATAAACAGAGGCCAAATAAGAAATGACCACATGTAACCGTTGTCCTGGATGATTGTCTTCAAGTAACCGTGAATCTCTGCAACCAGCTGCGTCACTAAACGGTCTTTTGGTGTCTTATTCAAAATCGAACAGTGTAGATATAATCTCGTGGATATCCGTTTTGCCTCACAACCCAATAGGAAACAGAATTCTTCACTGGTTTCCAAATTATTTGGGACCTGCAACTTGAGAGACTCCAAGCTCTCTTCAATTGAGCTAACCATCTCCATGAAGTTCTTTGGTGTAATAACTTCACTAGGCAAGGCTCTCTCATAAGATAGGTCAGTAATATCAGAGATTATTTCCACAAGTTTGAAGTCACAGCCTGTCCATTTAGTTAAGCCCCGTGTAGCCTTGGAATCACCTAATTCGGTCAATTCAGGGGTGAATATACTCGTCTTCTTGCAAACGGTCCTGCCCATAGATTCCTGGTATACAAAGAAATCGCATACGAAACTCAGCAGCTTCCTTTCCATCTCTGTAGATGCACAAATTGGAAACTCTGAAATCAATGCAGATGCTATTTTAATGTTCGAAGACCAGTTTTCATGACAATCATTTGCCAAGTCGTATAAGCAGAGTAAAAAGGTTGATATCAAGATCTCATTAAGAGTACTCTTATCACCAGTACCTAATTCCAATGTTTGAAATTTGTGTTGTAATCGTTTCATTGCACCCTTCCTAAACCTCTTACCTTCCTCAGTCCAGTACTGACGATTGGACATATCTTTCATATTCCCCAAGTAGCCAGCACCAACAGCTAGCAGGATTTGGAAAACGTTAGTATGTGACTGGGAATACCTAATCAGCTGTGTGAGATCTAATCCGGCACTCAGCTTCACACTGCAACCTGGAGATAGTTCAAGGACACCTGATACTCCAAGGGGTGTGAAGATTGGTGCCACTCTTTCCATGTAATAACTAAGTGCATAGTTGTAGGAGTCTGTTTGCGAGGATAAATGTTGCTTAACGTCGAAAGGGATAAAAGAAGTTGGGTATAGAGCTCTTGGTCCAAGTATTCCGTTTTGATGGCGGAAAGTACTGATCTGAGCATTAATGAAGTGAAAAGCTGAGCCATCAGGATAAGCCTGGTAGTGTGCATCAGAAGCCAGCTTGGTGAAGTCAGCTATAGTGTTGATCCTTGATTTTTTAGAAGTATCTTCGCTGTATGATAGTCCCTCTCGACCAAACATAATCCCCTTTGAATCGTAATCCTCTTTAAACTTCAATCTGAACTGATATTTACATTGAAGTCCTTTCTTAGAACACCGAGTGCAGCACGGTTTGATCTCATCACAACCAGTTCTTCTCTTTCGACATTCTAAACAGCCATTTCTGGACCTCTTATTTCTGCCAAAGGTTGCTGAAGATTTCCCTGAGGTTGGGCTTGTGAAGAGAGAGCCGGAAGAGTCCCTTGTACCCTCCAAACCTTTAACCATGTAGCGTCGCTTAGTGACGCCAAAGTGCTGGCTCTGTAAGCATAGCACTCCCTTCGAGCTTGCAACATTTGTCAAATAAGGATCCTCGGTGAACAATTCAAACCCTTCACTACCCAGTACACCTCTTTGAATAGTGGTGACTGAACACACGTCGCCATATGGGTTTTTGTATTTGGCCTTAACACTAACTACTTCTTCAGCTTCACTCGACGCTTGTTTGTCAAAGGTCGATTCCGGAGTTCTTCCGTAGGACGAAGCAGCACTGGAAACACCGTCCAAACATATTGTGCTATGTGTACTAATTGGATCATCGGACAGCATCAACGATGGTTCTCCCAACATATGCCTACCATCAGTATTCCAACGGACATTTAAATCAATGACGCCAAATTTCTCCGTTGTGTTTAATTGCTCAAATGCTCGCTCAACGCCAAAGCCTGTCATCAAAGTCTTATTTCTTACACCTTTCTGGCACTGGTTTCAGTTCAAGATATGGATAGATGTATCTTTGTTCTCTTGTTCCACTCTCTGTGTGATCTCTTGCGCCATAGACAGTTGGACCAGAATCTAAACTGAGGTAAAAAATTACAAATCTTTATGCGGTGAAGGTAGTAAAGTCATGTCATATTACATGAAGATAGCAAAGCCTCATCCTTTTGGGGATTGCTCGGTTTGAGTCCAACGTGATCTCCGGGACTTGGATGTGGCAGAAGCTCCTACAGTTGCCTCATCGAAAGCAAATAGGGCATACAAAGGCATTATTAGTTGATACAGACAGCAAGGAAGAGGGACTAGGAGGGGGACAATCGCCCTCACATGCACTGTGAGACCAGGCAAGCTGGTGTTGTGGGCAATATGAAAGGGATGTTGTGAGAGGAGAAGTGAAAAGTAAAAGCAGCCGAGAACATGTTCCTATTACTTCCTCATGCTATAAAAAGGATTTACAGAGATATACACTGACAGAGATCGATTCAAAGTTGGCTTGAAGAATAGTACCAGTGACCTTAGAAGAGGCGGGAGACTCGCATGTATATGCATTTTGCGTATGAGGACTACCCGACTTCGTCTTTCGCCGTACGCGGATGGGACTCGACGACTAATGGAAGGTAATAGAGATGGCTGCCATTCCTGTACCGTAGCTTGAACTGATACACAGAGTGACCGTGTGGAGAGCAAAAGCTGCTGCTGAGGCTGCTTAACTTTTTACAGCTAGATGGTGGGTTGGTGATGGCGGAGTTTGCAGTTTCAAGTTGAAGTTAATGGTTGTAGATAACTAACGGCATGTCGTACAATTGTGCTCTTCGGGGTTCTGCTTGTAATATATTCCAGTTATATTGACGTCACAATATATCCTTCACTAAAAGTAGTATGATAGTGTTCCCTTCGCACAGGATGGTTAGTAGAGTTAAAGATATGATAATGACAATAAGAGTAATCTTAATATCAATATGATTCAGAAAATATAAAGATAAGAGGTTAGTTCATAAGAACTAGAAGGAGGAGGAAATACAACGTTTCAAGGAGTTCCTTTCAAATCATTGTAGAGAAAACACCTAAATCTCAATGATTCGTATTATGTGTTCTTTTTGCACTCAAAAGGTGTAATAACTGTGTAGTGTGATACAGTGATAAATCCCAAAATTCAATGCGAAAGTTGAATATCACACAATCACCGCTTGAAAGTAACCTATGAGGTCTCCAAGGCTATGTAGCCCTACAGGTACTTAGGCCTAATTTTATTTACCCCCATATCAACATCATCACTCTGCATGAAGCATTGAGACACCAGTATTGGTTCTATCTCTCCACACCTGAAGTGATTGAATATATATCTTTGATGGGTGTTACATAGGCAATAAACTGAGCGTAGGCTCTTTAAATGCTTATTGAGCATGAAACATGTCAATGTCGTGTATTCGGTATGTTGTGAAGCGAGAGTCATATACTTTTGTGAGGGATGGAAGACTAAACATCGGCTGTTACACAGCACAGTATCATTGAGCTCGCCTGAATAGTAGACTTGGGAGGTTTCTATCTACAGGCCCTTCATAAAGGCCAATAAGTTTGAAATATCCCAGACGAAAAGAATACAACCTGTGAGATGGGTAAGTCAGTTTTGATTGGTGATCATGAGACCGAAACACAGAATGTTGACCACCAGCTGAACGACAACAAGATGTAGATCATACTGTGTATAACTGTTGAGACTGTTCTCAAAACAAAGTTGATCATTATGAAGACAGTGACGTTTCAGCAACACTGGTACCAGAGAAATTGGCAACCTCCTACAAATGGTACTCAAAGCTACTGAACACCAGTTATGATTTGTTATACCATTCTACTTCAAGGACTGAGTTCATCTGAGACAGCAACTGATCATCCCAGAAACTGGAACATCGAATTTCAACTTAGATATGTCGTTAATGAAGTATTGATAGTTCCAATATTTGCTCTTATTGTAAATTGACTCTAATGTTGTGTTAATGAGAAAAAATGGCCCTCGTGATATGTACTGGGCTCAAGAAAGCATCTCAAAGCATTGGTGAGCTCAGCCTCAAGCTGTATATAGAGCAATACAATCTAAGTCGAAAGCAGGTGACCAACTGAGTTATTAACACGGAAAGGGAGAAAGTGGTCATGAACTGTGGATTGTACACTATGTTGTGTATAGCATGCTCCCAGAAATGGTTCATCAAATAATTTTTCCACTAGGATTACACCTTATACAAGTAGTTTAACAGTCATTTCAACATCAGATTTTGAGAACTGGTACTAAGATTGCTAACCAAATCAACAACTGTTTTGAATGAGAACATCACTGGACGAAGCCAGACTCTCTTTCGACTCATATCGTTGCAATAAAATCACTGAGGACTACAGCCTTTAAACATGCCTTTAACATGGGCTTCAAGTGCAATTCTTTCATTGGTACAGAGTTGCACACTAATAGCTATCTTAATGATGGTTCTCTCTACAAATGTATGCTATATGTCAGCAGATAGAAGAGCTTGTGTCCAAAGCCTGTTCCTGGTTGGAGTTCTGTTTTTCGATAGTTACATATTCATTGTCCACGCTCTATTATTTGACTACGGTCTTGTATTAATCGGTAAATGTCACGCAATTATCCCCAAGCCTCTATCCAGGGACCACTTATCATTGATTGACATGCTTTTCGAGCAAAGCGACTTGGCTCAGTCAAGAATTGAACAGTATAGTGCCAGGATGGAGCAGTAGTTTTACACTATGAAATGGGCCCTTAAGCAGTACGCTTTATGTACGAAGCAACCTTAGAGAGCCACAACAAATTCCATAGTGCTCTTAGTCGGGAGCAACTACATCGAGATGGTGGATTATAAGTGCAAAACACATAGATGTCCCATTAAATGTACAGTAGCGTACACGCACTTGTGACTTCAAACAACATCACCAGAACTTACTAGCAATAACTAATAGAATCAGGAGTATCAACACTGCAATGATGGCGTAGGATATTATCTTGTTTGCAGCAGCTCTTCTAGTCATCGACTTTAAAGTCTGGATACTTCTATCGACATAACCATCGGCCTCGAACAGAGTCTGTCTGGAGTTTTGAAGTTGTTCTCTCTGTCCTCTCAAGTCCAGCATGATGTTTGAGCCTATCTGCTCTGTCTCTGCTGCAATTCTAGAGCTCTCCCTAAGACGCTCCGAAGTTCTCTCCAGCGCGGCGTTGGATTGTAAGAGCTGCGAGCGTTGCTTATCTTTTGAGTAGTTGTTTGAACCCAGCAGTTGTCTTCTGTCCTCATCGTCTTGTAATTTCTTGAGTGCCTTCTTGAGCTTATCCACATCTGAACGGTAGGATCTGATCTTTGCATTGTACGCCGATCTGGCTCCAGATTGGACGTTTTGTACTTCAATGGCTAGCTGGTCAAGCTAAACAGGTATTAGTTGGGGATCTTTGAGAAAGAAAAAACACAGCTCTCAACAGACTTACAATTTCAATACACTCATCAGTGGACTTCTCAACAGCTTTCATTGCCTCCCTACGAGGTTCTAATTCATCGTGTTAGTAATGGTGATCAACAGATAGGGGGTTGAGGCACATATCGGTCGATAGAATAGGGACACATACCACCATCGAGGTCCGAGATTTGAGATAGCTTTTGCTCTGCCTCGTTATGAGCAACCTGGTAGTCAGTTTCATAAGTGTTGAACAGCTCGGAGGCTGCTCCGTCCAATAACCCCTGTGATGACATCTCTGGGTGTTTGATTGAGAGGAGGAGTACCTGTTTATAACCGTTACGCTTTGCTGTAATCTGATCATTTTCACCTTTTTTCGTGCCCTTGGAATGAGGAATTACTGTTTTGAGATGTTTTTTTTTCGCCAAGTCAAACGTCTTTATCGTTTTCGTTCCTGTTTGGACAGGGGTTGCACAAAACAGGTTGCAAAGATCGAAGTTTCTGTGGTTACGTTGCTCGACGAGACAAAATAAACCCCATACACAGTTGGGTTAGCATTGAGTCGCCTACTGTGGCCGGCACAGCTGAAATGGTTACGACTGGTGCCCAAGAAGGTGCTCTTTTGTAGACTTTTGCGCCAAATGCGAAATTGCTGGTCAGGACACGAAAAGGTGCAGCAAAATGCAGCAAAATGGCAGAAAACTGATCTGAGGAAAAGTGTCCGATATGGACAACTCAAGCCTAAAAGCACTTCCCACAGGGAAAATTTTACGAGGCGTACAACAGACATTTGACAAGCTCCTTATCTCGCTCATATTACCTACCATTTAGTCCCGAAGGGACCAGAAGTTGTCTTCATCATGAGCCAGTGTACACCATCCACTCACCACGCGTCGTTCACGAAGCTGGAAGGTGCGTGCCTATACCACTTTTCTGTGAGATTCGATCTTCAGACTCGATTGCCGGGTTTATCACTGAATTATATCAACTGTGATTTACTGTAACACTTTATGATTAGCACACCCTTTTGGGGATGTGAAAAGAGCATGAGCCATGAATCTTCAAGGTTCGGGTATTTTTCTACAACAGTTTAAAAGGCACTCCTTGAACCGTTGTATTTCCGACATTGATATTCACACGGACTAGCTTTGGAATAAAGCTGACGGACCCCACGGGGGTCTTTAACTCACTGTCGCTATACCTTCACTCTGTAGTATATACCTTTTTACCTGATTGTTAGAAAATATGACAATGCAGCTATATTTTATACAAGGCAACGTGTCTACAAACCCCTCTCATCCAACAGCACGCTGGCCTCCTTTGACCTTGTTTCAACCCTTAAATTAGTATACTCCAGCCATAGGGAAAGAGCACATTATCTCATAAATCTAGAGAGTTCACGATTCTCTGAAAGAAAGCGTTGAAGTTATCCCGGCTTTGAGCAATCCCATAGACCCATTCGATGAAAAACGGCAAAGCACACTTCCAAGTATGTACGCTTTTGGACTTTGGAGGATGGCTTGTAGACCTCAGTGTGTAACTATGTAAAAATTGATCTATATAGCAGGCTTTTCCAGCACCTTGGTGGGAATTCGTCGGTACCCGATTGGTGTGTTCCCTTGCATGGTAGGCACATACGATATGTAAAAATATACATATATGGATACGGGCGATGTTCATCATGTGGTTAATAAGGGGAATGCGGAGAATTCAGACGGTTTTGAAGAACCCGTTCCACATAATTCGGTTGAAGAACTGTATATAAAGGTGGTCTCTTTGTTCGCTTCCAAGATTGAGGTGAACGTTTTAGATCAAATCACATATTCTCTATCGGCAAAATGACAGTTCTTGCTTATTTACTAGCATTGCCATTACTTGCAACGCTTTCGTTCGCTTACAGTCCAAGTTATGCCCCATTTGAAGTAGCATGTCCAGAAGATGCTAACTTTGTGAGAGATGCTTCCTCGGTGTCTGATTCTGAGGCTGGATGGCTGGATATTCGCCATAACATAACAGATGGTGCCCTCGCTATTTTCCTCAAGCGTGCCAATCTCCAAGATTTTAACACCCAGGACTTCATCGACTCGTTGAACAGATCAATCAACATTGGTCTTGCCTTTTCCGGTGGTGGCTTTCGTGCCATGCTCAACGGAGCTGGTCAAATTGCTGCTCTTGATGATCGAACTGAAGGTGCAAATGATCACGGCTTAGGTGGATTACTCCAGGCATCAACTTACCTCGTTGGTCTTTCTGGGGGTAATTGGCTCTCTGGTACGTTAGCTCTGAATAACTGGACCAGTATTGAGTCCATCTTAGACGATGATACCATTTGGAATTTAGAGAACTCCATTGTTAGCCCAGGTGGTGATGATACAAGCTTAACAGCTTCTCGCTGGCAAGAAATTGCAATAGCCCTTAGCGATAAGACTTCAGCTGGGTTCGATTCTTCCATCACTGACATATGGGGAAGAGCTCTTTCCTATCAGTTCTTTGGAACACAGAACAATGGTTCTGTTGGTCTGACCTTCTCTGATATCAGAGAATATGCTTCTTTCCAAAATGGTGAGATGCCATTCCCAATATCCGTTTCATTGGGGAGAGTTCCAGGCTCGGATCTTATCAGTTTGAACTCCACTGTCTTTGAATTCAACCCATTTGAGTTGGGCTCATGGGATCCATCTTTGTATGCATTTACCGATCTGTTGTATGTTGGCTCTGAAGTTTCCAACGGTGAACCGGTAAATGATATCTGTATCCAAGGCTATGACAACAGTGGCCTTGTTCTTGGTACCTCATCTAACGTTTTCAATGTGATTCCATTGAACGGTTCTGGTATTCCAGAAGAATTCGTTGCTGCTCTTTTAGGTGGACTGGATCAGGATGACGATTACGCTCTTTTCAGACCAAATCCATTTTACGCCACTGATTTTGCATCTTCTAAAAGTATTGTACAGAGCGAAACCCTTTACCTCTTTGACGGTGGATTTGATGGACAGAACGTACCATTTGCACCATTGTTACAACCGGAACGTGATGTTGATGTTATTTTTGCATTCGATAACTCTGATAATACTGAAGATGCCTTCCCAGATGGAAGCACACTTGGAGCTACCTATGATCGTCAGTTCTATCCTCAAGGTAATGGAACTTCTTTTCCATACGTTCCATCCTCAGATACCATTCTGGCTTATGGTTTAAATGAGAAGCCGTTGTTTCTTGGCTGTGATGCCTCCAATTTAACCAGCCTTGCAACTATCCCTCCACTTGTGGTTTACATTCCAAATATTGCCTACACCGCATGGTCCAACACTTCTACACTTCAACTATCATATAGCAACGAAGAGAGAAATGCGCTGATTCAAAACGGGTTTGAGACTGCAACAAGATATAATCTGACCATTGGTTCCAACTGGCCAACCTGTGTTGCGTGTGCAATTATTCGTCGTGAGCAAGAGCGTAACGGGTGGGAACAAGCAGCTGAATGTGAAGAATGTTTCCAGGAGTACTGTTGGGATGGTGTTCAGTACAATGGTACTGAAGAGGTGTTGTCCAGATCTCTTAATTACACCTCACAGAACAACCTTACTGATTATTCATCCACTGATGAAACCCCTATTGATGCTAGCATCACCTCTACAGGAACCGAAACGTCCAGTACTGCAACTTCCACTTCCAGTTCTACATCTTCTACTTCCACTGTTGCATCGAATGGAGCACCAACTTTGACCGTATCTCTCATTTCACTGGTTATTCCCCTTCTTGGACTCTCTATGCCATGATACCTTTGGAACTTTTCTCCTTTAAGCAAGCGCACACTCCACAACAGACAGATCAAACAAATGGAATTCAACCATACATGTCCTAAATTCAATGTTCTTTGTATCCAATCAGACCGTTTCCTCGGTTTGTATAATCCATCACCTTGTCTTCTCATCGTGTAAACTTCTCCCTCCCCTTCGCTCTCGTAAGAGCTTAAATCCCTGTTCAAATTTCTTGAGTAGAATTGTGTGCCTGGAGATTCTGAGACTAACGAAACATACATCCATTCATTCACTTTTTCCAAAGCATCATCACATTCAGTAAACCTCACAAATCCAACAAAGATTAGTCAACAAACTTCAACAGTCATCGAAAACATAACTGCTCTCCCCCCCTTTGTTGACAGAAAACGCACAAATATGCTGCCTCATGTATGTTGCTGTGATGCTCGGAATTAGGATTTGATTCCTTAATTCGTTGGCGGATTGATGGAGTCACACACTCTCGTTACAATTATTCAAACAACTAGAATCATGAACTATACAAAACTCATGTGTTTCCATGATGATTTCAAAAGAGCAACATGTTACATCTCATATTTCCTCATTTCCAAAGTTCTTCTGAATTGAACGCTTTTGTCTTATATCTTCCATAGCATAGTGACTGCGAATTGTCTTGCTGTTGTTTCTGCATATTTCTCTAGAAATATTTCAAACCACACCTGGTCGAGGAAATACTGACAAAATACTCGGTATCGATATTTGGTTCTAAAATTTACTGTGGACTTTCATATCATTTGAGGACTAAAAGCTAAATCCTCCGAATAGTGCATTGAGCAATGCATATGCATTACACATACAGTATATCCGCATCAGTTTCGTTTTAATCCTCGGAAAAATTCTCCAAGTTTCTTGTCTAGCTGGACAAACAGATGGACAAGCATTGTGGCCATTGTTTGTATAGCTGGTTCCCCCATTGTATCAGCCTCTCGTCTCATTATACCATCACCTCCAAAACCACTACCACCACTCAAATTTACTATAGCAAACTCTGTATTAGAAATACTTTTATAGGTTAATCCGAAACTGCTTATAAAGTTCAAGGAGAAAACGCCGTACGCAGCAGTTTAAACCTCCGGTTGCATCATGTCATTTTCGAGCATTGAAAAAAATGTTGGGGTTGAGAATTGGTATTTAACAGCCGTTTCAGCCCACGTCATTTGAGCCAATTGGTAGTACGAGCTAGAAGATCAAGTGTTTTCTTCTTCCTCTTCAATTGTACGAGCAATAAGTCAATATTGAACAGATGCTGCCATTTGCATGTCTTGTGCTGCTTGCCCAGCTCATCGACGTTTCTTACAGTTCTTATGCCCCTGTAAACGTCTCATGTCCACAGGACACAACCCTCGTTCGGTCTGCCTCCTCGGTATCTGACGATGAGAAGAGCTGGTTGGAAAAACGCCATTCCGTTACTGACGATGCACTTGCTGAATTCCTGGAAAGAGTCGACCTCGAAGACTTTGATGCTAAAGACTTCCTCAACTCCTTGAACAGATCCATTACTATTGGTCTTGCCTTCTCTGGTGGAGGTTATAGGGCCATGCTCAATGGTGCCGGTCAGGTTGCTGCCTTGGATAGCAGAACTAAAGGCGCAAACGAGCATGGGCTGGGAGGTGTGCTCCAGGCCTCTACGTACTTTGTGGGTCTCTCTGGTGGTAACTGGCTTACCGGTACGTTGGCACTGAACAACTGGACAAGCGTTGAAGACATACTGTCAAATGACACTATCTGGGACTTGGAGAACTCCATTATCTCTCCAGGTGGTAGCGATGTCTTTGAAACGGCATTACGTTGGCAAGATATCAAGGCCGATGTTGATGAAAAGGCCGAAGCTGGGTTTGACACTTCGATCACCGATCTATGGGGAAGAGCCCTAGCATATCAGTTTTTCGGTGAAGAGAATGACGGTGAAGTGTCTTTGACTTATTCGTCCATCCTCGACATTGAAGCGTTCCAAAACGGTGAAATGCCATTTCCAATCTCCCTTGCTCTTGGTAGAGCACCTGATACCAAAATCATCAATTTGAACTCTACGGTTTTCGAATTTAATCCATTCGAACTAGGCTCATGGGACCCTTCCCTATACGCATTTGCTAATTTGAAGTACATTGGTTCCAATGTCTCCAATGGTGAACCAACTTCTGACATTTGTGTTGAAGGATTTGATAACGCAGGGTTTGTTCTGGGTACTTCGTCGTCATTGTTCAACACGGTCTCTTTGAACGTGACTGGGTTTGCCGGGTTGTCATCCAGTCTGATTAGCACATTCTTGGGAGGATTTGACGAGGCCAACGATGACGTTGCGGTGTATAGCCCAAACCCTTTCTTCCAAACAGGGTATGCCTCCCTTAAAACCATTGTTGAAAGCGAAGAGTTGTACCTGGTTGATGGAGGTGAAGATGGACAGAACATCCCATTTGCTCCAATGCTTCCACAGGAACGTGATGTCGATGTCATCTTTGCCTTTGATAACTCTGACAACACTGAAGACAATTTCCCAGATGGAACTGCTCTACTTACAACTTACAACCGTCAATTCTCACCACAGGGTAATGGAACCAGCTTCCCATACGTTCCTACAAACGATACCTTTATCCACAACAAGTTGGGAGAGAAGCCAATGTTCCTGGGGTGTAATGGTTCTAACTTAACTAGCCTCGGAAGTATCCCTCCACTCATTGTCTACATTCCAAACATCGCCTACACTGCCTGGTCGAATACCTCTACTCTGAAGATGTCTTATAGCACACAGGAGAGAAATGCTATCATTCAGAATGGATTCGAAGCCACTACGAGATTTAATTTGACCATTGATGAGAACTGGCCAAAGTGTGTGGCATGTGCCATCATTCATCGTGAACAAGAACGCAATGGATGGGAACAGTCTGATGAATGTGCCGAGTGCTTTGAAGAGTACTGTTGGAACGGTGAACAATACACTGGTGATGATGCTATTGTCGACAGATCGTTCAACTATACCTCGTCGTCCAACTTGGATAAGAGTGACATGTCTTCCGGTGTCTTTGAGATTACTGTTGGTTCTAGCAGCACTGCTGGTGGCTCGTCAACAGCATCCGCTTCTGCTACCATCTCCAGTGCTTCCTCCGCTTCCTCTGCTGCTTCATCAGTGAGCTCCTCAGTGACAACATCCAGTTCCTCTTCAAAGAACGATGCCATGATCACTCCTCCATCTATGAACGTTGGTATTCTTGTTATGGCTATGGGATTCCTGTTCTGATATTTCATATGGCAAGTTTATACTGATTATATCGTTGTAATCTGTAAATGGACATCAGTCCTTGAACTGTTCCCAGAACTTGTTCTTCTTAACGTCCTCGATAGCTATGGTCTTAACTGTGACTTCCCTAGAGTCAGATGTTAGATCCACATCCAGGTAGTAGAGCTTGTCCAATTTCAACTCATTAGCAACGTAATCGAGAACTTTATGGTAATTCAATCCGACTTGGGCGATGCTATGGGAGTCGTCTGAGAGGCAGAATCTCCCATTATTATACAGTTTCACGGCTTTGGCCACATCAAATTGAGGGTAAGGTGTATTCCAACCTTTTCTAATGGCTGAACTGTTCAATTCAACCAATCCACCGTACGTATCTGCCAATTGCAAGTTTGTCCTGATCTGGCTCCAGACGTCTGGCCAATCAGTTTCAAAGTTGACATCCTTTAGCTGTTTGCCTGTGGATTCATCAACCTCATCACCATCCATGAATAGTCTGATGAGGTCGAAATGTCCAATAACCTCAGGATGCAATCTGTCTATAACTTTGTACTGCAATTGGAAGTATTCCAACGCCAGTTGACGGAATGAACCACACTCTTTAAGCACTCTGGTGAATTCCTCCTTGTCAAAATCAATTGGGATCCCACGGACGAAATGAACTGATCCAACAACCATATCCAGACCGTACTTCTGTCTAATCGTCGAAGTATAGTCAATATGGTCGAGGTCTATCCCTTCAACCTCTAAACCAACGAGAAACTTGGTGTGGCATCCACTGGCCCACCTATCTGCCTGGATCCTCCTTGCATGCTTATAATAGCTATCAAATATGGCCTTTAACTGCTCCACGTCGTAGTGCCTCTCCTTCTCTTCTGGATAGATGAACTCTTCCTTCAAACGAGGCATATGTTCAGTCATACAGAACACATCGAATCCCATCTCAATGGCACGACCTGTCATACTATCCAAGGAATCCGAACCATGTGCAACGTATTCACCACTATGGCTATGGTGTGAATGCATTTTCCCCTCCAATCTCTATGCTTTTTACAACACGATATGAACCCATTAGTTGGGGAAAAGTTCCTCTTCATGTTGGAAATTTGCCGGCGAGTCTCGGCCCGGGGGAACAATATGGTTTCAAACACCGATCAATTGCCGAGCTATCACCGGTAAAGCCTATATAACTGGCCATACGCGGGAGAAGAACAAGGCCAATAAACCACACGCCAAAAATGGGTTAAAAAGAATGTAATGATCGAATAAGATCGATCTTAATGAATAAATAATGAATAAATAGATTAATAAATAACAACGTCCGTGTTTAATTCTTCCTGGACATCTCGTTCAATGCGTTGATCGTGGTTTCAACATCACCACTCACGGTTCTTCCCTTCATGGCATCGAATAGCCTCTGAGGAATTCGACAATCATCCTCTACACTTGGTATTCTGTGTAGTATCCTCGTCAGTTTCAAAAGATGCTTCTTTATCAGGTTTTCTTGGAAATATATTCCCTTTGCCTCTAACTCCCTTATCAGGTCTAAACCTGCCCATGGGTTCTCTGGCTCCTTGATAAACCCCCAATCCAGAATCGAATACGTCAGCTTGTCGTTGAAAACCTGTCTGAGTGGGTGATTTGGATTGGAAGGATGGATGTTTAAGTGGCATTGTGCACTGACGAGCTCGCTGGTGCGGAGGAGGAAAGTTCGAATCATTGCCATGTCGTAGTGTTCACCAACTTCCATCAAAATTCCATTCCATGTCTTTGATGGAATATCCTTACACTGCTCCAAGGCACTAACTGTGGCTCTAAAAATGCTCTCAATGATATCCTCTTTCTTGTGAGTTTTCCTCATCCGTGGAAGCACCTTCAAGAGATGGTCTAGAGTCCGTGAATCGATGGTTCTCTTGGATTCAACCATCATTTCCAACCTTTCAATGGCAGAGTCATAATGCTTTAGGGAAAGATGGGAAAATATGAAGTAGTTTTCCAATTCGTCGTTCATTAGCATGTTTTTCCTCAGAAACTCTTCAAATTGGTCTAAAACCATGTTCTGTTCAATTCTCTTTGGGTCATCCTTGATTACTTTGGTGGATTCAACAATAAATGCTTTACAAATTTCGAATTTGTTATTCACAGACTCCAGTGAAAGAACGTGTAATGCTAAATCCATCGCTTTTCCCAACGTGGAACACTGAATTGTAGCCACTATTATCGGTAAATATGATTTCCCAATAACGTCTGCTCTCGATTCAGAAGCAAGCATCGTCCAGAATTGCTCTGGTTTTTCTTTAGAAGTTCTTCTTAGCTTTGCAGTGACAATGGTAGTATTTTCTATACTGAACTTGGTTTCTTGTAGTCTATGATCCAACTCGTTAAATGGGATAGATGAATATATGTACAAGGTCTTCCAAAATGACATGTTGAAATTATTGATATGACAAGAGTCCAATACGGTCTTTAGGGCTTCCAATTGATCTTTACTCTCGAGGATATACCGGAGAAACAGTAGGGAAGTTGGATTCTTCAACCAATGTGGGTCCTTTTCGTATTTGGCAAGGTTTTTCAAACAATTTTGGAAGCTTCGAAGGTTTGAAGTATCCAGCTGAGACTTCAATTCGACGTTCAACGGTATACTCGAGTCTCTTGGGAATGCTCCTATGCTTACTAAAGAGTTATTCCACCTATTGAGATACGGTTCTTTTAATCCCAATGATCTCAAATGTGGCATCACTTGGAGATATATATCTGGCGATGTATTTGAGCTCCACACCTTGGCTAAGAATTCCAACGGAGCTGATGAATCAAAGGATATCGCAACGTCAACCATGGGTCTCCAGTTTATAGCCTTGTCGTTTTGTTTCAAGCGTCTGGAAACCAACATTGATGACATCTCAAAATTCCCATGGTACATCAAAGATGCAATCAACGTCTCCAACAGATCACAGGGCATCGCCAATTCACTGTTCCTCGTATCATCACTCCATATCTCCACCAATGCCTTCATAACCATCGGTGAACTATTAGCAACCCGTATACTCGTGCTCCAAAACTTGTTCTCATCTCCACAATCGTGTAATCCTTCTTGTAGGGCGCTTATATCCTCGTTCATCGTAACGAAATCGATCCATGAGTGCCTCACAAGCTCAACAGTATCCGGATCGGTGTATTTGAATCCCAACACGTCCCTTAGTGTATTGAACGGTAGTGAACGATCTCTATGGAACACCTTCATCAAAAGGTCTTTGTCCTTGAGAAAGGGAAGCACAAGACCCGGTGTCCCGTGCTGTTGTGGGTGGAAATTCCTGGAGAAAATCGGAACCATACAACTAGGCCCCAATAGTAGTCTTCTCATGGTTTCCAAATGGTACAAATGGTGGGTTTAATAGCTCAAAATGGCTTGATTGAAATGGATTTAGTGCTTATGAGAAACGTCTCCTACTGAGAAGTGGGCTCTGTCTGTAGAGGACAATTCCGAGGGTGGGAAGAGAAGGGGAAGGAGAAGACTACATCCGTACACTACGGTCGGAAGTCCTTATATATATATATTGCAATATTCGCGCCACCGGGGAAACTTTACCGTTTATAAGCAGATGTAACCAGGACAACCGTCCACTTCACCCACTAAAAACCCCCCAAGAGAAGAAAAAACACAAAACAAAACATCCATACACCAACCTCTGTACAGCCATACAGTTTATGGCTTCTCGATATCATAAACACTTTCCCTTTTCCACTACACGCAGCCGAATCTCTCTCTCCCTTGCTACCCTGTTGGCTAATATTGGCTTCTAAGCACGATGGCACACGCAGTGGACATCCCAGTGACGAATTTGGACGAAGATGAAGAGGATTTCTCCCAGGAAGAACTCGACCCGACGGTTCTTCGAGAGGATATTGACTTCAACGATAACCCGTTACGTCGTGATGACTCTATGATTGGCAATCTATGGAATAAGTTATCGAGCTGGACTCAGAGGTCGTATGCTCGTGTTCCTTCGAGCTCGGTGAGAAACGGAATACAACTCCAGACCCACTTCTTTGATAACGGGTCCAATGTTGATCTAAGAGATGACGATTCCTTTGACCTGAGTGATGAGCAATTTGTTTTAAGACGCCAAAAGAGTGTAATATGGGACCATATCTTACACAAGTCCAAGAAATGGCTTATCTATGCTGTTATTGTGGGATTGCTCATTACAGTAATTGTTCTCTCTGTGCTTTTAGGGAAAAGAGGCTCTAAATCTACTTCTCCTCTGTTAAAGACTGTGCTTTCAAATGGGACAGATATGTTCTATCCAACCACCATATTCATCTCCTTGGATGGATTCCATCCTCATTATATATCTGAGAAACTGACTCCAACACTCCATAACCTTCTGTTGAACGGTTATGGTGCGCCGTATATGATCCCGTCATTCCCATCATCTACTTTCCCTAACCATTGGACCATGGCGACGGGATTATACCCACAGTACCATGGAATCGTTGGAAACAGGTTCTATGACCCTGTGTTGAAGAGAGAGTTCATCAATGTGATTCCGAAGAAATCACTCGACCCGATCTTTTGGGGTGGTGAACCTATCTGGTCAACTGCTGAGTTACAAGGTGTGAAAGCTGCTATCCATATGTTCCCAGGAAGTGAAGTTATCTTTCCTAAGGGAAATCCTTCTGAGATGGATAGATATAACGGTACAGAACTGTTAAAAGTTAAAACTGATCGGGTTCTTGGATGGCTGGATCGTCCATTTGAACAAAGACCCGAACTTATAGTGGCCTATGTACCTAATGTCGATTCTAAAGGCCATGCCAACGGTATCAAAGGTGAAGAGTTGGAGAAGGAATTGACATATGTTGATGAATTTGTCGGTAGTATACTCAAAGGAGTCGAGGATAGAAATGCCACGGATATCATTAACGTTGTGATTGTTTCAGACCATGGTATGTCACCAACTTCTAATGATCGTTTGGTGTATTTGGACGAAATCGTCAACGTTACAAAGATTGAGCACATTGACGGTTGGCCTCTGTTTGGGCTAAGACCCTTCCCAGAGTTCACCGTGGAGGAGCTCAACGAAGAGCTGAAATCAACTTTTATTGAGGATAATGGGTACAAGTTCTACCTGCGTGAAGACTTGCCTAAAGATTGGCATTTTGGTGGTGATCCAACCCATGTGAATCACGATTTCTATGAAAGAGTTGCTCCTATCTGGGTAATCCCTGATATTGGCTTCTCGATAACTACACACGATGACATGGATCGTAAGAATGGTGAGTATCGACCAAAGGGAGTCCACGGCTATGATAACAAGGAAGTTTTAATGAGGGCCATCTTCCTCGGTTCTGGGCCTTATTTCAAGGAGAAGATCTCTAAAGATGGGCCTTACAAGGTTAATCCATTTGAAAACGTTGAGGTTTACGGTATACTATGCGATATGCTAAATTTGAAACCTGCTGAGAACAATGGAACGGACTTGTTTGTATCAGAAAACGTTCTGCCAGAGGAGTGGAAAGATGAAAAGTCTTATCCAGGTGTCAGTTTCGACATTGGAGGCTTCATCAAAGAAGACTCGACCTACGATATGCTGTACAGACCTCAGCAGGATAGAGAAACCACTACGCTTGAAGGTGACGCTGGGAAAACGACTGATGCTGAAGTCTCTACGCCTGATGCTGGTTCTGTTGATAATTCTGAACAGGGGAAAACCGAAGGCACTTCTGAGCAAGAAGATGGTGCAGTGTCCAATGACACCGTACAGGATACCCCTACAAATGACAATGTACAAGATGTTGACTCGAATGGTGATGATGAAGGATCCAAGGATGGTGAACCAGAAGACGATGAAGATCGCAAAGGGGACAAGGAACAAGGCATATGGGACAAGATCACGGATATGGGTGAAGATCTAGTTGATGATGCTGAAGATTTGATGGATGATATCAACGATGCTATCGATGATCTTGGCGATGCCATTGAAGATGCCATCCACGACCTTGCTGATAAGGTACATAAAGGTGGTGATGATGATGATAGTCACTAAAGGGTTTGGCTGTATGTGTTTTTTCTTTCTACAAATCTCTCTTTATCTACAGTCATACAAAACCAGGATGTAACGTGTGATTCATGGAATTTAAATAGGTAATCGAAGATGATATTACTCATAGCTTAGCCTTCTTGTTCTGCCATCCAAAACCAACTTTCTTTTGGACTCCAGGTCCAATGATTACATTAATGAGGGTAGATTCCTCCCGATTCAGTGCAACCAGGGCTTCTTTGAACGCAGTTGAGACTTGTTCTTGCGTTTTGACAGTGATTCCGTTGGCTCCTAATCCCTTTGCCAGCAAATCGTACTTTGTTTGCTGTCCTAATGCCGTAGAAGGTAAAGATTCGTAGTGGTCATACTCCTTTGCATCTGGAACTCCACGGTATATACCACTGTTGTTCATGACAACAACTATTATTGGTAAATGAGAACGTACAGCAGTTTCCAACTCCATTCCTGAGAATCCAAAAGCTGAGTCACCTTCAATGGCAATGACCTTCTTATCTGGGTTTGAAACCTTTGCAGCAATTGCGTAACCCAGACCAATACCCATCGTAGCGTTGGTTCCAGCGTCCAGCCTTTGCTTTGGATAATTCTGAGGGAAGGAGATACGTGCAACGTCCATTGTGTTTGCCCCTTCAGTGATAAGGATGGTATCCTTCTCAATAGGTTCAATCAACTCACGGAGCACTTTATACACCAAGTTGTAGTTCAACTGTGGAGCCTGGGCAATCTCCTTGGCTGCTAATGACTTGTTGTTCTTCGCAATGGTGTCGATAATAGATCTAGGTAGCTCCTCAGCTCTGTAATTTCCCAGAAGTGAATCCAGTTCACTCGTCACCAGTGAAATATCACCACATAATCCATAATCAGTGGATAGTGCAGTGTTATACCCAATCTCTTCAGCATTACTGTCCACCTGGATGAACTTCACGTCCGCTCTCCATCTCGGAGATTCGCCAAAGTGCAAAATCCAGTTCAACCTTGCACCGAGTATCAACACAACATCCGCATTCTTCAACGCCTGTGATCTAGCACTAGAAACGTTCAAACCTGAGGAATCTGGCATGACTCCTTTCCCCATAGGAGTTGGCAAAAACGGTAGGTTATGACCATTGATGAACTCTCTGATCTGTGAAGAAGCATTGGCATACGCTGATCCCTTACCAATAACAACAAGTGGTGATTTGGCATTCCGCAACAGAGCAGCAGCCTGTTCCACCTGAGCCTTTGGAGGGATAAACTTTGGAATTGACGCCTTGGTTAGTGGTGTGACTCTGTGCAAGATATCACTAGCCTGTTGTGCATCAACCCCCTCTAACTCAACAACGTCTGCTGGTAAATCAATATAAGCAGTGCCTGGAGTACCAAACATTGCGCTCTTATACGCTTTGTAAAGCAAATCAGGAATTTGATCCAGTTGGTGTACCTTTGCAGCGAACTTCGTCATTGGAGCTAGCAGACTTAGCTGGTCCAGCTCCTGGAACTCTCCCTTGGTTAAATCATCAACACCTGCAGACCCCGCCAATACCAGCAGAGGCCATCTGTTGGAATTCGAGTTGAGAACGCCCGCTAGCGCATGGACAACACCAGGCCCTCCAACAACCAATAGCACTCCAGGCTCACCAGTAAGATAGCCATAGGCAGAGGCTGCGTAGGCAGCACTTTGCTCGTTACGGAACGATATAAAGCGTACTCCCTCTCTGATGAGAGCATCACCAACCTCAACTATGGGGATTCCCACAATCCCGAACACCGTTGTAATACCGAGCTTCTTTAACGCCTTTGCAATGATATGAGCTCCTGAAATAGTCTCCATCTCTCTCTCTGTGTGTGTATGTGCTCTTGCTAACCTTCGTGATCCACTGAACACCTGTTGCCGTTGAAGTGGAAAGACAGAAGGCAATGTTGGAGTCATAAGGCTAACAACGCCAACGCGAGCCGAACGGTAAAGTCCGGGGAAAGCGTCGCCGTTCTCGCTTCTGATTGGCCAGCTCTACTACTCGTCAACATCACAATGTTTACATCTTCTATATACGTCCTCTTCTTTCTCCTTATATATATACAAGCAGGGGATACAAAGCTTTCAAGCTTCGCACTCGTCATGAGCTCTTGGGAAGGGAACAACGTCTCTAACGTTGGAAACACCACCCAAATAGCACAACAACCGCTCAAATCCAAGGCCAAATCCACCATGAGGCACCGTTGCGTTCTCCCTTGTGCTCAGATACCACTGTAGATCCTCTTTGTTCATTCCTCTGTGCTCAATTTCCTCGTGAAGCTTCACCAGCGAGTGTTCTCTGACGGAGCCGCCGATGATTTCACCAACGTCTGGAACGAGCAGATCAAAACATGCTACTGTTCTGTTATCGTCGTTCAACTTCATGTAGAAGGGCTTCATCTCCCTTGGATAATCAGTGACAAACACAGGTGAGTGGAAGTGCTCACCGGCAAGCCACTTTTCGTGCTCTGAAGCCAGACCATCTTCGTATCTCAGAGGGATTTGGAACGCCACGCCAGAGCGCTTCAAAATGTCCAGTGCCTCTGAGTATGTGATACAAGGCCAAACGTCGGCGTATAGAGAGCTCCATCTCTGTTTCAGACTCTCGATGGTGTGCTCCATGCCTTCTTCAGATCTCTGCGATTTGAGCAAGTTAGTGGCGATACCGTTGTTATCTTCAACGAGGTCTTGGACAATGCTCTTGATCATGCGCTCCGTGAACGTAGTGAGCTGTTGTACGTTGTCGATGAAGGCGATCTCACCTTCCAACATCCAGAACTCGCTCAGGTGTCGATTGGTGTCGCTCTCTTCAGCCCTGAAAGTTGGTGATAGTGACCAAACTTTGCCCAATGCACAGCATAACACTTCGAGGTGCAACTGAGTTGATACGGTCAAATAAGCACTCTTGCCGAAAAAGGGCCGGGATTGCTTCGACTTGGACTCGACTTGGAACAGCTCACCGGCTCCTTCACAGTCAGAGCCTGTGATGATTGGTGGGTTTGTCTTGAAGAAGCCCTCATCTTCAAAGAATCGATGCAATCTTCCATCAACTTGTGATCTGAACCTCAAGATTGACGACAGATACCCCGTCTTCCAACGTAGCGTTGGAATCGTTCTGAGAAACTTCAAGGAGTGCAATTTCTTCTGCAGAGGGTAATTTGTTGGTACATCTCCCAGTACCTCCACTGCCCGTGTCTTCAACTCAAATGGCTGTTCTTTCCCCTTTGATTGCTTCCATATTCCTTCAAATCTCACGCTCTGTCCTGTCTTTAGCTGTTCAGCGTCTGCTGGTGAGAGAACACACATCAAAGACTCGTGAGTGGAGCCATCAAAGAGGTCGACAAAGGACACTTTCTTCAATGAACGTACCGATTTGACATACCCGTTGATTGTTAGCGAGGAGTCCAATGCCGGTGGGTTCTTCAACAATTGCGAGATGTTTGGTGCTAAGGAGTGCTGGAATCTCTTCGAATGCCACTGTAAAGAACGAATCATCGTGTTTTGATACCCGTCTTGTTCTCACTTGTCCGAGACATATCTCGGAGGGAATGGTTGAATTTTTCATCTCCGTCGGTATCAACACTTTTTGCAGTTTATGTCCGCTATTCACAAGTTACTACTACAAGGAAAACACAATTCGCATACAGTTCACGTATAATTAGATCTTTTCAACGTTATCGTCGTTCTCCAGTTGCTTTTGAAGACGGTGGAAACTTTTCACTCGCAGATTCATCAATTCATCAGGTTCAAAGTCGTTTATGGAGATTCTGGAACCACATCCAAGAACGGGACAAGGCTCAACGTTATGTCTCCAGGTATCCTTTATAGCAGAATAGTCAAATGTATGTCCGCATTTCTTGCTTCTCATAGGCTGCTCGAAGATCTTTAGAGATAGCGGACATTTGATATCCACCTTACCACCTTCAACTTGCAAGTCGTCATCTGCATTCTCATCTGGCAATGGGTCCAGTGGATGGTCAATGATGAATGCGGCATTCTTCAAATACAGATAATCCTTGTTGGTGGCACTGTACTTATTTCTCTCCAGAACCTTTGAATCCTCTTCTAGTCTCTTATGCAGGATCCTCGAGAACAAGCTGCTCTCAGGATCACGGTGAGCATACATCTCTATGTTCTCCATCGTCAATTCTGGTTCATCCTTCATCCTGTTCCATACTAACTCCCTGACCTCGTTGAAAGATCTCTTGAACATGCGAGACTCGTCCTCAGCTTCGCCGACTCGATCAATTGACTTGATCAGTTTCTTCAAGGGGGCCAGTCTTCCCGTGTCCTCGTCATCTCCAGGCCTACTTGGTGTTTGAACAATCTCGTCTAGGAACTTCAACGCTGCTTCAAACAGCTTCTTCTTTGTCTCTCTGAGATCGGACTCGCTAACGGTTTCATCTCGAATCCTTAACACATCCTGAGACAACGTATGATGAATTGGTACACACGCTGGGATTTGCATTTGGTACTGATCTTTATCCGTTGTTCTATGGAGAAGTTGGAACGGTTTTGGTATGTTTATGTCCAATTTGGACAAGAAAAAGGTTACGCGTCTGTTTTTGGTGTGTCTGTTTTGGCGTGTCCGTTTTGGCGTGTCCGTTTTTCGTTTTTCGTTTTCATCTACACAATTTTTAACGCCATTTTACACGGGCTTACGCAACTTTACGCCAAAATCAATATACATCAATTGCTAAAGAACTTTGCATATTTTCTCTTCTCTTTATCCTTCAAGTCCTGTAACTTGTTCTCCAACATCTTCACTTTCGACTTGACTGCTTCATCGTTTGGATTCAGCTCCAAACACGCTTTGAAATCCTTATACGAATCCTCATACTTGCCAAATTCGTAGAGACAGACACCTCTTCTATAATGACCCTTTGCCCTCTCTGTTTTGCTGATATTTGGAGATTCTAACAGATATGTAGCATATGTATTTGCCTTGGAATAATCCTTCAGATTGATACACGTTAGTGATAAGTTGTTGTAGATCTTCTTCTTCAGATCTTCAAATTTCGGCGCATACTCAGCGTCGGTATCAATATCCGGTATGAACTCGTTAACGTATCTCAGGGCCTTCTTATACTTGAGATAAGCCTCTAAATACTTCCTCTCCTTAAACAACTGTGATCCAGAATCCTTAATCCTCGAAGTTGCCTCAAAGGATTCGCTGGACTTGTCCTTGTCGAAATGGTCATCGTCATCGGGGAACTCCTCATATACATCGCCTGCAAGTGTACTGTACGATGCGTTGTACACCGGGACACCCATCTCCTCTGTCCATTCACCACATGCCTCGATGATAATGTTTCTCAATGGTGTGCCGTTTTCATCGATTTGTTCGTACTCAATGGTTCTAATAGTGGACTTCCCATGAATCACTCTTCCAAAGATGGAGTGCTTCCCATTCAAATGAGGTGAAGGGTAAGTGTTGATGAAAAACTGCGATGCATTGGTGTTGGCCCCACTATTGGCCATGGCAACGTTAAAAGTAGACCCAAATTCTCCCATGTTTTCATCCTCAAAGAACCCAGTTGCCAACTCACCATCCCTGATCAACTTGTCAGACCATATAGAAGCACCTCCTAATCCAACTTTCTCCTCCAGGCCGCGACTTGACCCATAGGTCAAGTCTCCTGCCTGAACCATAAAGTTCTTCACCACTCTATGGAAATGGTTTCCTTGTAAAGTCAACACAGTACCATCCTTTAAAGTAATGTCTCCCTTACACAGGTGTAGAAAGTTCTCCGATGCTCGTGGTGCATCAGCCTCAAGCAGCTCAATCACAACACGACCAATCTTTTCATCCTCGATTCTAATATCAAGGTATACACGTCTATTGTTCTCTTCAATCTTCATCTTCAAACACCTTCTCCAATGTTCCATCAACACAGTGCAAAGGAAGTGGTGGGAGATGAATCCAAATCTCATCGCTCGTCTCCATCGTGGAAAATTCCTCGGTGGTTATGAGCCCCTGTGTCCGATGTCCCGTGCTGCGCTAACCAATATCGCTTCCTTCGAACTTTTATAGCGGGGGAGATTTCTCTCTGGTTTTAAAACCAATTCTGATGACATTTTACCACTCAACTGATGATCAATGAGACCATTTAAACGATTCCCATCGATTCAGAAGAGGTTTAGTTCGTTCATTTCACACGTGGAGACTGCTCGGAAGTCATGCTTGGAATCACTGCGTCAATACGACAAGTCGTCGTATGTACTCTCTGCCTATGTCCCTGAGCCCGCCCGAGATGCTTACATTGCGATCCGAGCTTTCAACCTTGAGGTGTCCAAAATCACCGGATCTGATCCTAATAAAGTGAATCAGAAGCTGAAGTCGACGTTAGGATTCACTTCCACGGATATGAGAATCAAATTTTGGGAAGATTTGCTGTTGAAACTGTTCCAAGATCCTTTTGCCGATAGAGTCATTGGTGAACCCGTTGGAATATTGCTGAGAGAGGCTCTACGTAATGAGTTGAAATTTGACCCATCTCATTTCGATCAGATACTGACCACACGGAACGACTTCTTGCAGAGACAAGAGTTCCGTACTGTGGATGACTTGTGCTCTTACGGCGAAGGACAATTTTCACAGTTGAACTACCTGGAACAGGATCTTCTCCTATCAGATCAAATATCTCCTTCCACGGTTTCACTCGTTGAGCAGAATGATGATATCGCAGTGCTCATCAGAGAGATATGTGCTCATTTGGGTCAAGCCACCGGGGTTGCCACCATAGTGTTGGCTACACAGTACTATGCACGTCATACCAATAGAATCTATCTCCCTATCGATGTGATGACTAGTTACGATCTATCACAGGAGAACCTTTTGAGACTGTTCCAAGGACATGAGGATATAGATAAGGACAGGATCACCACACAGTTGAAGGATGTTGTCTATGAAACTTGTATCACTGCTAACGATCATCTCTTGACTGCAAGATCGAAGTTGAAACAGGTTAAAGAATTGACGGAAAGGTTTTTGAACTCTACTGACGACTCCTTAATCTTAAAGAGATCCAAGAACTGGAAATGTGGCTTGCCTGATTGTCTGTTTGTTCCCTTTATGAATGCCATTCCCTTGCATGGTTATCTCAATGCGTTGGAAAAGAACGATTTCAACATTGTCGATTCCAAGTTTGAAAATTCATATTGGAAGTTGGTGTACAAGAGTTACTCCTCTTACAAGTCAAGAACTATTTAATCATCCTTGTGATGTTCTATTTATTAATCCATTCCCTCTGTATATACACGATATTTATTCTTCCACTATGTTGCTCAAATTTGAATATATTAACCTCACGATTGGAACGACGTATCTCCAATTTCATCGGCAAGCTTTGTTCTCAGCACTTCCAAAACAACAAGCCCTAAGGTTGTTGAAGGTATCGTCGATAATGCATGTCTCTTAAAGCCCTTGTATAGCCATTGTTTCCAACTCAGCTTGGAGTTCAATTGAATGAACAAGATATGTTCCATCGTGTCTATATATGAATTGTAGTATACGGTCATCAATCTTCTCGAACTCGAATTCTTTGCACTGTTGAAATAGTCAAAGGCCTCCAATCTCTGTAAATGGATAGTTTGTATCTTTGCAATCGGGTATTGAACCAAGTGTAATGCCAAAGATGCTGTTATTCCAGCAATGAATACAAAGGATGTCTTCAAGAATCGAAATTGGCCTTGTTCCTTCAACATGGTTTCGTATTCATCCCTTGTAAGGGCAAAGCTTGCCTTCAACACTTTCTCCTTGTAGTAGTAATAGCTTACCATTGAATCCCTTGTATATCTATAAACTTGATTCTTGATGGTTTCAAAGGTGGAAAAGTATATGGCAAAGCTTATACTCTCTTTGATAAAACTCAGGCCATAACCTGCAAAGACTCCGGAGAACCCAACCTCCTTTAGTTTCTCAAATCCAAACCTCCAAAGGTTTTCATGCTTACCTTTTAGTAGTTCATTTGCCGTCGACCGTGCGTATATGGCATCTATTGGAGCAGCTGCGATGGATTGGAAAGTACCTGCGACAAACCCTGCTCTAAAAGTATCAATTGGAGATGGATTCTCCAAGAAGTTCGTCTTTTGTCCATTAAAATGCTGTAGAGACATAAGATATGAAGTGTACAGTACAAACCCTGTTGCACTATTGGCAAACAACGGTGGTAGTACACGTTCAGGTATAAATCTCCAACCAAACTTCCTCACTGCTGATATCAGCACACCAAGCGATGAGTCCCTGTAGATGTTGTAACGTCGGCTTGATCCACGTGCTCTACCGTTACTTTGGTCATGGTTCACGAATAACCTCGTGATAGCCATATAATCCACCCTTGTTGGTCTGAACAGCTTTGCCGGTGGTGTTCTTAGATACAGAGTTGTCAATTGATACATCACCGCCCTGATACCGGCAGATCCGACACCAACGAGCCTCGAATTCTTTGTAGAGAGCTCTGTCTGTTGTTCCGAATCTGAATTCGAAGCAACCACCACCACCATTGATCAGTGCTTTCTGGGTGGAATTAACTGGTTGTAGTAGTTGAATAAGATGAAGTAGATTTTGGCGCAAAAAAACAGACACACAAAAGAAAGGCGTCAATTTGCGCAAAAAAATGGCACTCTACAACTTCCGAAAACAATAATGGACATTTTATACAGGTAAAGCTATACAAGCGAAAAACTCAACGTTTATTGATGTGAGCATCTCTTGAGATAAGCGTCCCAGCCTGCTTTTCTATAACGCTCACCTTCTACTGTTGGATTTCTGCCCTTTCCAAACAATCCTCTACCAACGATGATGATATCAGAGCCACCACTCACAACCTCATCCACTGTTCTGTACTGTTGACCCAGGGAGTCGCCCTTATCGTCGAGTCCCACGCCTGGTGTCATGATGATCCAGTCAAAGCCATCTTCTCTGCCACCCATGTCTCTCTGAGCAATGAATCCAATACAAAAGTCCTTATCGGTCTTCGCAATCTCCACGGTCTCCTCGGTATATGTCCCATGGGCCAAGGAACCCTTGGAACTCAACTCCGCAAGCATCAGTAGTCCTCTTGGTTCATCCGTGGTTTCCTGTGCAGCCTCTTTCAACCCCTTAACGATACCTGCACCGGTTATACCGTGTGCATTGGTGATATCTGCCCATTGTGCAATCTTGAAGGCACCACCGGCGTACTGTGCCTTGACGGTGTTGCCAATATCAGCAAACTTACGGTCCTCAAAGATGAGGAAACCGTGCTTCTTCGAGAGCTCCAGCAATGGAGTCACAGTTGACTCCATGGAGAAATCATCGATGATATCAATGTGCGTCTTCAACAAGCAGATATAAGGACCAAGAGTATCGACGAGTTTGAGCAACTCCTCAGTGGTACGCACATCGACACTGGCACATAGGTTCGTCTTCTTGGACTCCATGAGCGAGAATAAACGCTTCGCAAGTGGCGAAGGATGTTTGGATGCTCTCTCTGTGTACGATAGCGTAGTGACCATTTTCTTCAACCAGTTCAAAAAGTCTCAACTTGCTTCATCCCTTGAATGATAAGATGAGCTTCAATTTTTTTTTTCACCTTGAGAATAGCTTTCTCCACCGGGAGCCTCCACTAATTTTTTGTCCGAAGCAAGGAAGCGTGAAAAAAAAATGAAGGGACAGACAAAAGTGAAAAATTTCTTCCATTCATAGCTGTGTTTCTCCATCAGAATTGGAATTAAAACCAGGAGTAAGAAGTATCAAAGATGGACCAATTGAACCCAAAAGAACAGCAGCAGTTCCAACAGCTCGTTGAGCAAAAGCAGATGAAGGACTTTATGCGTCTTTATTCCAACCTCGTTGAGCGTTGTTTCACTGATTGTATCAACGATTTCACCTCTGAAAAGCTATCATCGAAGGAGGAGTCATGTGTGTTGAAGTGCTCTGAAAAGTTCCTTAAGCATTCTGAGAGAGTCGGTCTCAGATTCCAGGAGCAGAATGCTGCTTTGACCCAGCAGATGCAAAGACGTTGAGCAGGACAAATCCATCTGTACATACCACTTACAACACTGTTTTATCGAGCTGTTTCTATTCTTGCTCTCTTGATCTCTAGCCTGTAACCTATTTACTCTCTTTAAACAACTCGATCGTCTTGTCAACCTCCAGCTGCATCTCTTTGGTCCACTCAAAGATATCCGTCCCGGTCTTGTTATACATGATGGCGTTGGCAAACATTAGCAAGATCTCCCGCTCAAGCTCCAGATTGGTCTGTATCCGTCCATCCTTCACCATCTGCTTGATGGTCTTCAAATCCCTTGGTTTCTTCACCAGAGAGTAGTAGTTTGGTGCACTGGACTCGTTAACAGGATGTAGAAACGTTGAGGCGTATTTGTAGGACGAGATGCTCTCGATAAGAGGAATGGCAATGTGTTGTAGTCTCTTATTCGGCACTCCACGCGGAGCCTCACGTGAAGTCTCACGTGAAGTCTCAACCTTTGGCTTCTTCCTTGTGTATTCCTCCTCGTCGTCTTGCGCCCTCTTCCTCGTGGCTGTGCTCGACATCTGCTCCTCCAGGGGTGTCTCAGCGTCATGATCAGCCGGTTCGCTCTCCTTGTTACCACCATCAACTTCGGGTGTAAGTGGCTTCACAACAGGTGCCTCCTTCTTGCCAATTTCGTCAATCAGCAACGCATCCATCTCGCCTCGTTCAATTCTACCAATCTCCTCCATCAGCTTCTTGTACGCCACCTCCTCTAGCTTCACCTTCTCCAGTACAGTCTCCTTGTACGCCTCGTATACCCGCGTGATTAGATCCTGGAACTGTTCCCTCGTTAGCTTCAACCTGAAATAGTCGTTATTCTCCATAATGTGTATCTGAGAAGAGCTGAAGATCTTCGTGATGGACAAGATCACATCCCGGATAGTCACAACCTTCTTACAATCAACCTGTGGCTCTGTGAGCTTCATCTGTTCCCTACAGAACAACAACATCGGGTTGGTATTTATCACCTGTGCCATCTTTGTCAGCGAGATCGTCTCGTCTAGAGACCTGTGCACAAACAGCTCCAGCACCCTCAGCACTATCAGCCTAAATGAGTCTAGCTGGTAGATGTGCTGTGGTTTGTCGGAGTTCATAGTTCCACTAGTTGGCCTTTCAAAAGCGTTGTTTGTTTGTTGATCATCAACAACCTCTTCACCTATGTTTTTCCACACACACGCTTAACTATGGGTGTCCGGGTGATTTACCACTGTACTATCAAACACTGCGTATTCAATGCTGTTAGAATGATACTAATAAAAATATTAAACCGGCTTTACACTTTTCCTAATGTGTATCAGACTATAGCTAATAGTTGAACTAAGAGATACATAAAGTATGAGAGTGTAGTATTCAATATCTCCTGATATATAGCCGTTCGTAGATTTGTATGGTAAAATCAAGAGAAAGCGTATAAATTTACTCATACCTCAACAACAAACCAAAATCAAGATAATCTAACATTAACAAACACTAGACGTGATCTATATTACCACTCATACCAATTTTGAGCTTGATTGGATAGGTAGTTCTTCTAAAATAAATCAGGAGATGTTTAATACATGTAATTCTGGTTCTTCGTTGCCCTAGCAATCGTGCAAAAATGTAAGGATGTTTCCAATGATCGCTGTAGTGTTTACATTTTGAATTATTATCAAAACAAAATGACACAAAACCAATACTTCTTTATATATAAAATTAGAAAGGTCACGAAGGAATGTGCTCAACTTGAAGAAGAAACATCAGCGGCTAATCTAGAACCACAACGGCAACTTCAAATGAATGAAGGTACAACACAACAAGAAGACCCAGTACTTATCGAGACAGACTAACTGGCCTGATATGAGAATCAACACTGGAGGAGCCATGGGAAGAGTTATCATAATAACTATCATTACCTAAATTTGAAACTCAACTTGATAACGAAACTATGACTGATAGAATAAGAAGCAGAAGAAGAATTGCAACATAGGTAGAAGAAAGAGCATGAGAAGTTAGACGTTATGGTGATTTTGATCATGATACTGACTTTGTATATAACAGCAGAGGATACTTCTTTTTCACTGGAAATAAAAGAGAGATCCATAGGTCGCTTCGCTGTTATCAATACTCTGTGCAAGAGTGTTTTTGAGCTTGGAAAGGTACTTTATATCACAAAAAGGGAGAGACTAATCTTTTACACACAAACGGGACTTAGATTAGTATTCTAGCTATCCACACCAGACACACGCTTGTGACTATATATACGAAATCTCACACTACAAGTTTGAGGAAACTCATTGAGAGTTGATTTCGTTAGTTTCAACTCATCATTTTATTAATGAGAAACCAAATATTGAAGTTAATACCAGACAGGCCGCTCAGCGCAAGTTGATAGTGATGATAATGGTAAATGCCATTTGGACATTTGCTAACGCTATGGTGAATCTCGAATTTACCGTACCGATGCAATACAGATCAACTTGTTTTATATATATATATATATATATACGTATGTGTACGGGTGCATGGGTGATCATGCCTAGTTCAATTGATCCTTCAGGTTGTTGAGCTGCTTGATCACTGCTGATTTAGCAGTTCCACCTGTTGCTGTTCTTCTCTCAACAGAAGCCTCGAAGTTGAAGACGTCCTTAACGTCATCGCCAAATCTCGAGTCGATCTTCTGGAATTGTTCGAGAGTCAATTGATCAATTCCGCTGAGGTTCTCGTCCTCTGCGAGCTTGACGCACTCACCAGAGATGTGGTGGGTCTCTCTGAATGGAACACCCTTGCGGACGAGATAGTCCGCAAGATCAGTGGCCAGCATATCCATGGTTAAGGCAGCCTCCATCTTGGCCTTGTTGATGTTCAAAGTGGAGATCACACCGGTGGCAATGAGGATGGAGTGCTCCACAGTGACTAAGCAGTCGAATAATGGCTCCTTGTCCTCTTGCATGTCCTTGTTGTACGTTGAAGGAATCGATTTGATGGACATGAGGAAGCCAGAAAGCGAGCCAAAAACACGACCAGACTTACCTCTGAGCAGCTCCAGAGAATCCGGGTTCTTCTTCTGTGGCATCAGAGAGGATCCCGTGGAGTAGGCGTCGGCAAGCTTGATGAATCCAAACTCACCAGAGGAATAGATGATCAAGTCCTCGGAGAATCTCGAAATATGGTTCATGAAGAGAGTGGACCAGAACATGGTCTCAACGACAAAGTCTCTGTCCGAGACAGCGGTCAAAGAGTTACCAATGACACCGGCAAATCCCAGGTTTTCAGCAAGATATTCTCTATCGATTCCGTATGGATGGCCTGCAAGTGCACCGGCACCTAGTGGAGAAACGTTCACCCTTTCAATGATCTGTTGCAATCTCTTGAAATCCTCTGTGAAGTACGTAGCATACATACTCAACCAGTGGGCCCATCTAATAGGTTGTGCTTTCTGTAAGTGGGTGTAACCTGGCATCAAAACGTCAATCTCTGACTCTGCTCTCTTGATGATGGTTTCAATCAAGTCCTTCAAGATCTTTGAAAGGTTGCCCAACTGTTCACGGACGTAGAGTCTCATATCAGTGGCAACCTGGTCATTTCTTGAACGGCCAGTGTGGACCTTTCCAGCAATCTGACGGCCAATAATCTCACCTAATCTACGTTCATTGGCTGTGTGGATATCCTCATCCCCGTCCTTCTCTTCAAACTTGCCCTGGGACCATTCCTCCTTGATCAGCTCCAGACCACGGTGAATCTCAGAGAGCTCTTCTTCAGTCAACAGCCCAATCTTCTGCAAACCGCTGGTGTACACCTTGGTACCCTCCAAATCAGCAGCGTACATCTTCTTATCATAAGGAAGAGATGCGTTGTAGAGGTTCATCAATGGGTCAGTGGCACCGGTGAAACGACCACCCCATAACTTAGCTGGTGCAGACATCGTGATATTCAATGGATAGGAACTGGGTTTCTGTCTCTTTCAAGCTTTCTAAAGCTAGCTCCTTTGTCTCAATTGAACAATTTCCCCATGAACGAGGGACGCTGCTGGAAATTTTTTTTTGTTGTCCGCTTTGGCGGCGCTGTTCGTTTTCAGAAATGTCTGTTTTGAGAAATGTCCGTTTTCAACAAAATGTCCATTCACGACGTGTTCCCCCATGAGGAAACCACAATGAGATGCCTGCGATAAAGTTGGTGTTACAGGCTTACAACGAATTAGTACAGAGATGATCTAGGATTGGATGTAGGGTAAATATACAATGCCGTGACTTTCTTCATGGCTTACATCTTCCACTGAAACGTGGGTAGAGTGAGCAGTCTCTGACGGTGAATCTGTTACATAACCAGGCAAGAAGACGTTCAGTACCCAGGCCATAACCACCATGTGGACAAGTACCGTACTTACGTTGGTCAATGAACCAGTAGTAGGCCTTCTCATAGTCCTGGATGTTCTCACGCTTAAAGCCCTCAATCAACTCATCGAGGCCTTCGGAACGCATGGAACCACCGGTGATTTCACCAACAGTTGGCATCAAAACGTCGACAGACTCTGTGACTCTTCTATCATCTGAACAACGCTTCATGTAGAAGGATTTGATCTCTGCGGGGAAACGAGTGAGCAATATTGGAACGCCGATGGTGTCAGTCATCTTACGCTCAGCAGCCTCTGCGATATCGTCACCGAACTGGAACTCCTTGTCCTCCTCGTTCTTGATACCGTGTTCTCTCAACCAGGTGATGGCATCGGCATATGAAAGACGCTTGAATGGCAGAGATGGAGGTTGGAAGTCTGGGTTCAACTGCTTGATGATTGGACCTGCGATTGGGTCCTCCAGAGTGTACTGGACTGTCTTGGTGATGACTCTTTCAATGTGCGACAGCAAATCGTCAAAGGTGAGGAATGACAATTCCGCTTCGATATGGGTGTACTCTGACAAATGACGACGAGTATGGGACTTCTCAGCTCTGAAGGATTCCTGAATACAGTAAACGTCACCAAGAGCTGGCAAACAGGTCTCCAAGTACAACTGAGACGACTGTGTGAGGTAAGCCTCTTCACCGTAGTAGTCCAACTTGAATAATGTTGAGCCACCTTCAACCTGGGTTTGAACCATACAAGGTGGTGTCACCTCTGTAAGGGACTCTTCGTCATAAACTCTTCTGATGGCTCTGAGGAAAGCAGCACGAACCTTCATAACACCAGCAAGGGTCTCACCACGGAGAGCCAAGTGACGCTGGTCAAGCAACAGGGAAGGATCAGCATTCTCCTGGATCTTGTTAGAGAAGGCCTCATCACCAGAAGGAGCCAAACCAACAACTTCGTAGAAATCAACCACAATCTCAATACCACCAGCTGCTGTTTTGTTCTCTGGCAACTTCTCAATGGTACCATAGAGTGTCACTGTGGACTCCAAGGTTAAAGTCTGTGTCTGATAGGCATTGGCGAGGTCACCAGACAACACAGCTTGAAGGAACCCTGTACCGTCTCTAATGACCAAGAAGGCCTTGTCCTTATGAAGACGCAATCTATGGATCCAACCAGATACTCTGACTCTACCACTATCAAGAGACAAGTCTTTGATCTTTGATTTCTTAGCCTCTGGCAAAGAAGTATCCTCCTTGATTTCAATCTTCATGGCTTCCAATCTCTTTGCAGTTTCCTCAGCCTCCCTAGCAGCTTGCTGTTCAGCAGCCAGCTTGGCCTTCTCAGCCTTCTTCTTAAGACCCTCGGCACCCTTCTTAGCCTTCTTCAAGGCACTTGAAGAGATCTCTACAAAGCCCTTGGTCTCTTCGTCCTCTTTGTAAACAAGCACTTTAGCACTTGCATCGGTATAAATGGCATAAGCGGCAGTTTGGAAAGGCTTGGTCTCGCTACCAGCACCGACTTCATCAACACCTGTGTCCTTTACGTAAAAAGTTGACATCTTTAAGCTCTTGTTCTTCTCTTGTGAAGTCTTTGAGCAATTGTGAACGACAATTTTTCCAAAAGTGTATGGTGATGACTCAAAGATTGACGAGACATTATGAAATTGTCCACTTTTTTTTACCTCACCAAACCGGCTAACTTCGACCACGACCACGCAAGAAAAAAAAACGAGATAACTGGCCCGATGAGTTACCCGGATGAATTTGACACTAAATGGTAACCGCTAAGGCAACACATTTCAGCTGCGGTGAGTCCAACTGAGTGAGTCCAACTGAGTGAGTCCAACTGAGTGAGTCCAACTGAGTGAGTCCAACTGAGTGAGCTTAAGCCTCTACTGGTTATGTCTAGCTGATTGAAGTATCTGTGCTGTGAAATTACCTGTGTAAACGTATACCACACTCTCTAAATTCTGTCTCATCCTGTCTTCACTTAACTCTCGCATCTGGGACAAACGATCCTAAAGCCGAAGGGACATGGTCACGATAACAACACAGTGATCATGGACAAACGCTATCCTCTCTGACAATCAAACTCTCAGCGCACAGCACAACGATGCCCGCGAAGCGAAAAAAAACCCACTCAAAAATGTCCTCCCGCATCGACAAAAGATAAAAATCAAACTTTCGACAACTTTTCACAGACAAATTGGAACTCCGAATCTCTAAACCAAGACAAATTCAGACAATTCAAAAATGGCTTTAGAGGCTTCTCTTGCTGCTCTTTCCATTGCTCAAGTCTCCTCCGAGGGCTTGGATGCCACCAAATCGCTTGTCTTCAAGCCAAAGACTGCTAAGACTGCTGTCCCAGTCCCTGTTGTTGTATTTGCGCTCCACTCCACACAGACACCGGCCAGTGCCATTGCCCACGCTGCCGGTGTCAAGGAACCACGTCTCGCTAAGGATGAGCTTGTGGAGGAATTCTTCGGTGTTCACGCCAAGGAGTTCACCATCGCCTCCGTGACTAAGGAGCACGCTGGTAAGATCAAAGTTCTTGTCGATGAGGCCTTGTCAAAGGACCAAATTTACGAGTTGGCCACTGAATCCGCTAAGGCTGGAGTGTCCGGTAAGGACATTTTGGGTTACTTGGAGACAACAGGTGTCGAGTTGATCCCAGTAGACTTCTCTGCTGTGCCAGAGGTGAAGAAGGATGCCTCTGCTCCTAAGAAGGATGCCTCTGCCGCAAAGAAGGAGAACAAGGCTCAGCTGGATGCTAAGTTGATTGGTGTCACTGTCGATAAGTTCCTCGACTTCCCAGGTTGGTACCAGCAGATCCTGACAAAGGGAGAAATGCTCGAGTACTACGACGTTTCAGGGTGTTACATCATGAGACCAGCATCCTACTTCATCTGGGAAGTGATCCAGGACTTCTTGAACACCAGAATCAAGGCCCTGGGTGTCAAGAACTGTTCTTTCCCACTCTTTGTCTCCTCCAGAGTGCTGGAAAAGGAGAAGGACCACATTGAAGGGTTTGCTCCAGAAGTTGCTTGGGTCACCAGAGCCGGTAGCTCTGAATTGGATGAGCCAATTGCCATTAGACCAACTTCTGAAACCGTGATGTATCCTTACTACTCCAAATGGATCCAATCTCATAGAGATTTGCCATTGAAGTTGAACCAATGGAACTCCGTGGTTAGATGGGAGTTCAAACATCCACAACCCTTCTTGAGAACCAGAGAGTTCTTGTGGCAAGAAGGTCACACCGCTCATTTGACCTTTGAAGAAGCCAACGAAGAAGTTTTGCAAATTTTGGACTTCTACGCTGCTGTCTACGAGGAACTCCTCGCCGTCCCAGTGGTTAAAGGTAAGAAGACCGAGAAAGAGAAATTTGCCGGTGGGTTCTTCACCACCACTGTGGAAGGTTACATTCCAGCTACTGGTCGTGGTATCCAAGGTGGTACCTCTCACTGTCTTGGTCAGAACTTCTCCAAGATGTTCAACATCTCTGTGGAAAACCCTGAAGGCCCAGATAAGCCAAAGCTTTTTGCATGGCAGAACTCCTGGGGTCTGTCCACCCGTGTCATTGGTGTCATGACCATGATTCATTCGGATAACAAGGGTCTTGTGATCCCACCAAGAGTTGCTCAGACACAGGCCGTTATTATTCCATGTGGATTGACCGTCAAGACCACGAAGGAACAGGAGAATGCCATCTTGGACGGTGTCAAGGCCATTGAAACTAGACTGAACAAGGCTGGTATCAGAACCATCGGTGATTACCGTGATAACTACTCTCCAGGCTGGAAGTTCTCCGACTGGGAGCTTAAGGGTGTCCCATTGCGTCTGGAGTTTGGTCCAAAGGACTTGGAGAAGCAACAGGTGACTGTGGTTCGTCGTAACGATTCCAAGAAGTTCAACCTCTCTCTCGACACTCTCGAAGAGCAGCTGCCAAAGATCCTGGATCAATTGCACGATGACCTTTTCGCTAAGGCTAAGGAGGCATTTGATTCCCACAGAATCCTCGTGGAGGACTGGAAGGACTTTGTCCCAGCACTCAACGCTAAGAACGTGATCTTATCCCCATGGTGTGGTCGTATGGAGTGTGAAGAAGACATCAAGGACTCTTCTGCGAAGAAGGATGACGGTGAGGATGAGGAAGTGGATGAGAAGGCCCCATCCATGGGTGCCAAGTCCCTCTGTATCCCATTCAACCAGCCAGAGTTGAAGCCAGATACAAAGTGTGTCAAGTGTGGTGACAAGGCCATCAACTACACAATGTTTGGCCGTTCGTACTAAGTTCCTTGCTCATAAATCATTAAATCTATAATGCACTTTCCCACTGTAATCACGTCCTTTATCTCTTAGAAGTCATCCTTTAACACCCAGCCAGATCTTTGTGAGTCCCAGTTTGCAATACCCCTGAGCATTGTACGGATCATGGTCAGATCCTTTTGCTCCTTTATATCAACTTTACAGGCTTTCAAGATATCACCAGATTTGGCAAACCGATTGGGCTGTTTCTCAAGGTACAACCTCATATCACTCAATGTCTTTGTATGTCCAGACGGTGCAACTTGAGGTTCCCTGAGTTGTTTTAAATTTGACAAGATTGATGATGAGGACTTTGCACCAAGCTTGGATAAAGTGGCCTTTTTACCAGCAATGCCCACTTTGCCAGTAAATGTCGGAATACCCACACCGGCTTTTTTCACCTGTCTTCTCGATTGTTTTAAGGCCTCAAGGGCCTTACGAGCTGCTTGGATTGCTTCAACGTCTGTCACGTCGTTCTTTGGCTTGGAATGCTGGTCAACAACAGCATCGTGCTTCATCGTTTGAGCCAGCATGTTATTGTTCAACAGCCCACCCATGAGCCTGTCATCCTCTGTCTCTTTGCTCTTCTGCTCCTTGAATGCTTCCAGTTTGCTCACGCCTTCAATTTCGGTAATCTTTGCCAAATCATCACCATCCGTGTTGTTCTTCGGCTTCTCTATGGTGAACCCATCGCCCTCGTCAAAATCTGATAGCGTGAATAGATCATGTAGTTCACTATTCTTGAAGAACCGTTTCTGATTTGGATCCTTCAAGATCTTGTCGGTCAATAGCTGCTTGAAGATTTGACGATGATAGATCTTCTCCTCAATAGAACCACCAATCACCAATCTATAAATCAGCACTTCTTTCTTCTGCCCCAATCTCCAAGCACGTTCACGTGCTTGTAAGTCGGTCGATGGGTTCCAATCTGGATCAAAGATGATGACTCTGTCGGCTCCCGTCAAGTTGACACCGAGACCACCAACTTTTGTCGTCAGCAGGAAAAGATCATAAGGCTCATTGTTGAAGGAGTAGATCATATTCTGTCTTTTCCCAATGCTGGTTTCTCCACTCATCTTCATATACCTGTAATCTGGACCCATAGAGCTCTGTAAAAACTTTTCTAAAATGGCCATCATCTGCTTTGTTTGAGTAAACAGCAACACCTTATGCCCTTGTCTTTTCCACAACGATAGCAGTGATTTGACCACCTGGAGTTTCCCTGAACGTGCTGGACTGCCATATCCTGGGTCTGATTCCTTGAATTTCGCATCAGCTAAATCTGGGTGATTACAGATCTTCCTCAGCGTGTCGATAGCACCCAGGTAAGAATTGGCCTTGAACTCCCTTGAACGTAAGAATTCAACGTATCGTTCTCTTTGAAACTTTGTCAAACGGCACATGAGCACGTACTCTTGTTTAGACGGTAGATCTCTTGCCACGTCCACTTTCATTCTTCTCAGCAGGAAAGGTTGGATAAGATCCTTCAATATCACAGCCTTTTGGTACCCAATTTTCACCTCCATATTGCTTGCATTGGCGTATCCACCTCTCTTGATAGGCTCTTCAAATTCTTCTTCGAATATCGGTAAAGTACCCAATCTTCCAGGGAATATAAAATCAAACAAAGACCAAAGTTCAACCAGGTTATTTTGGATCGGTGTTCCTGACAGGATGACCCGATTATGGGTCTTCAGCCTTTTACTCAAGATTGTAATGTTCGAGTTTGGATTCTTGATCTTATGCCCTTCATCCAAGACAACGTACCCCCAATTCACGTTCAAGATATGCTCTTGGTAGATCCTCAGCCCAACATAGCTTGTGATGAGAACGTGACCCTCTGCGATGAGTTTCTCCATGATGGCCTTAACGTTAGACTCGGATCTGATGGAGTTGAGTGTTCTTTTAACACCACTGTCCTCGTCTTCTTCCTCCATTGAAGTAAGCAAATTCTCTAACTCTTCTTCCGTCCCAGACTTTATACCCATTCCAGAGCCAATGGAATGAAGCACCATTGTTCTAAGAGGTGGCCACCAGGTGTGGAATTCGTTGACCCACTGGGTCATCACGGTTGCAGGGCAAACTATGAGGACAGGCTTATCCAGCATTCCTGAATGGTGCAACCCTGCGATGAAGGCAATGATTTGTATGGTTTTCCCCAGTCCCATCTCATCGCTTATTATCCCACCGTGCTCCTGCTGGTAAAGCTCATATAGCCATTGGACGCCTGTCTTTTGATAGTCGAATAGAGATGGATATATATCACCCGGGATCTTGAAATCATGGTGAAGAGAAGCATCGGGATGAGTTGGATGAGGTTTAAGCCATTCTGGAGTCTTATCATCGTCATCTTCTCCTCTCAACCTGGATCTCTTATAGACCCATGTGTACAGACGATCTTGGTAAAAGGACTCCAGCCCATCGTCCACGTTTCTGATCTCATCATCAGTCAACAGTTTCCGCCTTTTGGATTGGAGTTCTTCATCGGTTTCAGTATCAGAACTCGTCTCGGCGTAGTCAACGTCGTTATCATTATTCGCCCTTTTCCTTACAACACTGCTTACGTCGGATAATCCAGGTGTCTTCAAGTTCTGATGTGAGGCTTCTCCTTCATAGCCTTTGTCGTGGGCCTCTTCATCCTCATCCTCAACAACAAATCCAGTGGAGTTACCAAACGCTGTGATCTTACCTGTTCGTATCAAGAAGTCCTTCTCTGATTCGTTCGGCAGTCTACCAACCACCCCGTCTTCACTTTGGAGCTCATTGCCACTAGTCATATTTTGCCTTAACCGTCCTTGAATATCCTTCACATCCTGTAACGCCTCTTTCAGTTGCTCCTCTGTCATGGAACGAATAAGATCTCTTAGCTCTATCTTTTGGGAAATCTTCGTCCTTGGATGATTAATACGGTCTTGCAACTTTGATATCTCATTTTTGATCCTGTTTACAGCGTTTCTAGCCTTTTCAAGCCGTTTCTGGTCGCTTTCGATCTCTTTCTCCTTGAAGAGCTTCGTAGCATTGGCCTGAATCTTCTGCTCCAAGGAAGTCTGTTCCACCAGCTTCACCCCCATACCAGAAAGATCAGTGCTATTGGAGTCATCTTCACCACTAAGACCTGGATCTCCGTGCTCGTATGACATCTTTAGGCTCTGAATACCCACGGAGATGATCGCTTGTTATCAAATTGGAAGAGTGAGTCAAGAGCCCATCGCTTGTTTTAACCAAAATGGGTCGAGCGGTACGCGCCCACTCATGATACATCCAGACACCTAAACACCTGGACACCCGGACACCCGGACACCACAAATATGGATACTATACGTTGAGCAACTTTTAAGACTACAATACTCAATAGCAGTTGAGGGTATTACCATTCTATTCAGTGTCTGATATTTCCTCAGGTGTGGGTCCCCATACAAGGATTCTTCCATCAACAGTTCCTGAAAAATATCTCACGCTGTTATGTCCCAAATATGCAATGGAAGTGCTTCTGACGTTATCTTCGATGTTTCTTCTTAATCTCTTCATCAATTTCCCATCCATAAGTCTCAATACAAGGATTTCTCCGTTGTCAGAGGGATACCACAGGTATTGAACCTCTGTCTCACGGATAGGACTTAGAATCATGGTCTTGTAAACGGATGATTTGTTCTTGACGAATTGTCCAAAGTTTAACAGCGTATTTATACCACCGGGTACATCCAAATTCCACAGTCTGATCTTATCGTCTCCACCGGTGGTTAACAAAGTCTTACCGTTTTCCAGCCAGCAGATTCCATTACAATTTGAAGAGTGGGCTTTTGCACTACTTTTCAACACCCCAATTTTCTTACTCTGGTTCTTTGCAATGGCTCTATCCTTACCTGTTCTATAGAGGTCCAATTGAGTAACGCACGCATTTGTCTTTCTAACATCCCACAGTCTAACCTCACCTTCAGAACTACCAGTTGCGAGTATGTTACCATCTGTCGGACTCCATTTACAACTCAGCACTGTGCCGTTGTGTCCACTCAGACTCTGAACAGAAGCTGTACTTCTTAGATCCATAATTCTTACATGGGTACTATCACACCCAACAGCGATCAAAGAGTCTCCTAGAGGTGAAATATCAAAGTTGTTAATCCTCATCCCAAGTTCAAATGTGAAAGCTTCCTCCAATGTACTCGAATCCCAGACTTTCAGTGAAGTGTCGTAGGAGCTCGACAGAAACATCCCATCGTCAAATGGCCACCATTGGACATATGTAATGCCAAAATTATGTCCCCCGTTACCTTTGTTAATATCACCGAGCAGTTCAGCCTTTCCTCCTTGTGAACTCACCTTCCACAGCTTGAGAGATGAGCCAGCGTCTCCGGATAGCAAATATTCATGACGTCGTACCTTACTGGTGTTGAAATTCAAGCACGTTATAGGTACGGGTCTCTTTCTCAAGGGGAACTTTGGTTGGTCCAATGGTCCTATACGATAGTACAACGATTCAGTGGTGACTTTTCGAAAATTATCATGCGAAATGTTTCCTAAAGTCCTATTAAGCAGAAGCGATTCCATGTGGTTATATGAGTGAATTGGTGCCGAAATGTCATCAGTATTTTAATGCTTTTGTCTCTAATTGTTCCTCAGCCATCGTAGACAAGGGTATATGGCTGGTTGGAGCAACAGCACAATAGCAAGAAGATGGTAATATTGAAAGCTATCTCATTATCAATTTTCGCTGGATATATCTGTTTTCAATGCTTGTTAATAACTATAGAATGTGGACTGATGGACTATTGGTTCATTATTCCATTCTTTTACCAATAAATTATGTCATCTTGTGTGTGTTTTTTTGTATGAGAAAATGTTCTGTTTAAAAATTTCAAAGAAGTTCATCATAGAGTATACTCATTAAAATTTCAAAATTAAATGCATAAATATCCTGAAAAGTTGAGTGCTAATGACAGAAACCAAAATAAAAACACCAACAAGCTTTCAGCTTCCAGTTTAAAATCCATTTAACTAATTCAAACTTTTAAAAAACAGCGTTATTTGGAAATGTGTCAAGAAACATCCCAACACCATTTGATACTCGGTGCCGATGACTTCAAAATGACTCACAGCCCGGGGCTCATAACCACGACCTTCAACTCCTATGATGATGAGTTTTAATTAAACAATTAGGTGGTATTCCTCTCTTAACCTGGTGGAATAATATAGAAATTCCGAAGGATTTTACCCTGTGTGGCTCAATTCGTCATCTACATTTCCATTTATCCATGGCTTCTGTCGTTTAGTTCAAACGTCTTACAAACGACAGCGTTTTAAGCGAGCTGAAAAATGCACAGGCAAAATGCACATGCAAAAAATTATACCAATGGACAGGTTTTAGATATAAAACCACCAATAATCCCGTAGGAAAGTGCCTAATCAGATAAGCTAGAGCCCCCATAGTAATATGACGAAGATTAGTTGTTCATTGGAATCCAACCGAGTGGAAGAGCTCGACCAATTGCTTACAGAGCTTAAACCGTTGATTCTCTCCCACATTGCCAAATCCTCCGAACCAGGTGCATCGCTCGGTAAGAACGTATCTCCTCAAGAGTTGTTGAAATGTGTTCCGTTGGAGACCCCAAGAACTGGATACGGTACCAAGAGAGTGTATGAGGTTTTTGAACAAGTGTTGGACAATTCTGTCGTTACATGGCACCCCGGATTTCTGGATAAGCTATATGCATCTACAAACCCAATTGGAGTTGTGTCTGATATACTTCTGAGTGTTTTGAACACCAATAGCCACGTCTACAAGGTATCCCCTATTCTAACCCTCATTGAAAAGAAAGTATCCCATTCTTATGCGGAACTGTTTGGCTTCAATGGGAAATTTGCCGGTGGATTGACGTTTTCTGGTGGTTCATGGTCGAATATAACGAGTTTACACATGGCCAGATCGATATTATATCCACAGACAAAGACAGATGGTAATGCTGACCATAGGTTTGTGATATTTACATCTGAACACTCACATTATTCGTTGGAAAAGGCTGCCATCTTGGCAGGGATGGGTTCTGGGTCTGTTATCAAAGTGAAAGTTGATAGTAACGGATGCATGGACGTTGAGGATTTGAACAATCAAGTCCAATTGACCAAATCTAAAGGTTTTACACCACTGTATGTCAATGCCACTGCAGGTACTACGGTCCTAGGTTCCTTTGATCCTCTAGAGGAGATCTCTACCATTGCAAAGGCCAATAACATGTGGTTCCATGTTGATGGTAGTTGGGGTGGTAATGTCATCTTTAGTGAAACCTATAGATACAAGTTGAAAGGCTCTCATCTTGCAGACTCATTAACGGTGAATCCTCATAAGCTTCTAGGTGTTCCAACCACTTGTTCTTTCTTACTTGTGCCAGATGATCGTACGTTTCAAACGGCAAACTCTCTAAGTGCACCTTACCTCTTCCACAATACTCATGCTGATGATTCCTTTTATGATTTAGCAGATGGAACTATGGGATGTGGTAGAAGACCTGATGCCCTCAAATTGTACATGAGTTGGATGTACTATGGTTCCAAAGGGTACGAGGAGAGAATCAATCATGCGTATGAGTTGGCTAGTTATTTTGCTAACAAAGTGGCACAGGATAAAGGAAGATTCAAGTTGATATCTTCAAATCCACCATCTGCGTTACAAGTGTGCTTCTTCTTCAACAACAATGGAAATTTTGATGATGACGAGGTTAATACCCAAACTACACGGAAAATCGTCAATCAGCTGTACAACTCTGGAAGGTTTCTTGTCGACTATACACCTGCCAGTGGTGTTGATGGAGGTGAGTTCCTCAGAGTGGTATTCAACAGTCCTATAGTGACTAGTGATCATGTCGATGAGTTATACGAGGCCATCGTGGCATCGGGTATTTGAAAAAAAAATACATCTTCAATTTTGAATTATTTACAAGGTTATACAGCATATAAACAGACACATATTCAATCCTTATTCCCACTATCAAGCACTTTTAGCTTGTGATACTCCTCCACTGGATCGAAATTTCCCGAGCTCAAGTTATCGTACTGTTGATCGTATTTACCAGTAGATAGAGGCGCATTTCCTCTGAAACGTTTGGACATATCAAAGAATCCCTTTCTGCATTCCCAGAACGCCTTCATCTGGGCCTTACACAGTTCTGGAAGGTTCTTTGATAACTCTGGATTCTCAATACATTCTGTGGGCGTGTGTCTCTCTATTAGAACACATGGTGATCTTTGAAGACATACTGCAACGGCTTTTCTCTGATCTTTGCAACTGTCGAACAGCAATAGCAGAATGTTAGTTCGTGTGTTCTCCCCACCAAATAAACGAATAGCACAGGAGCCTGTTTCACTCACCTTCCACCCATTCTTGGTTAAATGCTTCTTTATCAGATTGTGAGTTGTTGGTGGTGTCAAAAGAGTGAAATCCCGCCTCATCAAATTTTTCTTCTCCCCCCCTGAGCTCGAACGATCCCTGAGCCCAGCGGAGCTAAGCTCAGCCGAGCCTAGCGCAGGGAACAGCGAAAAGACACATCACCAGAAAGAACGCACACAAAAAGGGTTCCTTCCCCAGCGGTAGAAAACATAAACAAAGTATAAATAAAGCATAAACATAGCATAAACAAAACACATAGAACTATCAATCGATTGATGAAATGACGTTCAGCTTTGTGCCCGGTGAACCTTCGAAGCGACCTCAAGCAGTAACACAGGCTTATTGGAAATCTCATACTGTCGTGGTTTACTGTTCTGGTAATAACCTCATTGTTTTGGCTGATGATATGAAAGAGTTACAAACCATTTACTTGGACTCTGATGCTGCTGCTGTGGATATCGATGCTGTAACAGGCGATATTGCTGTGGCTGTTGGGTCACAGGTACTGATTTATGAGCCGATGAGTGAGTTTATGAAGCATCCGAGATGGCAGTTCTGTACTCGTCTTGATAATGAGGATCATTCCACCGTCAATACGCTGAGTTGGGGTTTAAACGGTGAAATTGTGTGTGGATCGGACTATTTAACACTGTGGAGAGTATCCAAGGAATTTGGCCAAGTTACGACTAAAAAGCTTTGGTCTATGAAACAGTCAATCCCGGTTTATTTGGCCAAAATCTCCCACGATTCATCTCTCATTGCAAGTTGTGGTAAATATGACAAGTTGTTGAAAGTATGGAGTCGAGTGTCATTTGCAGATGATTCGTTATTTGATCTAACGCTGCTGATGCATCCTTCTTCAATCACCGAGATTCGTTGGAAAAAATTTGATCCTTTCAATCTACCTAAACCTGAAACCTTTACAAACACACTGTATTCTCTCGCCACGGACGCCGTATTGAGGATTTGGTCAAGCCATGAGTATGAGAACGCCCATATAGTACAACATTGGGGGTCGATAGACTTGTTCGATGGAGATTGTGATAAGAAGGGAAAGAGATACGTTTGGATCCTGGATCAACATTTGGTTCAGCAAATGCTATACACAGCTGTTAAAAACGGCGAGTTGATCCCAGCACAGGATAGCTTGAATACTGATATGGCATTCGTCATCGATGACAAAGGATACTGTACTGTTTATCCAATGAGACAACTTTCTCAAAACCCACCTAGACTTTTAGACGTTGACGTTGAGAACAAAAGACGTATCAAGTTACGTCCACATTCAATGGTGCAATTTCCAGATCTGGTACATTTTGCAGAACCCTTGGTGACCCCACAAAATGAGTTATCGGTGTTGATCCATGATATTAACGGTATTATTAGACACGTCAAAACAGATCTTAGTTTCTTGTGGCAGGACCACCAAGAGGAAACCGGTTATTTGGCACATAAATTAACCGGCCATTTAAAATCCATCCAAAGAATTATTAAAACTGGTAATGGTGAGGCAATGCTGACCTGTTCAAGATTTGATGAAAATGCCATTTGGGTACCCCAACAGTTGAAAGATAACGTGACTTTGAATAAACATTCTACAGTGAACACACCAGAGCCCATTTCACAAGCAGTTCTTTTTGATAACGGTAACCAGTTGCTTACGATATGCGGAACATATCTAATCCTTTGGAATACTTCCTACAAGGTTGCCAAGGAAGATTTCAGATTTTCTATCGATGCTCATTCAGATCCAGAGCTGTTTGCCATAATACCCATTGAACCTCATTCTCAAGATAAACACTTTGTTGTTGCAATATACAAACAGCATTCAAGAGCTTGGGTCGTAACCAAATCGAAAATTATATCTTTCAAGATACAAGATTTGCTAGTTGACCATGACGAGATCCACTTGATAGAACCAATTGACCCTGTCAGTCCAATTAGATTCATAGACAAGGAAATTGTCTCGATGATAGATACGAAGGGTACATTGAGAAGATTCTGTGCAAAGATCAACAATGATGAGATTGTTTGGGCAGAAGGAAATGCGATTGAAACAGGTATAGTCAATGCATCGTATATTCGTGGTTCAACAGCAGATAAATTCGCCATCGTTGATGAATCAAAAAAGAGACTGACAATTTGGGACTTGAATAGAGGTGTTTTGGAGTACGAGGAAGTTTTTGATGAACCAGTGCGTGATATCGATTGGACAAGTACTGTAAATAAGCAGAGTATTTTGGCTGTCGGATTCGATCATTATTCTCTTCTTTACACCCAGTTGAGGTACGACTATACGAATAAGCACCCAGCTTTCCTTGCAATAAAGAAGACTGATATTCAGAGCTATACAACACATAGCATAGGTGACGCTGTCTGGTTAAAAGATGGAACTTTGGCAATTGGATCGGGTAATCAGATATTCATATCTGATAAGAACTTGAACATAGAAGATGCATTTACCAAAAAATCTATTGGATCAAGAAACATAGTATCAAACGATATTATCAACCTATGTACAGTTTTGAACGGTACATTACCAGTTTTCCATCCTCAGCTTTTAATTCAAGCATTATTCAATAAGAAAATTGAACTTGTCAACGAAATTCTCCTAAGACTTTTCTTGAAGATACGTGAGCTGGAGCTCTCTGGAGAATCAGCAAATAAATTGGGGTCTACGCTTGACTTTGACGTTACGAAATTCTTCCATAAGAAGTACATAAAGAGTAACGATTTTGAAGAGCCATACACAGAGTTCAATTCCACCGTTTCAGAGCTGTTGAAGGAAAAATTGATGAATTGTTCGTTACCATATTTAACGAGACATCAACAGATTACCCTTATGAGCATGGTTGAAACTGTTATCGGTATGAATGAAAACGTTTCATCAATTGATGAGAACGGGTTAAAATTCTATCTTGGTATGAAGCTTTACCAACTCCATAGGGGAACACAAGACCGAGTTTCCATGAGAGATGTCAACTGGGCTTTGCACAGCGAGACCAAGGAACTTTTACTACAACAAATAGAGGCTTCTATAAAGGACCATAAGTTCTTCTGGAGCACAGCAAAGGAGTATGGATTAGCGCATTGGTTAAGGTATGAGGACCTTCTGAGGTTGTTTGAATCTGTTGCTAAAAACGAATTTACCAGTGGTGAAAAAAGGGATCCAAGTAAATGCTCAATTTTCTACCTGGCGTTGAAGAAGAAGCAGATTTTGAGCGGACTCTGGAGAACTGCAGTTGGACATCCAGAGCAGACTAAGATGCTTAATTTCCTGAAGAACGATTTCAATGAAGAGAGATGGAGAAAAGCTGCATTGAAGAATGCATTTGTATTATTGAGTAAGCACAGATATATGGATGCTGCTTGTTTCTTCCTCTTGGGTAACTCTTTGAAAGACGCGGTAAATGTTTTGATCAAGCAAGTTCACGATCTTGACCTTGCGGTTGGTGTTTGTCGTATCTACGAAGGTGATAATGGCCCAGTTCTAAAGGACCTTTTGAAGAAACATCTGTTGTCTAGTGCAGTTTCACAAGGTGATAGATGGACTACCAGTTACATCTACTGGAAGTTAGAGGACAAGCCAAGAGCAATTCAAGCGTTGGTTAAGTCCCCGATAGAGGTGTTGAACGAGGATGAGAAGTCTGGTATCATAATTAACGAGAAATCCAGACTATTTATCGAAGATGATCCTTTGCTACTTGTACTCTATCAAAATTTGAGGGAAAAGAGTGTACAGTATCTCGAAGGTTCTTTGAGCATCACACCACAGATTGAGAATGAGTTTATTCTTAGAGTTGCGTCTATTTATACCAGAATGGGGTGTGATTATCTATCAGTCTATATCGTTAGAACTTGGAAGTTCATCAAGGCTGAAGATTTCAAGAAGAATGACAGTTCTGTCAATTTACAGAGATCTATGACACAAGAGAGTGAGAACGTTTTGGAGAAGTATGGCTTTTCTCCTGCTGTTAGACGTCGTACTTCTCTGTTGACTGGATACACAGGACAATCAGATGTCGGTGGTGGTTCCCCAGCATTGAGTATATTGGAGAAGTATGGATTGGCGTCTGATTCCGTCAAGAGGAAAGAGGATGAAATCAAGAGAAATGAACAGCAACAACAAAATAAAAACAATACTCCACCTCCACAGGTTGCATTCCAAGAGCCTGATATGAGTGCATTCAGCTTTGGGTTCTAAAAATATTGCATACAAATCCACCTTATTCATGCATTTTTTTTATTTCCATTGATTATATATCTAGTCAATGTAGGGAACTAACAGCCAGCTGATAGATTGGACTCCACCTTTTCTCAAATGATGAAGCTATGCAAAACCCATGGAATAGTAACGTATAAACCAACGAAAGTACTGTCGCAACTGCATATAAGCAGAAGAGCGTTATCGACAAGACGTTTGCCAGTAATCCACTCGGTAGGTTCAAAAGGGGTTTAAACCCCTGTTGTAACACCGAATAGCAATGGAAGTCCACCAGACTTGAGAGGAAATGATCTCTTGTCAGGTCTATAACGTTGAAGAACCTCAGTGTGTCAAATATTGCGTAGACGATAAACACGGGTGCGATTACCGGAACGACAATCTTCACCACCGATCTCGAGCTAGCGAGCAGTTTGATAAGCACCATCGTCTGCTGAATGATTCCGCAACGCACAACTAAACAACTCCTTGAGAGATATCAGGAAGCTCGGTGCCTCTAATAAATAAATTCAGCTCCTGTCTCCACTCCCTTCCCCGGTAAAAGGTTGCTCTTTGCTATTAGCTCACCTTGCTTTTCCTTATGTATGTCTTTCCCAGCACAGAGCCTACGACAACGAGTACTCTCACTCACAATTTGTTCAAACAGGCACAATCACACGCAGACAGATGAGCTGAAAACAGCAGTAACTGGACAAAGCTCACTATAAAACCTCATATCGAGCACGTCTCGATCTTTATATACAACCACGGGAAAAAGAGACATATCCAACTTTGTCCAACATACCACTCAGTGAAATAGCCCATCGAGCCCCTATTTTCCCTTCGCTTTATGTCTCCTCGCCGGACGCGCATGGTGACATACATGAAATTTAATGCTGACAAAGCAGCGATTATGGGATCTTTAGGGGTAAAAATCACTCTAAATTGGACATGCGGGTCGATGCACAATTTTCCTTCTCTGAGACACAACGGTTCAAATGCTAAAGTTTCTTTTTCGTTTTGTTTTCGTTGCTACTGGGTGATTTGATCTATTTGATAAAGCCGATGAGCCTTTTCTGTATTAAATTACTCGCGTATATTGATATTTACATTGCTATTGGAGATTTACTACCCTGTAGAGAAGCTGGACAACGGATTTTGGGACCCAATGACCGCAGAACTGGAGAAGACGGGCACCAAAGCCGACGTAGTCCACAGCTGCGTTGTCGTCGGCGTACAACAGGTCGAACAGCTTGTGGTGAAGAAGGCGTATGTGATCGCCTTTGATTCCCAGGGACTTCTTACAAGTACTGTTGTGCGTTATTGCGATGGCACCGAGTCTCAGGTTGGTGATGTTTAGAGCTGGGTAGTCCCTGGAAAGGGCCAGTGATATCTCTTGGAGCACACACGTTGTGATTGTCTCCGGTGCATTGTACGGCAGACATAACTGGCTCGTCACGTTTGAAGTCAGGAAGATGACGTTGGAATCGTACTTCTCAGCTAGGGAAATTAATCCGTTTGATAAGAGGTTTAGAGGAATCAGTGATTTCTGAACAAAGCTATTTTCCCACATGCTTGAGGAGATTGATTGGAATTTACCTGTTGGATAGTAGAAATCAGGCACGAAGACAACACCGACAAGTGACAGCTTGTTTGGCGTGGCACCTTGGAACGGGACATGATCAGAGGATAACAACAGATCGAATTTACGTATCTGATCCCTGTTAAATCCTTCGTCTTGGAATTTTGAAGATATTAGTAACGACTTGACATCCTCGTACTCTTCATTCGCAAAGAATTTGTGATCTGCCGCACTCTGTGTCGATGTTATGTACACGATAAACCCTCTGTTCACCAGATCATGAGATATGTATCGTGTCAGGGGCTCAGAGACGGATCCAACCAGGAGAACAACGTCCTTACGTGCTCCGTTTGCTAATCTCTTTGCCCTTCTTCTCTTAGCCCTATGACTCTCCATTATTAAACGGTATTGTCCTACACCAATGACCAACGCCAGCACTCCACCAGATATCATCATGGCTCTATGGTCATCCATCAGGTCTCTTAACCCTGTGACATTCCAACTGGGGAATCGTGATCCAACCTTATCAGACGTTGTGGGATTAACTCCCTTGGAAATGACAGAATCCACAGTGGAGTTCACAGTGTCAACAACATAATCCTTCAGAGAAGAAGCAGTATTAACAGCGCTATTGGTAGTCCTTTGAAGTCCATTCTGCACTTTGTTTGTCCAATAGAACACCGTATCGAAGGCTTTATCCACTGGATCCATCTCAAAGACTCAACAGATAGTGAAGGCACAACAATAAAGGCGTATTCCAAAACGGTGAATGGTGAGAAAGGGACCCCAAGTTGCGATTTTGAATGGACATCGCATCTATATATTAACACCCGGACACCAGCATATTTCCGATAATGTCCGACATTTCCGGAGCTCGACGGTAAGCGCCACACTGATCATTGTAATTTCACATCCTTACACCAATATTATATAGGTTGCATTTTGAGGGTTAGTCGCCTGGTTATATCCCGAAAGCCGATTTCTCCCTTTTAATCCCTTTGCTTCTCCTCCAACAAATTTCTCACCATTTCTCTTTGTTTCTTCCCTGTTTTAGCCAGCGTGTTGATACTTTAAGAGACATTTTAGTTGGGATTCCACTTATCGAATAACAATGGGTATCAACAATCCAATTCCTCGAAGCTTAAAGAGCGAGACAAGGTGAGTGCTTTTAATACCGGACATTTACACCCGTTTATCCAGTACTATTTCGATACTTTCTTTGTCCAGTGATGATGCTGTTTCCAGCGATGCTGTTAGCGATGCTGTTTCCAGCGATGCTGTTAGCGATGCTGTTAGCGATGCTGTTAGCAATACTACTTATGGTGATGAATGTCTAAGAGAGTACGAGTACATTACTAACTTCAAATTAGAAAAGCTGCAAAGATCTTAGCAAACTTTGTCAAGCCGAATCAAATCCTCGGTGTTGACCAAGTTATTCCACCAGAATTGCTACAAAACGCAAAAGGTCTTGCAATCCTTACTGTTTTAAAAGCAGGTTTCTTATTCTCGGGTAGAGCAGGCTCTGGTGTTATAGTGGCAAGATTGCCCGATGGTTCATGGTCACCACCTTCTGCTATTGCTACTGCCGGTGCCGGTGCCGGTGGTCAAGTTGGTGTTGAATTGACCGACTTTGTCTTCATCCTTAACACTGAAGATGCCGTCAAGTCATTTGCACAGGCCGGTTCTATCACTCTGGGTGGTAACGTGTCTGTTGCTGCTGGTCCTCTGGGTAGAAACGCAGAAGCTGGTGGTACTGCTTCGTTGAAAGGTGCAGCTGCCATCTACTCTTATTCAAAGACAAAGGGTTTATTTGCAGGTGTCTCATTAGAAGGTTCTGCTATCGTGGAGAGAAGGGAAGCCAACAGAAAGTTCTATGGTAATAACTGCAAGGCTGTACAGATCTTGTCTGGTAGAGTGGAACCTCCTCCAGAGTGTGATGCCCTTTTTAGAGTGTTGGAATCAAGGGCTTTCACCAAGAGAAGACCAGGTGATTACTATGACGATAGTTATTATTCTGATATTCCTGATTTCGACTCAGGATCTGATACAAGCTCTTATACTGAAAGAAGAAACCGTGATAGATCAGAGAGCTATTCTAGAGGAAACAGAGGCGGTTCTTCAAAATACTCTGATGATAATGACTCTGATGATGATTACTATTCAAGCAGAAGAAGAAACAATAGTACTTCAAACAACAATAGCAGCAGCAGCAACAACAAAAGATCCTCATATGGAAGAAACAATACCTATTCGAGATCTTCGAAGCCAACTTCATGGGAAGATGACGTCTATGATAGTTACGACACCCCAAAATCAAGAAGAGGAAATAGAAGCTCTGATGATTATGACGATTTGGATAGAAGATTCAGAAAATCTTCAATTTCTGATAAGCCTGCATTCTCTCCAAGATCAGAGAAATCAAAGGGGCCAAAGGCAATTGCCCTGTTCTCATTCGAAGGTGAACAATCTGGTGATTTGCCTTTCAGAAAAGGTGATGTTATCACTATAATAAAGAAGTCGGAATCTCAAGACGATTGGTGGACTGGAAGAGTTAACGGCAAGGAAGGTATCTTCCCTGCAAACTATGTTGAACTTGCTTAATCATATTTTTTAACGATACTTTCGTGCTCATTTTGTTTTCTTGATTCAACTATTTGCTTTCCCTTTTTGACCTCACCCTTTGGTTTTTGACTTGCTTCTTGCCTATGTTCTCATAACCCTTTTCACGTATATATCTTGCCTTGTATTAACTAAAGCTAATTTCCCTTGTCTCCCTATTTACTATTATTATTAAAATTATCATTATAACTGGCCCTATGTATAGCTCATCTGTGCGAAAAGTATCTCACTTTGATCTCCAAAACAACAACGGCAACGATTCGATACATGACAAGTACAACTGCAATGACACCCATATTAACGGCGTAGTTACTCACCAGGTTATACTGGTCTAGCACAGCCTCCCCAGTATTCAACACACATTCATCACCACTAGAGCATTCAAACGTTTGACCTTTAAATCCAACCTGGGCTAATGCCTTCACTGCAAAGCTCAAAGGATTAATGTAGTTGAACGCTTGAAACAACACAGGCATATCAAGAGACATGGTACCGGCCATAAATATACCAATGGTGAGAACAGCAGATAAAAGGTTCGTTGCAATGCCCAAATGGTCAAAGACTGTGTTAAACATGATACCAATACTCTCACCACAGTTCATCACAACGAAACCTAGGTAAAACATCGAAAAGAACATCTGCGGATTACGTGGTAACCCAATGACAAGGACAAGAAAGATACTGAAAATGAAGGAGCACAAGATCTCAAAGGGAAGTTCATTCAACAGATAGCAGAGCATAAAAGTCGTTGTAGAGTAGACATCGTCCTGGTACTCTTGATAGAATGTAAACTTTTCAGCAGGGTAGAGAGCCATATTGTTCAAAAACCCAACATAGTACATGTTCATAACGTTTTGGATCAAACCTAAACGATTCGAAATAGACTCAACGTTATTCTTGAGAGGTGCAAAATACAAAGCGTGGATAACTGAAACACCACAAGGTTGACCAAGACGACAGAATAACACCTCTGGGTTTCTCATTATGACTTTGAATTGCCTCTCTAATACAGGGCTGAAACAGACTTTGATGCTTTGACGCTTCTTCACAAGGTGTTTGAACTGCTTCGCGTTGAAATTCTTTAAGTTAGATGTACTCTCACCATAATCAACATACGAGGTCCATTCATTAATCAATTTCTCCATTGTAGTAATACCACCACCAGTTTCAGAGTCAGGCTTCTGATTAACAACATCCAATATGTAGTCAGCAAAGTTCATCTCATACTCTGGAATGTACCCTAATTCATGGAAATACTTCTGCAAAGAAGAAGGAGAACCATCGTATAGCACATGTCCATTACCTAGAAGAAGAATGTTGTCAAACTTCTCAAATATCTCATACTTTGGTTGGTGAATAGTCATAATGATGGTCTTATCTTCATTAATAGCTAGCTCTTCCAGCAATGTGATGATGCTAGCACTGGTGAAAGAATCCAAACCAGAAGTTGGCTCATCCAACAGAATCACCTTGGTGTTGTTCAGGAGCTGAATAGCAATGGATACACGACGCTTCTCACCACCAGATATACCCTTTGTCTGAGAGTCTCCAATTGGAACGTTACAAACGTCACTAAGCCCCATCTTTCTCATCATTTCACCAATGATACCAGGAATACGGTTATGCTGTGAAGGTGGTAAACGTAGTCTGGCCTGGTAGTAAAGAGTTTCACGCACAGTAAGTGTAGGAATCAAAACAGAGTCATCTTGAACCACATACGAGACAATGTTCGAAAGGAATTGAAGTGGTATTGATGTACCATTCAACTTCATGTCACCTTTGATACCAATATTTGAGGCTGTACGGCCGGTGAGCATATTCAACAACGTAGTCTTACCAGATCCAGATGGGCCCATGATGGCGTTGACACCAGGTTTAAATGAAACTGTGACATTTGAAAGCAAGTCCCTTGGGACAAATTTACGACGGGAAATTGTGTTCTTGAATAACTTTGGCTTCAGTGAAAGAGTAATGTTATCTAAGGACACAGTGACTTTACAGTCAGGGGATTCAATCACATCAGTGCTCTTTGGAACAACCTCTATCAGATGTTGGAATTTTAGATCATCAAATTTGGAACGTCTCTCTTTGACAATCTTCACAGAGTCACGACGAGTGACATACCAAATCCACAGTGCACTTGCCGCATACAACCCAATGTACCACGCAAAGGAGGCCATCAACGGTGTTAGTGTCCAGTTCTCTGGGAATCCCAAATTATCCAAGACCGAAGAACCTGAGTATTCATAACACATTTCTTGAGTATCATAAGGACAATCACCCATATAAGAGGTGAATGTATTGGATGCCAAAGAGCCAAAGTTATACCAGAAATTGGAGATATACTTTGTCCATCTCACGTACACAGGCATAGTTCTTGCATTGACGAAATAACCACAGGCAGAGTTTTGTAACTGGTAATACAGTGCACTGATCAAGCTTGCAGTTCCGAAATTGTAGTTCCCTAGAACAAAGCACAGGTGTGCAACAGCGATACCAATCATGTAGACAAATAGGTTGTTGATGAAGTAGATACCAAAATTTGAACTTCCTTCAAGTCCCCACATGAAGAATGTAATCAATGACCATATTAAAGATCCTGGAACATCTTCCATAATCATCTTTGCTGATCGACGAGCAATAAACCAGGCAGATATTGAATACATCCCTTCTTTACGTTCTTTCAAGAGGAATTTACCTTCGGTCATGCACAGTCTTTGTATTTCGTACATCATAGGCATGAAACCCAATACTTCACAACAGACGTAGAGCGATGAGGTCGTGGTTCTTATACCTGCTAAGGATCCACCAGGTTTATAGAAAACCCAACCACAGATGACTGATAGTACAATAATCACTACTTGCATCATGATCATAGATTCAACATCACGACAAGTAAGTGTTATTGTTCGTCTTAACAGCACACAGATTTGACCCCAAAGGGATAGATGAGCAATGTGCTTGGACTTTATCAATGGGCCACCAGCTGCAAATGAATCAACGTATTCGATTTCCTTCAAAGGTTGAACTGTCTTCCAGTTTTCAATGAGTTGATTAACACGTCTTTGAGTTTGCAACTCAACTTCCTTTGAATCTGTTTTATCAACCGAGGAGATTCGTAGAAGGAAATCTGCGAAATTGGAATCAATATCATCGTCTGTTCGGAATTGTTCAAAATATTCATAACCTTCATTCAAGCCTCCAGAAAAGATCATATTACCACCTTTTGCCAATAGGCAAATCTCATCGACAGCTTCCAAAATTTCAAAACGAGGTTGGTGAATAGTCAGTAATATCGTAATACCATACTCAGAGGCAAGTTTCTTAACCGTTTCAACCAGATGAATCGAAGTGTTCGAGTCTAAACCTGTTGTAGGTTCATCCAAAAACAGCACCTGTGGTTTAGTCAACAATTGAATCGCCAAGGATACACGACGGCGTTCGCCACCACTCAGAGTGGTTCTATACTGGAAGTCGGAGACTCTAGTATTCCTCACTTTGTTCAAATTCAACCCATCAAATAGGAAATCAATTAGGTCGTTCCTTTCCTGTTGAGTTGTTCCAGGCAGCCTCAACTTGGCGGTAAACTGTAATGTCTCCAAGACAGTGAACCCAGGGTTAAACAGATCTTCTTGAACCATGTAGGATATGTTTGGGTTAGCAGGCTGATATTCCACCTGACCTCTGAACTTGAAAGGATTATCAGATCTCTTTGCAAACGTCATTCTGGAAGCCAACGTGTTTAAAAACGTCGTCTTACCACTACCCGAGCCTCCAAGGATGGCAAGGACCTTACCAGGTTCCAAGTCCAAGCTCAGTCCACTAAGGATCTTCTTGGAGGTGGACACTGTTGCCTCCTTGTCGCCAACATCTCCTATCGTCTTTTCACTAGCCTTGTTACCTAGCAATGGCCACGTCCTTTTCTTCTTCTCAGCGGTCAAGTTCAAATCAACGCGGAGGTCACGAACTCTTATGGCAACCCTTCTCTCAGACTCAACATACAGGCCAGATCTCGATCCACCAGCCATAACTTCAAGAATATACCAGCAAGCTAATGTGTGTGTGTGTATACACAGTAATATATGAGAGATGACGAACTAAGAAAAAAGGGCAGTTTTCTCAATACTTATGTATCCCCAAGACAACTCAAAGTCACTCTGCTTATTACACACAGAGACACAGCACCAAAAAAACCCTATAACACCCGCTTTTGCATAGAAATAAATTGCCTTGTAGTTTTTTCTCATAAAAGACACTTTTGTATTGGCAAAATGGCACCAAAAGGTGGCTTCTCGGCCGTTTCCTCATGCATTTTTTTTCCGATCGGGGATTTCTCCCATCGGAATTATCAATAATGAGTGTATTTCACTATGAGCAGTTCGTTCCACCAAATCCTGAGTCGATCCAAGCTGTAGCGTGTCGTTTATCAGCTTAGCATAGCCATATGAGTGATACATTTACTATGGGGTCGTATGGCTTTAAACAGTGGCCACCTTTCTATTATGAGCCTTAATTCACGGTCTCAAAGCTCTTTAATCCGATGCTCTGGCTAAGTCCGTGAACCTTATTTCTTGAAACATGTCCAAATGAGGAAGGTGCATCCCATCGTCCATACATGAGGCTACAGGCGGCACTGCGCTGGCACTGGGGTATACTTATTTGATACGTTGAAAGCTGAGCTGGTGTTGTACGTTCTATTGCTTAGAAAGAGACATCACTTGTCCTTGGCACACTGAGCGATTTGCTTCTCATTTACGATCAAGTGTTTGTTATAGGTGATGTGTAAAGTGCACTAAAGTTAATGACTTCAGGCGAAAAAACCATCGGAATTCAATGCAGGAAGAAATATTTGCACTACATGCTTGGCTAGGGCTTGCGCTAATATCATCTACGAATGACTAGTACTGAGTCAATTGAGTCCCTAACAATAATGAGCAATGTATAGAGTACTGTAAAAAAGGGGGGATTTCTACATTGCAGATTCTGATACAAAAGTCATTGCTTTCTTTTAGAAAAGAGAACACAGGCCAAAAATTAGAATTCATATAGAGCATTCTATACAACAACTCATGAAGACGTCTACCCATAGCAATGTTACCCATTGAAGTGTGCATTGGAATTGATAATTTATCTGGAAAATCCAAAATACTCCATAGCCTTAACCAATTTCTCTCTAAACATAATTTCAGATTCCGGGTTCTTTGCTGAAATACTCGCCAAGTCACGCTTAATGGCAACTGTATCATGACGCCAATAGCTATCCACCAAATATCTCACAATGGTTTTAATGTTTCTTGGTCTCGTAGCACCTGGATATTTCAAGAAATCGACATAAGATGGTATGATTCTCTCTAACCATGATTCCAAGTATTCAATAGTTTCAACCGGCATCGGAATCGAGCTTGCAAAGTCATATCTGATACGAGTATCTTGTGGCATTAAGGGGAAACTTCTAGTGACATTTAAACCGTTTGGTGATTGCAGTGAAAGAGGAATAAACGGATAACCTTGTCTAAAACTTAAAGGATATGATGATCCACTTGGATTCATATAAAATTTCTGCTGAGGAGCATGTGGTGTTATTATTCCGTTGTTTGTGGGCTTCTTCAAGTTCTCTTCCTCAACATCACAGAGTTGCAGAGCTGGTGAGTTTTCCTTCTGGAATGAAGCAATTTCTTGATCAGATAACTCAGATAAGGAAGCTCGAATCTTATAGTCTGCAATTGTCACACCATCCAACTTGTTTAGAACAGTTTTTGCATCATCTTCACTGGTGAACTCAATATAGCTAGAGTTAGACTCTTTGCTAGTTGCACAGATGTAGTATTTGAGAATTGACCCTTCGAATGCATAACTCTTCAAAAACATCTTGAAGAAGTTTTCTGTAGTCTGAGGAGCCAAATTGTATAGATGAACTTTGAAAGTCTTACTCTGAGGTGCTCGAGGGAAAAGAGAGCTGGCCTGCTCAGAATCAAGCTGCCTTTGACGTTCTTCTCTTGTTAAAGCTCTTACACACACAAGTCTATTTCCATTGAAAAGAGTTCTGTGAAGATGCCGTGTCACTTTAGGACCGTCATATTTGTTCTTCAACGTTACAATTGCCCACAGAGAACTGTACAGAGGTGGATGAGCAGTATATATGTTCTCAATTTCAGCATATTTTTCAACCAATTTTCTGATCAATTCTACCGACAGATTTGGAGGAAGGCCCTTAATGTAGACCTGGTTGAATCCAGAAGTGGAACTTTTAATATTGCTCGACATTGGTGAGACTGTATCATTATTACACATCGAAGTTGAATTGAGAGAACTGGTCTTTATCAATGTTGACTCTGGTGATGGAGGGAGACAGGATGTATGATTAGCCTGTCTCTTGGATTTAGGGATATGGATAGAGCAGAAAATCCTTGAACCGTGGACAACTTGATCGTTCATCGATTCAACAAACTTTTCAGCTGTGTACTTATCTTGGAAGGAAACAAAGCCTTGTCTCTTCTTCAAATCAAGCTTACAAGACCATATATCCCCATATCCGCTGAAATACTCATAGAAATCACGAAGTGAACGGATTACGTCAGTGTTCAAGTTTGATATGAAAACATTGGTTGCCAAAAATGGCTTCTCCTTGTCTTTAATCGATGGCATGATTCGAATCTCCTTAGACAAGAGCTTTGTACAGTTGAGCTCCTTGATTGCCCTACTGGCCTCTTCTTTTGACCCAAAGTTGAGATACCCATACCCAAGTGACTGTCCAGTCCCTGGAGCACAACATATCTTAACAGATGATAACGATTTGAAGTTCCCGAAATACTTGTAAAGCGTGTCTTCTGTAACGTTTGTGTCCAAATCACCTATGTAAAGAGCAACTAATTTGTCCAGTTTCTCAAAGCATCCGTACAAATTCACATCAGAATTATTTGAGCCATTAGATTTAAGGGAACAGTCATACGCTGTTTCTGCTGTTGGCGATGTTGGAACCAACCTCTTAAAGTTGGAAAAGAGCTCGTTCATCCTATTCCTCGAAGAGTTTAAGGAAATAGTACTTAACAGACCGTACGATAGATTGTTTGAAAGTTGAATATTATTACCAATACTAGGTGTTGAACTTGACACCTTGAATTGCATTCTCTAATGACTGCAAACGTGATCTCCTAAACAATGCGTTCTTCATGGGAACATTGGTCTTTTAATTTCCTTACTTTTGTGTTTTGCAAGTCTTCACTTTGACAGTTCAAAGAGGCCACAAAATCACAAACAGGATAACAATTCTGCATTTTCACATTATATAAGATCACATACTTAATTACCAGGCTTGAAGAATTTGGTTTTTAGTGTGCCATGTTCAATCAGTTTGAACATTTATGGTGAGCTTGCAGACATTGACGGTATGTGAGGGGCGTTATCGAGGCTTGGAGAAAACACCGCCAATCCAAACACCCAAAACAAGACACCAAAGTCTAAGCCTGGAAGAGCCTTTATAAACTAAATAGCACTACCATTACGTTCTGAATTGTCTAAAATTGTATCGAAATTACTCGCTCTATTAAAGTTCTTTATCATGTTCTAGTACGGCAAGAAATCTCTACCAAAGAGACCTCTCTTTAGCCAGTCCAAGAACAAGAGAACTCTTGTTCTCAAACTGACAGACTGTGCGAAATAAGTACCTCTCCACAAGTACATGGCAATCAAACCACCAACAAAGGAGTAACCTGGCAAGTCAAATACAGCAGAATTACCGATATAAGCCAAAGATCCCAAGTGCTTGTAACAGAATGGTTTAGAAACTGCAGCATCGATGTCACCGTCAAGGATTTCGTTTGCACTAAGGGTCAAGGAGGATCTAGCCAATTTGGATAGCTTCTTACCAAGGTATTTACCCTGTTGAGCAGCTCTTTGAGCAGTAGCTGGAAGCGACGTAACTCTTGAGTCTATATCCTTCAACAACTTGGAAATTTGATCGAATTGGAGATGACCCGTGTTGTTCACATCGTAAACTGGAACCAGCTCATTCAACACATTCAACGCTTCAGATGCCTGTGGATATCTTCTAGATAGTTCATGACCCAGCTCAAAGATCTCGGAATAAGTCAGTTTCATTGTCTTGATATCGTCATCTGTGATGATTGCTGTGGATTGGATGTTTTTCAAGTGCTTATCAATAATGTGCTTTCTGACCAGATCAACAGTGTGTTCAGCCATATCAGTTCTTACAGTGGAACAGTCACCGATGGCATACACATCACCCAGAGGTGCACCAATAACTCTCAAGTGTGAATCTGTTTCGATAGCTCTCTTGTTTCTCTGAGAGTTTGGAAGCGACGTGACAATGGTTTTAGCCAATGGATTTTGAGCCACACCTGTGGACCATAAACAGAAACCGAATGGAAGACTCTTCAATTCAATCTCACCTGTTTCTTCATTCTTTTGATTGAATATAACCTCATCTGGCAAAATCTTTACAACTCTAGAGTTTGTCAAGACATCAATGTCATCTTTTCTAAAACGTTGTGTGGCATATTCAGAGATTCTTTCATCGTACGTGTTCAAGATATTAGATCTGGATTGAATCACATGAACACTCAACTCCTGTCTCAAGAGCTTTGGATAAGCCTTTGGCAAATCCTCGTTCAAAAGATCAAACAACTCAGCAGCGAATTCAACACCTGTTGGACCACCACCGCAAACGACAAAACTTAACATTTTCTTACGTTCTTCGTCAGTTGTTGTAGGCAAACAAGCTGTCTCCAAAATAGTAGATATCTTCTTCTTTATTGCGATGGAATCTTCAGCAGTTTTCAATTGATGACAGTGCTCAAGTCCTTCAACACCGTGTGTATTCGAATTTGAGCCAACGGCAACAACCAACTTATCATATGGAACGTAAAATTCAATCAACTCACCAGTGACTTTATCCATTTGATGAACTCTGATGAGCTTCTCGGAGAACTCAACCTTATCAGCGTATGCTTCTAAATAATGACCATTTAAACGGTTGACAATGGCTCTGATCGATTCAATCAAGGTTTTAACCTCCAGAGTTCCCGTTGCAGCACATGGTAGAAGTGGAGTGAATAAGAAATAGTTTGTTGGGGAGATCACTGTAACATCATAGTCACCGTATTTAAGACTTTTCAACACACCAACGGAACCCCAACCGGAACCCAGAACAACCAATTTTGGTCTGTACATGAGTTCCTCCTTTTCAGTGGAATCATAGTCATCCAATCTGTGCTTGAGGATCGGTAAGTTATCCGGACCACCCTTTTCTGGGGAAAGCGCATACTGTGAAATCTTGATCTTTTCCGGGAAGTGTTCCGTTGTATAAGTGGTTGAATCGTAGATAAAGAAACCACCAATGAGAACCGCAATGGTTGTGGAACCAACCATCACGGCAAGGAATAAACCTCTTAAAACTTTCCCAATAAACGTATTACCAAAATATGATTTCGGTGGAGGGATAGTCTTGGGTAATTGTGGAGCGTTAGAATATTTGAGATTTGAAAAGGAGGAGAAGTGAACCTTTGAAGATAGCAGACGGGTATTCGATGTGAATATGATCTGATGTTTTGATACCGTTGATAGAGACCTCTTCACCATCGAATTTACCACCGGGTTGATGGTAACCATACTGGCTGCACCACTGGCACTCAATCTCAACGAGGTAAAGATTGATCTGTGCATAGGAGTAAAAGAGGTACAATGTATAAGGGTCTTCCTAATCCTTGTAAGATGCTCAACAGCTTGAGAACTACCTTTGTTTTGGTTATCTCTTTTCTACGGAAACCTTCAGTTTCTTCGTGAACGTAATACCGGGTTGGATAGAAGAAATGGTGAAGGGAAAGCTCAAGGGAAGCTTATAAAAATTGGACTGAAAGAGAGTTGAAGTGAAATCCAAAAAAAGCGGGTGTTCAGTGAAGAGTTTTATTAAATTTCTCTAGTGAGAGAGCTCCGTAATCAAATCGAAAAGGCCGCGTGAGCCGTTTAACGGAGTTTTGTGCAGAAAATCTAAGGTTTTCCAGATTTCCCAGCTTTCTCATTGGGGCCTTTTGGGCTGTAGAGAATGCACTGTGACGCTATATAAACCAACTTAGTACCATGGTAAACATCCGTGACGTTTTTTACGAGAAACGCAGACAGTTCAAAAACGACGCCAGGGAACGGAAAAAACACAAAACTTTCGTGCCGTTGGGTATGAACTCAAGTAGTCATTAATCAGTGATCAGGAGGCAATTGAGATCATAATGAAAAAAGACATGGTCGAAATGGTCGATGACTACACTTAGTTGATACTTTTCAAGTCCCTTTGCTCGCTAGCTGTGATTGGTTTGTTTTAGGTGAGTCTATCAAGGTACGGCTAAGTTGGCTAATGAGGTGTCAACTATCGTGATCCGACCAAAATTTGGCACCGTTACCCCAGTGATTATGTAGAACAAGAAATCTATCGAGGGTACTGTCTACAGTTACAAAGTCCTTCAAAATTCATTACTGTAGGAAGTTTGTAATAGGTTTTGACTGTTTTTGGATTGGACCATTATAGAGAAGAAGTAACCATTGAGGATTTTCTCATTACAACCACTAAACCAGTAGTCAGGGCCAAGCAAAAGAAAAAACATTGGAGGGACATCTATGTATTCTCATAGTGTTTCTTTTTTAAAAAATAGGATTTTTCATTATTCGATCAAAATAATGATTAACTGGGAAAAATAGGCTATCACATGGTGAACATGAGGTATGAAGGATTACTGGTCACGGATTAACAAAACAGGAATGAAGACTACGCACCACACACAACTGTCTAAAAATGGGCTTTTTGTAGTTTAAACTCTTAACCAAAGAACATATTTGGAAAGAACATCATGTACTTCGACTCAGCAATTAATCCGGTAATCGCAATTTTTTCCTTTTCTTTGCAAAAAATCAGAAAAGCAAAACGAAGCAAGAAAAGGAAAGAACAGTGTCGCGAGTTCGAATCCCATAGCATACACTTTTATAGACTTTCCACACTGTCTTGGAAGCATTTCCATAACCTCCCCCTATTAATTTATCACACTCAGAGATAGTAGCTCACCCAATTGCATGCCACAACTAAGCTATTGGCACTCAGTAGAGGTATCTGCGGGCTCAAGACCGACTCTTCGTGAAAAAGAGGTTGATATACTCGTGGAGGACTCTGTTGGATTGTACCAAGGTAAATCAAAGATCTTGAAGAGACAGAATGGAAGAGCATATTTGACTTCACAAAGGCTGATATACATCGACAATGTATCACCAAAGGATATGAGCTTGGGAATTGAACTCTCAGATGTAAAGTTTGTGGAGTTTACGGGGAAATTCCTCAGGTCTTCGCCCAAGATCACCATTTTCTTCAAATCTTTCCAGCCCTCAAGGGCAAAAAAGCTGACAACTATGAGACAGACAACATGGGTATGTCCAATATGTTCGTTTGCTAACATTACAAGTACATATCAGAACTACTCAGATGGTCAGTTTATACCTGAATGTGAAACCTGTGGCGTGAAACCTGACAAAGAGGTCATCAAGAGTGCCATTGAAAACTCTAAGAGAGGTGTCAAAGAGCCACAAGTTCAGGAACAGGACTCTTTCAGGTCTAAACAGATTGAGTGTCCCGCATGTACTTTTTTGAATCATCCTTCAATGAGAAACTGCGAGGTCTGTGGGACAGTGTTGCCGATAAGCAAGACCAACGAATCCACCACCGATGAACAAGAAATATTTGATGACAGAATAAGAATTGAAACAGAGACACAAGATGGTTTAGATGAAGTACCGATCCCCTTCATCAAACTGAGCTTCCACAGAGGTGGTGATAAAGTCTTTCTTCAAAGGTTTAAACAAGCATTGGAAAAACTACAATGGGAACAACTAGTATCACAAGGTAACGTCAACAAAAACGTTGTGAAACTGCAAGACCAAGCCGTTGAAGTTGAGAGACCTGACTCCCTTGGTGTTGGTTTGCATAGACTTGCGATGATGGAGGAGAGTAGGACCAGGAAAAACGAAGAGATTATTAACTCATCTCTGGACGATTTACATGCACTGTTAGCAAAGGCCAATGAGATCAACAGTTTAATAGAGAGTTTCAAGAGACTCCAAACAGGCGATTCCAAATCACAGGAGAAGATTATACCAACCATAAACCAAGTTACACAGAGCATACTTAGAGATCCCTCTAAGGAGGACCAACAGAAGCTGTACCTTCAGGAGATTTCAAGACAAATATCTGAGTTCTTGATTACGGATAAGACCTTGGAACAAGAGGGTGGCATTATTACACTCATGGATTTGTATGCACTATACAACAGAGGCCGTGTTGGATTTAACCTTATCTCGCCTGATGAGTTATACGGAGCTTGTTCCTATTTCGAAAAGTTGAATCTTCCTCTGAATCTTAAGAGGATTAACAAAGTGCTTGTAGTGCAAGACCACAAGTTTGCCAACCATGAACAATTGATTTCGGACATTCGCAAGTTTATCGATATTTATGGCGTTGAAGATAAATTCCAATTCAAGTACTGCAATATCTTAAGGGCAAGTGAGTATTTCAACTGGAGTTTAAGCATAACAGAAGAGATATTCAGCAGTGCTATTGAGAATGGATTATTGTGTGTTGACCAACAGATCAGTGGCAAGCATTATTACTTGAACGAATTCTTGATTGCAGAGGAGCAAGAGAAACAGATAATGTTGAGTCCCATTGTGGAACCGTTTGTTGCCACTGAATCCAAAGATGATGCCATTCCCGAGATGGACATTGATGCTTTGAAGTTGAGAATACACCAACAGAAATGGGCCAATGAAGAGGGGATGGAGTCTTATGAATGTTTACCTACATTCCCAAACGTGCCATCACAGAAAATTGATACAGATGTTTATTCACCTAAACAGAAAGCAGTTATGAAGTCAAAGACGTTGAGTGAACTAGAAGGACTACAGTTTTGAAAACAAAAGCTTCCCCTTATGATGTTGATATAAGAGAATGATGCAAATAAAAGTACCTATATAGGTAATGTTATATAGGACGTACATAGTAATGATAAAGCTCATCACTTCTTTCCAATATTGTATGTCTATGCTTAAACTAAAGTAGAGCTCTTTTAAACCTTTCCACCAGGTGTTGTACTCACACTATTTGTTGCTGATGTTCCACTTGGTGTGGTGACAATCTTTGGTAGATCTGTAATCTGTTGGACGACAAATTCTTTCTCTTCTTTAAATTGTGGATCATCTTTACGCTCGGCAAAGTTAAAGCTGTCAAAGAAGATGATCAACTTGTCCCTGTTCTTGATCAAGATGTCCATAACTGTCTTTGATTTTTTGGGGTTAGCCACAAATACTTTAAAGACGTTAAAGCTCTCTAATTGAATGTTCTTAGACTTGTCAGTGAGCAAGATCATAACGAGTTTCAAATTTTGTGCGTTATTCACGTACTGGTTCATGAATTGAGAGTTTTGCCTGGTCAATATCAAACTTGAAAGCAATTTTATGGATTGTCTCTTTGTAACGTAGTTGTTCGAGCTAATGAGCTTGTTTATCTGAAGGGCAAACTGATCGGTATTGTTCATCAACCATTCTGCGGCCAACTTCTTGTGCACTGATAGTAAATCGTTCAGTGTTTGGAAGGAGTCAGTCATGTTTTCAAAGGTTCCGTTCGAACTAAAGTCGAACAACTTCCACACAGCAGGATCTTGCAACACCATCTTGGTCAACGCCTCAAATTTGATGCAGTCTCTTAATATTGCGCCCGTTATCAGACAGCTCTCAGGCACTTCAGGTCCCTTTATCAACGCTGTTATAATCTTCGGTTTCCCCAGGAGGTAATCCACCGTTGGAGACCTGTTGCCAATCTGCCTTCGCAAAAGGGTCGAGAACAGTGTGGAAACGTCCTTTCTGGAATCAAACTCCAAATAGTGTAAATTCAAGATCAAATAGTAGAGCAAATCAGTCTGGTAGATTTCATGGGCTAACTGTGCTATCAAATCGGGTTGTGGTTCCATATCTTCGTCCCCATGTAGTATGAGTCTCATCTGCGTCAAGAGCCTAGCGGCCTCATCCTGAACCTTCTTACGGTCTGAGGCAGCGTCAAACTTAACAATATTGTCGTTAAGGGCCCTAACGAGCTCACTTGGGGTCTTTGGGTTTCTCTTAAAGAGAAATGCCATTTGTCCAATGTCCTAGGAAGTCAGAGTTTATGCTTTTGGGTTGGTTTTGGGATGCCGTTGAGCTTCTAAACAAAGGACAGAGGTTTTTTTAATTTTGTATCACAGTGACAAATTTAATGTCAATCCACTTTCTTTTCTTTTTTTGGCGTGTTTGTGTTACAAACCTTTGGAGAACGACCTGCCCGGTTTTGTTTTGATTCTAGAAATTTGGGAGATCTTCTGAAAGGAATGTCCAAAACGCGCGCGCGCGCGTATACCGTCAACATCTACATTAATAAAAAAGGTGGGTACAATACAACTCATTTTATATCGTTTTTTTTTGAGAGGCTCTATATACGAATTTATTTCAAGTCAGCAACAACATGAGACCAGTTCTTGTACTCTTCATCACCGTATTGAATTTTTTGGATCCATTGTGCAACTTGGTTTGTCAGCTCACCAAATTCTTCACCTGGGAGCAATGGTACTTCAATGTCCTTTCCTTCGTAACCAATAGCCTTGATTGGAGAAACGATAGCAGCGGTACCAGAACCGAATGCCTCCACAAGCTCACCTTTAGCGGCTCTGTCGCGCACTTCGTTGATGGAGTAGTAACGCTCGTTGACTTCCCATTCTTCTGGGTTCAATCTAGTTCTGCACAACTCCAAGATGGAATCTCTAGTGACACCCTCCAAGATGGTACCATCCAATGGAGCAGTGACCAACTCCTTCTTACCGGTCGTAGGGTCCTTAAAGACGAAGAAAACGTTCATGGTACCAACTTCAGTGATGTACTTCTGATCACCAAATAACCACAGATTTTGTTGGTAACCTCTTGAAGCGGCATCCAACTGAGGTCTGATACATGGGGCGTAGTTACCACCGAGTTTCTTATCACCGACACCACCTGGCCATGCTCTTGTTGCGTAATCGGTGGCCTCAAGTCTAACGGCCTTGAAACCAGTGGAGTAGTATGGGCCAACAGGAGACGTAATGACGTACAAAAGGGCATCACTTGGAACACTGACACCGAGTCCAGCAGTGGTACCAATCAAAGTTGGTCTGATGTAAAGAGAGTAGCCCTTTTGCTTTGGGATCATCTCCTTGTCAAGCTTGATCAACTCACCGATACATTTGATCAGCTCCTCAGAGTCAAAAGTTGGCAAGACAATTCTGTGGGCAGATTTGTTCATTCTGGCCATGTTCTTGTCTGGTCTGAACATTCTGATCTTATCCTCGGAATCTCTGTAAGCCTTCAAACCTTCAAACAGTTCAAATGAGTAGTGGAAAACACACGCAGATGGGTCCAAGACCAATGGTCCATATGGAACAATTTCTGGGGTTTTCCATCCATCCTTATCGTTCCATTGGATCTTGAGCATATGGTTGGTGAAACTTTGACCAAACTTCAATTGCTCGTTTGGCAATGGTGCCTTTGGTGAAGCATTTTTGGTAATCACCAGCTTGGAAGAGTCAAGTGGTGCAAGCTTTGTAGTGGAAGCCATAGTTCTAATTCCCTTGACAAAGTTCTTTAACATCGTAAGAAAAAAAAGGGGGGGAGATCCGAGAGACTAAAGGGGAAAAAGAGGGGACTTTTATGGGCCTTTTTCTGAAGTGGGTGAATAAACTTTGGCCTTTGAAAAAAAGTGCCGACAGCGTCTTTTAATGACTCTTTTTTTCGAGATTTTCTTTCTTTTCGGTTGTTGTGTTTAGTTTTTTTTGACCGTTGGCCTGCGATCACAAGATGGCGCACACTTTATTTCATGTTCGTGAATCTATCGGGGCAGCAAAAAATGTCTTTGTCTCCTAAGGCACGGTCCGATTACGTGACGTATTATTGTCCAACATGGATAGTCTCATCCGCACAAATTGTATGGTTCTCGGCTAATGATGGGGAGCTTTTGCAGCAATGTAACGACAAAATCGGAGAGATTCACAAATTTAAAATGGCGGAAACGCCGGTAACGGGGACACCCCTCGCAACAGATCAAGAGTTAAGGCCGGCTGAAGGTTAGTCGTTGGCCCAAAATCACAATAAACGGTGGAGGAAAGCAAGTAGTTAATCCTCACGAGATGTCCTTTGAAAAGAAAGCGTTGAGAGCATCAGTGAGTCATGCTGTGAAGTCCTTATCACAGGGCTCAATTGAGTCACAATCAGCAAACACGACGAACTTAGTGTTGAAACACCCGAGGGTTCACTCTGCAAAGAACATTGGAGTATTCATGAGCATGGATGGTGAGATTACAACATTGCCCTTGATTGAGCAGTTGATATTAATGGGGAAAACTGTTTATCTACCGAGATGTTCTCAATTGGAACCTGGTGAGTTCCAAAGATGGCCCAAGCAGAAATCACTGTTGAGATTTCACAGGATGAATTCGTTCCAAGATGTCATCTCTCTTAAACCACAGGGTAAATTCCAAATTAGGGAACCAACCTCTGGCGAGGATGCAATGGATAGCGAAGAAGGTATAGACGTCTTGATAATGCCGGGAGTTGGCTTCTCCGAAGATTGCTACAGAACAGGTTACGGTGGTGGATTCTACGATGACTACATCAAGAGACACATGGAGAGGTTTAACAAGAGACCATATCTCTTGGGCATTGGACTGGAACAACAGTTTATACAAGAGATCCCATTGGAGCCTCATGATGAACAATTGAATAGCGTGATCTTAAATGATAGAATATATAATGCCGATAAATAAAAAAAAGGTAATTCAAGTACTCAAATGACTAGAAGAACCATCTCTTCTTTGTCGTCTTGGAATTGGTTTCAACCGATGTACGCTGTACGAAATGACCCACACCTTGTACCAGGAGACGTCCTTGAACAGTCTCGATATCACCTTCAACGTGTCCATCAACACAGCGAGCCTTGACTACCAAGAAGTTGTTTGCCAATGTTGGGAATCTGTACTGCAATTCGATACGGTTTGTCTTCACTTTGTCCGGGGTATACTCCGATGCTGGGTCGATGCTAAAGAGGAACGATGAGGATCTCTTCAAAGTTTCATCCAAAATCGTAGCAAGGATACCACCATGGACTAAGAATGGATAACCACACATTCTTTCACCCACGTGGAGTATCGTAACGGTCTCTTTTGTTGTTGAATTAACAAAGAGCACCGGTTTTATGGCAAAACCTCCGGGCACAGATAGAGTACCAGATGTCATGGTATCGTTCAAAGTATTGGAATCCATATAGTTCCATGCTCTAACGGATCTCCATTTTGGATCAGATTTCAGCTGTTTGTAGAGTGGGATCTCAGTCAGCTTCAACTCCAACTTCTCCTTGTACTTTTCAACCCCTTCTTCATCAGTAGGCAATGTTTCAAGGACAACGAGTTTGGCGATATCGCTGAGAGGGAACAGAAATGCCGTTGTAGCACCAAGGATGAATGAAGCCAGCACAAGTGAGAGTACCGAAGACTGTTTTCTAACTCTCTGTTGTTTCTCACCATCAACAACGGTTGATTGGAGTCTTCTTGCCGAGAGCTTAACGCCCTGGTTATATCTGACCAATGAACTATAATTGAACCTTCTACCGATAAATCCAACTGGATGTCTAGCAATGACGCCTCTAAACATGGTTTAAGAATGAGATATCGCTGTGATTGAAGCTCTTTAATACTTTCCTCTGTCACGTTACATCGATGACGTTGTGAACAATGAAACAATGGAGTCCTCTATGTCCCTGCTGGTTCCCTCCCGAATTCGGTTTACATCCGAACACCCGAGCACATGAACACCCGAACACCTTTACACCTCTACACCAGAAACTGGGCTCATCGTGTGCGTCATCAACAACCTTTGGCAAAGGGCATATGACCATCGATGCCAAAAATTTTCCCTTGAAGAGTTTCCTTACCAAGTGGGGAGTTTATCAGTTGAAGGAACCATAGCATCGAATCCATTGAAAGATGCCGAACACTCACATTGAAATCATCAACATTAACGATTGTAAAATCTCCACGGGGGACCAAGTGATTCCTCATGAGAGGAAGATCGTCGAAGGTGTGATTCAACTGTGGAAGGAAGATCCAATCACAGAATCTTTGGGTATTGCCAAATTGCACGCTTTGGTTAAGAGAAGGAATCCAAATTGGTCATTGAGTGAAAAGAGACTGAAGACAGTGCTGAAATCGTATAACCTGCTGAACAGTTCTGAACAATATGCCTATGCATCTGAAATCACCTCTAAGGACACTCCGAACCTGGTTATGCCAAAGAACATCAGGTACCAGTTTACAAAGAACAGAGGTAAAGGTCTCTACGCCACAAAGCCTTTCAAAGAAGGTGATTTGCTCTGGGAAGAAGAATCGCCGTTGTTCTTCATTCCTCCATTGGATCATATGAACTTGATTCAATCTTCAAATGCCTGTACTTATTGTGCTACTCTTCTCAAGACTGCCTCTCAATTGAAGAAGGGTCTCGATTGTAACGTCTGCTCTGATGTTTGGTGCTCTCCACGCTGTAAGAAGAAAGACACACTTCATGGAACCTTGAAGCATAACGTCTATCAAGAGGGCAAGAAATCTAAGAAACGTATAGTCTCTGCTGCTTGGTTAAGGTATGAAAAGTACTGCTATGAGAACAAATGGAACGCTGCGCATGCTGTGGCTTTGATCTACGCATATTGCCTCACCGATAAAACAGGTGTTCTATTGCAACAGTTTGATGCATTTGCCAAAGTCCGTCAAGATATAAGGTACAAGGCAATTGACTCCTCTGGAATCGGTGGTTCCTTTGATACAAACTCTGGTGGTGCCCTGTTCGTCAAGGAACAACAGGAGACACTGTGGAGAGAAGCTTATGCTAAGTTCAACGAAATCTTCCCACTCGATGAAATTACATATGAACAGTATATGGAGTTCTTGGGAACTTATAACATCAACAACGTTGATGGTTCTATGTTTTTGATTCAAGCCCATTTGAACCATAATTGCGATCCAAACGTTAGAGTCTTGTTTGGAGAACACAAGGCTGATGGTATCAAGGTGTACGCTAAGAGAGACATTAAGGCTAGCGAGGAACTTACAACGTCTTACGTTAACCCTGCACACGACGTTAACCAGAGGCTCAGAGAGCTTCGTGTCAATTGGGGGTTCAAGTGTAACTGTAACAAGTGTAAAGAGGATAAAAAGGCCTTGGAGAAGAGGAAATCCTCTGAATCGAAAGATACTTCTCATAAAACGGCCGTCAAGGAGATGCTCGATTCAGCAAATGACGAGGAGTTTGACCTACCATTACCAAATGGTGATGGTGAAAGAACTAGAAGAAAGTCAGTTAGATTCGAAGAAACCGTTATTGCAGTAGCAGAGGATTAAACACACCATCTTATAAAATGATAATAAAATCACCAAGTAAAAGTACACATTGTATTAAGCACAGTAGAATTTTACACATATACACGTCTCCTACTTTTTACAGAATCCTTTTTATCATAGTTTTTGTCTTTTCCCCAAGGGAACTTCATCATGGACGAGGTCTTGAGCTTGAACACCAGAGAGGGCATTCAGTTGTACACCAGGAACAGCACTGTTTACAGTCACACCCATATTCACACCAACATCAGTAACAACAGTGTTGGATTGAGGTGCGGCTTGTTGATACGATAGAGGAGTTCTGGTACTTAGATGCTTTTCAAGCATCAAGTACAAGTCATCTTTGGTGAATGGCTTAGCGAGGATATCACTCATACCGTGTTGTAGGTAAGTAACCAAATCTTGATCTTCAATGTTACCAGTCATTGCAATGATCGGTGTCCTGTTATCAAAGCTTCTCACTATCGACGTCGCAGTGGCTCCGTCAAGGTTTGGCATGATGATATCCATGAGAACAATATCATAACGTGATTTTTCAAGAGCATTAATGGCAGTCAACCCATCAGAAACAACTTCCACGGTGCAACCATACTTCTCCAAGAACTTCCGACACAGTTGTATACAAACGTTATCATCCTCTACTAATAACACGTGGAACCCAGAGCGCAGAGAGTGTGTAATCTTCGGAGATTGCTTCTGAACAGCTGCAGATCCAGCTTGTCCAGCGCTAGACGGCACTATCGACCCGGATTGCTGTGAAGGTTGTTGAGCTTGTTGAGCTTGTTGCGGTTGTTGTTGTTGTTGTTGCTGTTGCTGCTGTACTTGTTGATGTGCTTGTTGCTGTGTGTGTTGTAGCGTTATTTGTGGCGAATCTATTGGTGGTAAGTCAAGCGCCGGTATCTTTATTCCGTGATTAACCAAAGTATTGACAAGAGTGTTCACACTTCTGAAGTAACGATCGTTGGTGTTCTTGACGTTGATGATCGATTCAATCACTGTTGTATACTTCTGATTAATCGCCTTGATCTCGCTGATCAAGTGCTTATTCTCCTTCTTGAGCGAAGCAACGCTTTCTTCGAGCTTCGCAATAGCTTCCGCATTGGTATCGTCTGTATTGACGCGTTTCTGTACGGGGCCTTTCCTCTTTATACTCTCCAGTGCATCTCGATCGTGTCTCTTGAAGCCTGGATGCTTGAACTCCCACGCGCTCTCTCCATACTCGTTCTGCTGTTTCTCCTCGGTGGTCATCTTCACCTTGTGGAAGTCGTACTTGTTCAACTGGCGGACAAAACTCGCAAAGTTGGAGTGCTTGAAGTGTCTCGGGAGTATTTCCTTCGTAAACTCGTTCGTATCCAACACGACGAATGAATCACCGTTATTTGTCCACCGTACAATCGCCTCGTAAGAGTTATCTTCAAGCATCAGAAAGAGCTTCTTTACAAAATCAGTGGACCCGGACGTTGTTGATGATGTGTTGTTTGCAGGAATCCCCAATGACTGCGTAAGACTCGCACCAATACCGGACAATGGAGCATCCTCTGGCTCAATCTTTGGAGGCATTGTCGATCTGAGATATTCCTCCAAACTCCTGTTTGTTTCGACTAAACCGTGATAAATTCACAACCCGGTGTTGTTGTTTTCCTGTTCAGCTTTCCCACCCTGAAAAGCCGACTTAGATCCACAACCAATATATATCAGTTCACGCTTAGAAGGAGCACACACGGGCACGCAAATCAACACCAACTGACACGACTGATAGCGTTGAGATTAAAATAACCACAAAGGAGTCAGTGGAGAGAATGTGCAAAAAAAATCGAAAAACACAAAGCAAAAAGGCCGAGTTGAAATTTGATTATTATAGCTTTTACGCCAGATTGGGGGTTTAAGGAAAAACACCACACACAACACACAGAGGAAAAAATGCCCTTCCGTTATGATGCGTCGCTGTTGTAATAAATTTTACAGCATACGATGACAGGAGAAAAACGTTAGTAGAAAATCGACGGGAGCGGCAGGCTGTGTGAAAATCGATAGCGCAAGTTGGTTTTTTAAGTGTGTTTTTTTTGTTTTTTTTTCAAGTAGATTTTCCTCGTTTTTCTTGTTTTTGTGGTATTTCTTGGTGGAAATCTCAACTACGGCTTGCTAAGCTCAAATTATAGGAGAGCTAACAGCGCAACACTATATATAAAACACACGAAAGTATACAACGTGATGTTTATCTTTATATCATTGAGGCTATATACACCAGAATACAAAGCAATAGATCCGATCTCGGGGGGAGGGAAAAGGGAGGCTTAAGCTATCAGTGTAGAGGCGTTAGTTGGCAATTGATACGCGGAAGCATAGACGAGATGCACCGTTGCTTAAAGTGGTCTTATATGAACAATCACGGTGAACTGTATGGTAACATTCCTGTTCCAAGTTCGAGGCTATACGGTGCATAAAGGGGGAGTACGTCAACCTCTGGACGGGAATTATAATGCTGGGAACCTTTGAGGTGCGTGTATAAAATCGTAGAGGAGATACACTTGTGTCTTCTTCAACCTGACAGCTATCGCTGGAATTAGATCATATTGAATTGTCGCGGAGGGGAGGGGGCGAGGTGAGATCTACGATCAGTAGTCGTCCTATACATAAGTAGCAACTTGTAAGGGGGTAACAGACCATTATGAGTTATTATTTCTCTAACTTCAATCGATACTGCTGCTTGGATCCTACGCAAATCGCCAGTACAATCAATGCTCATTTCTTTTCCCAGAATGAAAACAAGGTGAAATGTATTTATAGTATGTTTTACAGTCTAGAACGTTTGGGCCTTGGAGCCCGACGTGTCCATACCGATGAAATACATAGTGGGATGGGTAACTAGATTTATGGGAATTCAGTAGTGTATATATGGAATCTGTATAATGATGCGCTTGAACAATAATAACTAAAAAACAAACAACTGAGAAAAGAGACAAACATACAATGAAAGGGGCACATTTAGCCCTCAAAAAGCCTCATATTGTAACGTTCGACAAAAAAGAAGAGGTGAAATGGAAACCAAAGAAACAAAACAAAGTTAGTGAATAACAACCCATTGGGAACCAAAGAAGTGCAGTTGGACAGGAAACACACACAAGAAAAGATAGAAAATAATCAGAGCGGAGGGGTGGTGGTTGTAAAACACACGTGGAAGAAGTGATTATAAGATAAAAGCACAATGAAACGGTTTAAAGATCAAATTGGCCATTGACAAACTGATCATCCATTTCATGATCTCCATCCATATCAACGTCATTGTTCTGTTCTTCATCTTCTTCTTCATCTTCAATGACATCCTCAGTTGGAGGTAAGTGTGGATTTCCTGGAATTAGGGATCCGAATGGTTGTGTGATTCTCTTTGAGTGGAAGTCCTCCATAGTGGATTCATCGACAAAGGTGAATCCTTTGAAATTGGCTTGAATGCCAGGAGATAATGGGGTTGATGCAATGTGGAATTGTTTGTTGATGACAGAGGCACTGGTATTGGTGAATTCTGGATCAAAATTAGATGTGTCTGTCTCACTAGAAAGATGCGGTTTGAAAGGTGGTGGGATCTTCTTCTGTCTCAATAGGTCCCAATCGACATCCTGGAAGAAAGGATGCTCCTTCAACTGGCGTGCATCACCTTGTGCACCCAATCTATGCTTTGGGTTTCTGTTCAGCAAGCCTTTAACAAACGAACGCCCCTCAGGGCTTAGAACTTCCTTAGGAAAACGGACTTTACCAAAGGCAATGTTCTTGTACATCTGTTGGGTATTTTCGGCATAGAATGGGGACCAGCCACAACACATCTCAAAGATTAACACACCTAGAGACCAAAAATCAACCATTTTCGTGTAACCAGACTCATCCAACAAAACCTCTGGTGCCAAATATTCAGTGGTACCACAGAATGTGTTGGTCGTGGCATCTGTTGACAAATCAGCCTTGGAAAGGCCAAAATCACAAAGGGCAATATGACCGTTTGCATCTAACAGAATATTTTCTGGTTTCAAATCTCTGTAAACGATGTCATTGTCGTGCAAGTGTTCTAAACAGAGTATCAACTCTGCAATGTAAAACTTTGCACGATCCTCTTGGAAACGACCTTCTCTTTGCAAATGCCAGAACAACTCACCACCTGACATGTAATCAGTAACAAGGTAAAGATCTGTTGGTGTTTGGAATGAAAATTTCAAACCAACAATGAATGGTGATGCAGTTGTTGCAGTTCTAACCAGAATATTACGTTCACCAATGGTATGGGCAATTTCTTTCTTCTTTACAATAACCTTTTTGGAAAGAACTTTCATCGCATAGATACGATCAGTATCCAACTTACGCACTTGAAACACTTGTCCGAAAGTCCCTTTACCCAATAAACGCAACACTTCGAAATCCTCTGGACCGTAATGTCTCTTCCCAGTTGTACTGAAAGCCCAACTAACGTTGATCTCACCGCTGACACGTTCACCGTCAACTCTTGATTGGAGTTTAAACCATTCATTGTTCTTGTTATTCGTCTGTATGGTTGGTTTGATTCTAACATGTCCCAAGAACGTTTCGTCAGAGTCATAGACAGAAATATCCAATTCTGAATGGTTTCCAACAACGTCGAATATAGTCTCATGGTGCCAAACCGGGTTGGAGTTATTTGAGTACTGGCTATGCTGTTGCTCTTGTGGCATTCTAGGAGGTTGCCTGTTCAAGTGTTGTGATGATGATTGTCTTGAATAGAGAGGTCTTGAAGCCGTTGGAATCGGACGATCCCTCTTCAACATTTGTACATGAGAAGCCGGATGGTTATCAACACTTTCTGGACCATGGGTGATAAACTCAGAACTCTCAAAGGTGCACACGACATACGGCTGGGCATTCGAAGTTTTCGTGAGCAAGTTTCTAGCTTGAACAATGTTCACGGTTAATTTGCCCCTTGGAACAGAGTTGGCCTCCGAAGTTGTTGCTGCAGTAGTAGGAATAGACAGCCCGGTGTTTGACACTGAAGCTGTAGGGTCATTAACGTTGCTTTCAGCAGAAATCTCACCAGCAACAGGAGGCGTAGCAGTAGCGCCTTTTAGCTTTGAGGTGCTACTCTCTTGGGCACTTGCAACTTTCGACAGCACAATTTGTGGTTGATAGTCATCAGGTCTGGTGGTTGTGCCATAAGCAAATGAGTTATCACTCAACGCCGTGGTTGGCGTAGCCATTTGTTGGAAGGGGAAGCGCTGTGATGATGGTTGTTGTGGCTGCTGTGATGTTACCACTGGTTGTTGTTCTTGTTGCTGTTGTAACCCTTCCACTTGCTGTTGAGCTGGTATAGGCCCTTGCCGTTGCGAAACCGCCTGTTGATCCTTATCAGTGTATTGACTGGTTTTCTCGGCGCTTGTATTGGTGGCGGTCTTGTTGAACCCGCCAAATCCGAACAGAGTCTTAGCAAAATCAACCATCTTGTTTATAAAGGACCCTGTATAGCTAGAGTTGTATAAGTTGTATTAAACACAGAGAATGTGTGGGAGTGAAGATGCGATGCGCAGATGGTCAGTGGTGGCCCGTTTAGTAAAAAAATTCCCCTGGCGGCTGTAGAGTTTTTTTTGTTAGTAATCGGTAGAGGCAAGGCCTGAGTCGCCAATAGACTGGCGTGCGCGCGAGAGAGAGAACGGTTTCAAGATATAGAGCAAAAGACACTTTCCAATGCAATTCAGATTCTCTTGCTTTGAACATGATAAGTGCGTATCATGTTGGTCAATCGATTTTCAGGCTTTGTACCATTGGACGATGAGCACTTGCGTGTTGTTTCACCTTGAGCTCATTATCCCAACACCATGTTTGCACTCCCTAGCGATAGATAAACTTACCCTTTAACGAGATAGAGAGCGATACAACCAAATGACGATATGGAACAAGAGATAAGAAACGACCAAAAAACAAATCCAGAGACACACACAAGAATTCGAATGAAGATTGAGATAGACACAAGTCTTTCTTAATTGAACAATCCACTTGTCGTATGAATTGAGCTTGTAAGTCCGTGTATAGTTCAAATAGATGACTATGAAAAAAAAGGAAGGGGAAAAATCTTCCTAAGTTTGAACTTAAAACAGCCTTCCTTGTGTGTTAGAAAATTTTTGGCGTGCGAGGAGGAAAAAGAAACAATACGAAGCGACAACTTGATAAAACGGGTTCGCGAAAAGATGCAGAGGGAAATTAGAAAAATAACAGGATAATTCCGATGGTTAGAATTCCGATGTGATCTGCGTGGATGCCTTACTCAACCATACACAGGGGGGGATCTTTCTGAAAATACTCCAAAAGATGTACATTCATGGCTGATATTTATATATATGTAATGAATAAATAGAATTGTTTGTTGATATATAGAGGTATATATCGGAATAAATAAATTGTTCAATAAAGAAAAAAAAGAGGAGGTGATAATAAATAGTTCAAAACAACGGGAAAGAGGGCAAACACTCTCTATGGCTTGAAAGCACCTTCTCCGAGTTGTTCCAAAGTTTGACTCAATGGACGTCTTCTCAAGACATCCCAGAATCCTTGTCTTTGAACGTCATCAGCTGGCTTTGGCTTGAAGTTGTTTTCAGCACCGACACCACGGTATGCGTATGAACTGGATCCAAGCTGGCCAACAATCGAACCAGACCAGTAGACAAGCCCGGTGATGACACCACCGGCAAAGGACCAGCCAGCAGCCTTCACAAGAGACTTGGTTGGTAAACCTGCAACGGCACCGGCAATGAGACCAGCGTAGAACTCGTTCAAAGTATCCTTCTTCTCCCTCAAGTTCGACAATACAGAGGATGCGAACTTGTAAGACCCAGAGACAAGAACAATCATACCCCAAAGAGTACCGGAACGTGTGATGATACCCAATGGACCAACTCTACTCTTTTGTACTGCATTTTGTGTAGCAACAGTCAACAAACCAAAAGCTGCACCGTAACCAAGAGCAGTTCTCGTGGCGCTAAAGGTGTCCACAGGAACGTACTTATCAGGGGTCAAATGTGGTGATGGGTAGTTGACATTCTGTCCACCAGCGACTTTCTCCTCCTCGAAGCTCATTTTCTTCTTATCTTGTAACCAATGAGTTGTGTTGTGATGTTTTGAAAGTGAATGAACGAGTTGACTGCCGCCAGTGTTTTTTTTCTCCCCCTTCTTCTCCTTCCAATTCGCTGTTTGAACAGTGAACCGCCCGTGAACCGCGCGCGAACTTGTTGTGACGGTTTTGAGCGGGTGCCGTCACCTGAAAACACCGGGGAGAGGCTACTGCAAGGAAAAGGCATAGAAGAAAAGGCGTAAAAGGAAAGACGTGAAAGGAAAGACGTAGAAGGAGAACTAGAACTGGCAAACATTCCACATTATGAAGAATTTAACGCTCTGCTCTCTCCAACTCCTCACACATCTCGTCGTTGCGGTGGAGCAGAGTCCAATTGTACAGCAACAACCACACATCTCTCCGCCAAAGAACTCACAGTTTAGAGATCTTATATGGGGAGACCTGAACTTTCTCCACACCACTGATACACACGGTTGGTACGCAGGGCACTTGAACCAGAGACAGTACAGTGGTGATTGGGGTGATTTCATGTCTTTTACTACAAAGTTGCGTGAGATGAACGACGTGAAAGGATCAGATTTACTGGTTGTTGATACCGGTGATAAGCACGATGGTAACGGACTGAGCGATATCACTAAACCCAACGGTGCTATCTCTACTTCGATCTTCAACTCTTTGGAGTACGATCTGGTCACTTTGGGGAATCATGAGCTGTATACCGAGGAGAACTCTGTACAGGAGTATGAAGTGTCGGTGAAGAGGTTTGCGGATAGATATGTCTCTAGTAACGTGGAGTTCAAATTGGACAATGGAACATTTGTACCATTTGGTTCCAAGTATCGCATATTTAGGACAGCCAACAAAGGTTATAGAGTGCTGGCACTCTCGTTCCTCTTTAATTTCACACGGTTCAACTCCAGAGTAAGAGTTACGCCGCTGTCCAAAGTGTTGCAACAGAGTTGGTTTAACGAGTTGTTGGCACATACACCAGAGACAGACATTGACTATATCGTTGTATTTGGCCATATCCCGGTTACAGACGTTGAGGAACATGAATTGCTCTCATTACACATCCATCTGAGAAGGCTTTACCCGAATGTACCGGTTCAGTACCTTGGAGGCCACTCTCATATACGAGACTTTACCATCTTTGACCATCTCGCAACAGGACTACAGAGTGGCCGGTATTGTGAAACTGTAGGATGGGTAAGCATTAACCAGACTGAATCAGGAGTACAGTTCAATAGAAGGTTTATTGACTTCAACAGAGAGAGTTTCAAACATCATACTGGACTAGACGATAAGGAGTTCGACACGCCTGAAGGTTTGCAGATGACAAGCTATATAGCAAAGATGAGACAAGAGTTGAACTTAACTTACAGCTATGGCTATGTCGATACATCGTACATGTCCAACAGATACCCATATGGCCATCCTTTGAACGTTTACACGTTGTTGAACTCCACCATTCTACCAACTTTACAAGGTGGAAATGAAGTACAGTCTTCCACTCCAAACCGACTAATCATAGTCAACTCTGGAAGCATAAGATATGACCTATACAAGGGAAACTTCACAAGAGATCAAGAGTATATCGTTTCACCTTTCAAGAATAACTGGCACGTCATCACGTTGCCCAAGGACCTGGCTTTAGCTATCCCACCATATCTTAATAATGGTAGATTTATCCTTGAGTTATCTACCCCGGAAAAGGCATCAATATTACTCCAGAGAGAAAGGAGTCAAGAGTTCAACTCACTGACTGGTTTACACGGGAATGGCCGTTGTTCTGATATCCACAAGAAGGGTTTGAAGTATGGGTTGACTACACAGGACGATTATGGTTGCGATGGTGACGATGTTGTTCACAATTCTATTCCATACTATCCTGCACCGAATATAGTGGATTCTTATGAGGAGAAAGATCCTCTAAACGATCAAGTTGACCTCGTGTTTTACGATTTCATTCAGCCTTATATCATGGAGGCTATTGATCACTTGGACAAGACCAATCGCTATTCAGAACGAGACGTTCACTTCTACGGAGGAAAGAGCACTGGAATTCTCCTAAGAGACTATTTTACAGAATAATGATGCTACTACGCGCTTGCTTCCGAAAGATGATCGATTCCATTTGTAGTTAGAACCTAAACAAAAATATACAACACACCTGGTTTCACTTCACCCAACCAGTTGCATTATCATTAACAAAATGATGCAACAATAAAACATCAAGAAAACAGTGTCTTGTTCTCTTATTTCATACCAACACACCCTTCTCTTATGTTACAACTCCACTCTTCAACAAAAAAAAACTCAAAAAACTTTTAAATTGAAAGAATTTAGTAACCTTGTTGAGCTCTTCTTCTGTCACGTTCCTCAGAGATACTGAGCTTGACACCCTTACCCTTTGGCAAGGAGATCCATGGCTTACCAGTCTCACCGATGACGAAAACGTTGGACAATCTGGTGACGAAGGTGTTCTCAAGGGAATCCTTGATGTGAACCAAGTCGAAACCACCCTCGTGACGTTCACGGTGAACGATGGTACCAATACGACCCAAGTTACGACCACCAGTGACGTAGACCAACTTACCGGTGTCGAACTTGATGAAGTCAGAGATCTTACCAGTGGCCAAGTCAATCTTGACGGTGTCGTTAACCTTGATGTTTGGGTCTGGGTAACGGATGGTTCTACCGTCGTGGGTAACAACGTATGGGATACCTCTCTTACCCAACTGAACCTTCTTGACCTTAGCGAGCTTGTAAGAAGCTTCATCGTCGGTGATTCTGTGAACAGCAAATCTACCCTTGACATCGTAGACCAATCTGAAGTTCTCGTTGGTGGCCTCCAAGGTGATGACATCCATGAAACCAGTTGGGAAAGTGGCGTCAGTTCTGACCTTGTTGTCAACCTTAACGTGTCTTTGCATCAAGATAGCCTTGACCTCACGACCGTTCAAAGCATATTTGAGACGGTTACGCAAGAAGACAATCAATGGCAAGGACTCTCTAAGCTTGTGTGGACCAGCGGATGGACGTGGAGCGTAGACACCGCTCAACTTGTCGAGCATCCAGTGGGATGGTGCTGCCAATCTCTTAAGATGCTTCTTTGGACCTCTACCCATTGTGTGATGATGATGTTGTTGATGGTTTGTTGGTAGTTGTTACTGTGTGTGATATTGAAGAGCTTTCACATTTTTTCAGTCTGAGTGTCGTTGCGTTTGACGAGTTTCCCATCGCGAAAAATTTGAACAGTCACAACTGGCCTGCAGATTCCGTAGTTTTTGTGGGATTTGGAGAAAACATCCAAACACCTGAAATCTTGGAAGATTCCTCTTTGAAAAAGTAGGGCTTACACATGTCATGTGACATGGAAATGAAATTGAAAAATAAAACTAGGGCTACCACTTTCAAGCAGAACACGATGCACGTTGTGAACAATACGCATACATAAAGTACTATGTATTACAGATTTGATTCTCAACTACAACAAGATCAATCTGAAATGTTTAAACAAAAAGATAATATCCATATTCAAAACCATATACACCGTTATATCAACAGCTTTAACCTATCCTTAGAGAAATATAAGATTGTAAAATGTATTTATATCGGGAGCTGAGTGGGGGGGGGTATTTCACTAGTATCTTATGAAAAGATCATCATTTACTTTTGGAACAAAAGGATGATAAACGCACAGCTCCTTGTAAACAGTTCACTCATTTTCGTTCTGATGCTCTAATCTCAATCCAGACAACTTCTTAACCGGGGCTCTGTTGTATGTTTGTTAGTACACAGTACATAAATGCCTTGGTTGAATATATTACTCACGTCCATAGGTTACGCAACTTGTGATCCATAAGCTTCTTGGAAGTTGGCGACATGTTCTCCTTTCTATCAGAAGGAGAGATATATTGGAGTTTCCTATTAGGTGGATAAGTTAGGTAATGGTCTCAGAGTTGAGAAATACGTAAAAGCTAGACATACTGTTGATTGCTCAATTGTTGCACCCTTGCCTTAGCAACGTTCTCTTTGGAGTCCAAGATTTGGTGAAGCGGTTGAACTGGTGCCTGAGACATTTGTTTAGCGTTGTAGTACTATCAGAGTTGATCTTAACGTTGTGTGCAAGCGCGGTATATTAATGTAAGTCTTGAGTAGAAATCAAAGTGTTTTGTACTAGTATCACCTACAAATTATCACCATTGTCCACAAGATCACATAGCTGACACAGAACAAGTTATGCCGCATATTTAACCATATATTTCCGATTTGGGTAAAACGTAAATATTGGCCCGGAAGGGTTCATATTAAGCACGTGATATTGGTCGGAGCTTGCTGATCACCACCACTACCACTATCACTACCTACGTGGTTCTTAGCATTACGATATATACACACAAAGCATCAATTTACACAGGTATTTATCCATCTTAGACGCAAAGGAGAGACCGCAGTGTGTACATAGTATGGTAATTCAGCTAGTACTATGGATCTCTCTGTGTTTCGGCCTTGTACAATGTACTAGCAGTTCCCATGGCTTGTTTACAAAGCATCACTTGAGCCATCTCCGAAATAAGACAAGGGCGTTGTTTGACCATGGTTGGGATTCGTACATGGAATATGGGTTTCCAGCTGATGAGGTACGGCCCTTATCTTGTGCGAAGTACGAGAGAAGTGATGATGTCTTTGACATTGATAGAAATGATGTTCTGGGGAACTACTCAGTAACATTTGTCGATTCAATCACTACATTTGCCATATTGGGCGATGTCGAGAAGTTTGAACAGTATATCGAGATGATTGGTGAAATTGACTTCAACATAGATTCCACAGTACAAGTCTTCGAGACAAGCATTCGAGCATTGGGGTCCTTGTTATCGGCCCATCTCTACGCACAGTACAAATTCCAATTGCCCAGTTACGATGGGTTTCTTCTTAGGAAGGCACACGACCTCGGCAGTAGGCTCATAAGAGCATATACAGAATCACCAAACGGGATACCAGTTGCTCGAGTGAACCTACAGAGCGGCATTGAGAAAATCCCCAAGAAGTTGATCGAAGAAACCTGTACTGCGGGTGCTGGGTCACCAATGCTGGAACTTACTCTTCTTTCAATCCTTACCAATGATACTGTATTTGAAACCGTATCAAGGGATGCCTACTTGTCAATCTGGAATGGAAGATCGTCTACTGATCTGCTTCCCATGAGTTTAAATCCGTTAAAAGGCAAATGGCTGAGTTCAATTACTGGTATAGGTGCTTCGATTGATTCGTTTTACGAATATGCGTTGAAAGGTGCCATACTCTTCGATGACAGTGAGCTAATGACTGTTTGGAAGAAGTCCTACCAAGCATTGATGTCACATGCAAAGATGAGCTGGTTCATGACCAACGTACATGCGGATACAGCGATGATTGTGACACCATGGGTTGATGCACTGAGTGCGTTCTTCCCAGGGTTATTAGTTCTCTCTGGAAAGGTTCAAAATGCCATGAATCTGTACATGCCTTTTTTAAAGCTTTGGGATAAATACGGGGGTATCCCGGAGAGATGGGATTATCTAGCACTGGATGCCAAATCCCAAGTGACGTTCAGCGACGAAGAAGTTATTTCATTAGAGTGGTATCCATTGAGACCAGAGTTCATCGAATCAACGTACTATCTGTATAGGGCAACTAAGGATCCTGTATTCTTAAGAATTGGTGAACAGATACTGGAAGATTATGAGACTGTATTCAAGGCACCTTGTGGTTTCGCAGGCTATAGAGACATTAGAACGAAAAAGAGGCAAGATCGAATGGAATCATTTGTCCTGAGCGAAACGTTCATGTATTTATATCTACTTTTCGATGAAGATAACGAACTAAACCATGATGAACGCATAATCTTCTCCACGGAAGGACATCCATTGTGGTTACCTCCTGGTGTTTTGTCAAGCTATAAATATTTCAAACAAAGAGAACATAACGATTTGGGTGTGAATATTGAAAAATCAACAACTTCTTACGACAGCGAGTTATCGTGGGACGAAAAAGTTGTTAGCTTTCTGAAAGGATTATTCGATGATTACGATTCACATTCATTACCACCTATAGATGAGAATGTTCTAGGAACAGATGCGTTTTCCAGTGACGAATGTTCTCCAGTAATCAACACGAATGGGTTCTTTTCACAGTTTTTGGAGGATCCCAATTCGTTTGCCATTGATTCAAAGTTCAAATCACAATTCGGTTCATATAGATCCATGGTTGTTGACGACGCAGACTTCTATTCTGTCTTTGCCCCACCAAATGCCGTGTGCAACCGTGAATATACAACTGCGTATATGAACTTCAACTTCGGCGAAATCAGCGATATAAAGAATTGTCATCTGAGATACTCTGATCCGGATTTCACAGTGATGTCGCTAAATGGACTGGTCTTGAAGTTAGAATTACTGAAATTTGGCAAAATTGATACCAGAAACGAGCTGATCGATTCCAAATTCTTAAACCAATACGCTATACCGCATGTGAAGTATGACCTCGGTGGCATTTGCTCCCCAGAGGATGAACTTTTTGCCAATAGCGTCTTCAGAATCAGCGCTGTTAACGGTATAGACGTTGCACCTGAGGGTGTGCTGCGCGTCCTATTCACGGAAAGAGCCGTTGAAAAGACCTCAAGGGGGATGGTGAAGATCATAAACAACAGGATGCTAGCCATCAAAGATGTATTAATAACAAACCTTGAGATTGAAACAGTTCTATAGCACTATATCAATATACAACAGAGTGATGACATAAGCCAGGCCCGGTTAAAGTCAATGCATAAAGCCGACCGGGAAAACTGAGTACCCGCAGAGCACAAGGAACACATAAGCCATACACAGCCTGTTTTTGTGTGCAATTGCTCTTGTAGAAGAGGTTTTCAACTGGAGTGGTTGTAATATACAAGCTTAAGAGACTGGGTTCAAAGAAAACGTAGCTATACTCAGATGCTATTTGACCGGTACTTGCTACCCATTGCCGAGATTGGCGTATCCATTGCGATACCCGTTGTTCTTACGCTAAAGGCCTTACAACTATCGGTATTAGCTTCGAACGGTTCCGACTTGCCCTCAGTTTTACGGACACAGAGGATCTTGGTGTTCTGGGTATCCTATTGGCTCATATTGTTCGTGCTAAGCTTTGCCAATGTCAACTTCCACTTCATGGGCATCTTCTCGGTGTTTTACTCACTGCAGAGTCAAGTTGTGCTGGCGCAGCTCCTCAACATCTATCAGACACAACTCTTGCCCTTTGTGAGTGAGATATTGCACAAATCCACCAAGTATCGGAAGAAGGAGAGCGATATAGATACGTTTTTGGACGAGATGGAAGACAGGCTATGCTTTGACGGCGAGTTTGTCAATGCTTTAACGCAGTTGTTTTCTATATCAACTGCTAAAAGGGCCATAGTGGATGAAGTTGTCAATGCCAACGTACCATCGTCGAGGAGGTTTGCCTCTTCTCCGGAGTCATACTTTGTGCCGTTAGAATACCAGTCGATACAAGCAGATATGGACTCTGCAAAAGCTAACAGAAGCCGAAGAAGAAGTGTTAGTAATTCCACGTTAAAAGTTGGCAATGGTCAAAGTTTAAGCACGGGCAAGAGATCGTCATGGCAGAATCTGCGTGCAATGCTGAACGGCGATAATGATACGAATGGTGTTCAATCACAACAATCTTCAAGGATTCCATCAGGTGATATTGTCTTTGATGAAGTGGATTCCAAGTGGAGGAAGTTTGCCTCTCAGTAGTAGTGGATGAAACTCATATCAAGTATTTGCTGGAAGGATTAATGGACGTAAGCATTTAACATTATATATACAACGGTACGCGGGGAACAAAGTAAACTAGCACACTTTATAAGGGTAATCAAACGTTCTATCTTTACGTTTCCACATCTTACGTTTCCGCTTTGTGCCGACATGTTCGACGAATCTCTCATCGCAGTATTCCTTCTTGAACATTCTGATGAAGTTTGGATCCCATAGTTCACTGGCAATCCCCAAATCTTTACAACATCTCATGAGAGCATTGCTCTTACAACCTTCAGTAGCCGTTGGTATGCCATCCTGTGAAAAATAATCCTGTTCACCTCTTGCGATGCTCACCAACCTTCCCAGACAAACCAAGCCATATTCTCTAGTTAGCAGAGTATCAGTTACAAAAGTCTCTGAGCGTGGCACTAGGCCCCATCCACCAGCACCAAACGCCCTGTTGAGAATACGACGATATTTGATCTCTGGTAGGTATATCAACCCATCTGGCTTAATTTCGATATCTGAAACGTCAACTTTCTCTGATAGCAAGTCCTGAGTCTCTTTACTGAACGGAGCAGAGCCCAGTCCGTAGTACGACGTTGACCAAAGTATGTCACCACCGCCCACTGTGGACGCCACCACCGGAGAATCGTGTTCAGGGTTGTCATGGAGTGTACCTCTGAACAAGTCATCGAGTTTCTTAGACTGTAAACCTGGAGACTTGGTATCCAAGTCTCTTTGGGATTGTCCAACTTGGAGGTTGAATTCTGGCGGATTGAAGGGCAAGTCTTCATCTAAGCCGAGCTCCTCTTCTATAACCTTGGACTTGACTGGCAGAGTCTTGCTTCGAACACCAGCGGCACTAGCGGCACCAGCGGCACTAGCAGTACCAGTCGCCTTCACAGTCTTTGTAGACGTTGATGATGGCGTACTCTTCGAAGTCGCTCTCACCGTCGCTGCTGGTTTCACACCCACCTTCCTAACACTCGTAGCAACTCCTCTGATAAACACTAGTCTGTATACCATTATCCGTCTATTGGTCTCGGCCTAGTCTCTAAACTCAATCGTGCTTGACCGAGTTGATCACATATATAATTTGTCTCATCACCGCGTAACTTTTAACTAGGCCTTGCTCAGCCAACCTGGGCTCTCTCAACACGCCCGCCAGTGCGTACGCGCACGCGCGCGCGGGGGAGAGGGCAGAGAGCTAGATATGGACGTGCGGCCCCTACCGATGAAAACATTTGATGCGATTATGAACACGAGTACAAAGAGCGTGTTTTTTAAGGCGGCGCTTTCGTCGACATGGTGTGGTTTTCTTCTTCTTAGTCACACACTATTCGGTATTAAATACTCGAAGAAACAGTAAAGTTCGACAGGACCATGTCTTCTGTACGTAAGAGGCACGTCAATTCTTCCAAGAAAAACACATCATCTTCGTCTTCACCTCCTCAGTCCCGTTCCCAGGTCCAAGATGAGTTTGAGCTTGTGTTGAACGGTAAAGAGGAAAAACCGGTGGAGAAGGAAGATCCACGTTATGAGGTAATTGCATTGTCTGTGATTACAGCGTTGGCTTTCTTCACAAGATTCTACAAGATCTGGTTCCCAGACGAAGTTGTATTTGATGAGGTTCATTTCGGTAAATTTGCTTCGTACTATCTCCAACGCACATACTTCTTTGATTTACATCCTCCATTTGCCAAGTTGTTGATTGCTGGTGTTGGGTATCTCGTTGGTTATGACGGTACTTTCAAGTTTGATAAGATTGGTGATTCGTACGTCACAAATCAGGCTCCGTACCTGGCTTATCGTTCTCTAGAGGCCATCCAGGGTTCGTTGACCGTGCCAGTGTTGTTCTTGACGATGAGACAATTGAACTACTCGATCGCTGCCTCCTCATTGGCTTCTATCATCGTGCTCTTTGACAATGCACACGTTACAGAGACAAGACTGATTCTTTTGGATGCGACGCTGCTGCTCTCCGTGGCATGCTCCGTCTATGCCTACGTTAGGTTCAGAAATGAGCAGTTGAAAAAGGCATTCACCACTACCTGGTGGAAATGGTTGGCATTGACAGGTGTGGCGTTATCATGTGTCATTTCGACTAAATACGTTGGCGTGTTCACTTTCCTCACCATTGGATTTGCCGTGATTATCGACTTGTGGCATTTGCTCGACATTGAGAGTGGATTAACTGTCAGAGAAGTTTCTAGACACTTTGTCGCAAGATTCTACGGGTTGATCGTGCTGCCATTCATAATCTACTTGTTCTGGTTCTACGTCCACTTTTCTGTGTTGACCAAATCCGGTACAGGTGACGCCTTCATGAGTTCAACGTTCCAGGAAACCCTTGGTGATTCACCACTGGCTGCCACCGCCAAACAAGTTAACTATTACGACACCATCACTCTGAAACACAAGGAAACAGAACTGCTCTTGCATTCTCATGATGCCTTTTACCCACTTCGTTACGAGGATGGACGTGTCTCTTCTAAGGGTCAACAGGTCACTGCATTTAATGGCACTGATCCAAATAACGAGTGGATAATTTTGCCGATACATGATTTCCAAGATGGGTCCAAACAGGGCCATGCGGTGAGAATCGACGACATCGTGAGACTCTACCATGTCGGTACAGATTCTTATATGCTTGCACATGACGTTGCCTCTCCATTGAACCCAACAAACGAAGAGTTCACAACCGTTAAGGGAGAAGTTGCTCAGAGAAGATTCAACGAGACTCTGTTCAAATTGTTACCTGCTGACAGATCTAAGGGAAGAACTCCTATCAAGACAAAGGCTTCTGTTATCAGAATTCTTCACAAGGATACAAACGTTGCTCTTTGGACCCACGACGATGTTACTTTACCTGATTGGGCATTTAACCAATACGAAGTTAACGGTAACAAAGATACGACTGCCAGCTCGAACTCATGGATCATCGATGAGATTATTGGTCTTGACGATGCTCGTAAGTTCTACGTGCCAAAGTCTGTTAAAACACTCCCATTCTTGAACAAGTGGTGGGAATTGCAATTCCTGATGTTTTCTCACAACAACAAGTTGAGTAGTGAGCATCCATTTGCCTCTGACCCAAGCAGCTGGCCTTTGTCCTTATCGGGAGTCAGTTTCTGGACAAATGCAGATAAGAAACTGCAAATTTATTTCATTGGTAACTTGGTTGGATGGTGGACTGAAGTTTTGGTAATGGTCATCTTTGCAGGTGTTTATATCGGTGCAAAGCTTGCAGAGCAGAGAAGAATCCAAATTTTCACTCCTGATCAAATCAACAGACTAGCTGATATAGGTTTCCTGTATATTGGCTACTTGTCGCATTACGTCTTCTTCTTCCTAATGACCAGACAAAAGTTCTTGCATCATTATCTGCCAGCTCATCTCTTAGCAGCACTCTTGACTGGTGCGATTGCAGAATTCTTCCTTGGAAGAGGAAGAAACTTGAACATCGCAGTCCTTGTGTTCTCTGTGATTCTTATTAGTTTCTTCATCTTCTACGCCCCACTTACTTATGGTGATGTCTCACTAACACCTGAACAGGTCAAGGCTAGACAATTCTTCAACATACGCCTTTCTCACGCCAAATGATAAATCCTTCTTGACATATACACCTACAATAAAATAGTCAATGAAAACATCCTTATTGTTTACTTGGGTAGTCATATTTACTTGGTGTTGCTTGTGGTGTATGGAATGTTTCTTCTTCACTTAGGACGTTTCTATCGGATTTGACTGAAGGTGGTGTAGTTGGCACAACTTTCTCGCCTGGAGGAGATGTCATACCTTTCTCAGAGTGTGGTGAGGCAGTGACATTTGCAGCGGCTGGAGAAGCATTTAGTGATCTCACCTGAGTGACCATGTTTTCGGGAATTTTGAAATGTCCATCTTCAGCGATCTTGTAATCCTTAATTTTAGTATCCAATTTCTTTAACATTGTTGTAGCTGCAGTGATTATATCTCTTCTGGCTACTTTGGTTTTGACTGAAGGGTCCGGTGGTTCAGAGGGAGTGACCTGAAGCTCTGGTTGGTCTTCCAACTTCCGTAAATAATACTTGAGGTAAACTGCATTCAAAGTATCATCAATTAACGATGTGGCTCCGAAACCATTGTTCATTCTCCGAACTTCTGAAATTTCATAAAGAAGGACAATGAAGAAAATATCACTCTCTGAAAGAGGGGTTTTTTCCATCATTTCCGTAAGCTTCTGTTGACGAACCATGAACTCAGAGTACAGTAGCTTGGGAACTTCGATATCTGTATACCCATGATCCACGTGGAGGAGTTGTCTCACTAGATGGCATATCTTATTACAGGACTTATCCCATGCATCAGGAAGGTCAATAATACTAGCACCAAACCGACGTAACTTTTTGATAAACAACGAGAGACTTTCTATATCACAGAGGTGTCCAGCAATATTGATATAAAACAGACAGTACTGATATGTATAGACAAAATGCTTTCCTGGTGCCTCCATATCAGTTTTCCAGATGTTTATCAAACTTTTGTTCATGGATTTTAGTAGCACAAATGTCTCCATTTCGTCAGCTGCTTTCCGATACTCTCCAAGTTCGTAATAAATCTTTGCAATCCTGTACTTAGGTCTATGGTGCCATTTCTTCTTATCTAATGACACAAGTCTTCTTAGTGCGACTATCAGTAAGCTTGACAAACCATTATCCAAAGTTTCCAGGGCAGGTAAATCAGAAAAGAGTTTGGCTTCTTTAAGCTTATCAGCACCTTTACTTTCAGTAATCAGACCAGCTTTGTAGTATTTGTGAATGAAAGAGCACAGTTGATAACCAGAATCAATGATTCCATAATTCAGTGAACAAGATTTAAGCGAAGCATTGATGATCTTTATAGGGCTTTGTTCCAGTTTGTGGAGCACTTTTGCCAAGTAAAAGTAGCTTACCCACGATGATTGATCGTAATTCAATGACATCTTTATCAGCTTTAGGGCTAATCTGAGGACAATGTTAGCTTTAATATCGTCCAGTGTGGCTCTTTTGGCTATAATCTCATTAACATTCAAGAGCGAATTTTCGGTGGTGCCCAAGAATGCGTATTTGCCAAGAGGCTTCATCAATGAATGATACAGTTCCTTCGAAAATACATCGCAAATTCTAGCACCTGTCGAATTCATAGATGTATTCTGTTGAAGAAACATACTTAAAGCAACAGAATAACAGAGAAGAGACTTTTTCTGTGTTGTAGCAACAGCATTCTTCTTTTCTAAAGAGTTCAACTTGTCAGAAGTCCATGTGAGGTCATCTTCAACTTGTAAAGAATACGCCTCACCAAGCAGGAGCCAGGTCTCCATACGATTCGTCCCTGAAAGTATGTCTGAAGTCAGTTGTTTTACAACGTTTTCTAGATCTGACACCTTACCTTGTGCTTGTTTTTTTCTTGCCTTGAACATATTCAAGTTAGCAGCAGCTTCCAGGTAGTATAGACCTTGATTGATGATTTCCTGAGTCTCTCCTCTTGCTCTTCTAAACTCCAGAGAAAGGTCTCCACAAAATGCACTTTTCAATACTGGTAAATCAAGAGGCTGAACAAGAAACTGATCTAAAACCGACTTGTTGTGGAAAATGTACGAGTCTTCAAGATCTGGATCACCAATTGCTTCATAGAATGAGTCAAGAGCACTCTTCAGGTCAGGTTTGGGGATTGAAACAAGTGGATCCTTTTTCTTTGAAAGCACACCAAATAAGTAATTGCTGAACTGAATTGAAGAATTAATGTCAAGCTCGACTTTAGATGTTCCATGATCAAATGGTGTAAAGCTCTCTGAAGAGATAGATATATGGAAGCGACAGTTGAGATGTTGTAGAATGTCATATTCAAATTTCGTTGGGTCTGCAGTCTTTAGCATATGTTGAGACAGTTGTAAGAATTTCCCAGAAGAGGCATCACAGAATTTCAATCGTCCAATTTCCTCGTGGATCACACTTAATAGATCAATGCAGACTTCAGTAGATGTATCTTCCTTTTCATTGTTGAGAAGGATAATAAGGGACAACACATTCAGGATAAGATCTCTTAACTTCAAAACAAAACGCGGTTTGGTATCAGTCTTGCAAAGCTCTTGTAAACAAAATGGGTACACGATTTCGAAGATTGAGATAGCCAGTGGCATTAAAGATTGATCTATCCCGGAACTGTTCCAACCGCATTCAGCCATTATCGAAAGGAGCTCTTCAAGGACGTTTGCAATTGATCCCAAAACTGTAAGTAAAGTTTGGGTTCTTTGGCCTTCTGGTAGGGAAGAGTAACAATCACCTGAGATACGCTTCAATAAAAATCCAAACAATTTGAACAGCGCCGTTGTGTAACTTTTGTAATCAAGACGCTTCGCGTAGGATCTTAAAAGTGTTTTCCAAAGCTTTAGTTGTGGCCCAAGTCCACACTCATTCACAAATTTCTTCATGGAAGGTGGGACAACCAAAGATGCCTTTGGTGAAGAATCGAGTAAAAGAGCCTCTAGGAGCTCTTCACTTTCAGAATTGTCTCCGTCGCTACTGCTTAAGGTTTTCTCAAAAGTCGTGATGAGATCGATTTTGTCCTTCTGCGATCTAATGCTCTTTGCAGATAATGAAGGGATAAAGTTGAAATTCACAAATGGGATAATATCCTCATCCAAGATCTTTTCACAACGTTCAACAAGTAGTGTGAGCTCATCCTGTAGAAATTTCAGATCAAAGTTGGGCAAATGTTGGATATATAGGAGTTTGCACCATTTAAGCCGAAGGATATCTTTACCCTCCAACTCAACTTCTTCAAGGTGTTTAAGCCATTTCAAAAAGCACTTGTCCACATAAGATATGGAAAACTCTATATCCTGAAGTTGTTTTCCATTAATTCCCTTGGTTTTTGACTCTACTTTCAATCTCAACAAGTACTCTAATAGAACTTCAAGTACAGAAACCATCGGTCTTATATCCAAAAGTGCATCCTCAACAGTTATGACTAATCCCTCAACTATAGAGTAGGATTCAGGATCAAGAACGTACCTCTCAACCAACGAACCACTGCCGTCATATTTTGACAAGAAGAATTGAAGAAACTTGATACGCACCTCAGCATACGAATAAGATGCCTTGTTAACATCATCGACGAAACCGTTGACACCTTTCATAATAGAAGTCTCATCAATATCGCTTGTCATTTTTTTCTCCTTGGTAGAATTTGAATTGATGATTTCAGTTATGGATAAGTCATCATGATCTTGGGATGAATCCAACAAAAACATTGAACACTTTTGATTCCAATTATTCAACAGCACAACGAAGTCGCCAGATGCAGCTGCAAGTTCACCTGTCAACGGGTATCTGATTTCCTGCCCAAGCAATGAGCCGACAACAGAAAGAAATCGTTGTCCAAAAGAGAGGAAATCATGATTGACTGGATCATCGTCAGAAGTTTTTGTTCTCTTACTTACTCTTTGTTGAACTTCATCGGTGTATTGGCGTTTCACTTCTTCCACATTATGATCAGTTTTTATCTCAGTAGCTTCAATTTTTGGTTTAGAGGAAACAACGTTTGGTATTTCGAATTTCAAATCAACAATAATATCCTCTCGCAGTTGATAGGCATCCATAAATCTTTGGTATTTGGCTTTTGACCTTGATAAGGGCAAAGAGAGAGCTGACAATATCTCTTTCATACTCAACTCGCTGAGCTCGATGCATTTCTTTCGATCAATTGTAGCATCCTGTTGTCTCTCATCGAGATATTTTTTCACTGTTTGTAAAAAGCTAACATCGGGAAACTTCAACGTGGAATCACCATTCTCAGATTTATATAGTAGTTTATCCTTGATCAGGGTAAGCTCGTGTAGATAAGGCCTTAGTACTGGTGCATTCGTTCTTGTATTGGCATTGATTATGACGTCCTCGTTGTCCTCCTTGGTGAGTTCGTACTCCACAGTGAAGCGTGACAGTCTCTCCTTACCAAAGAGTTTGAAGATGGCAATTAAGAGATTGACAATGTTGTCATCTCCATCATTATGAACCAGTGAATTCACCAGATCCTCGACCGAGTTATTCAATATCTTTATAGCATCCAGAGGATCAAGAGTATCAATCTTGTTTCTAAGCTCATCAAAGTACAGCAGCCCTCGGTTTCGATGTGCAAGGTAACGGAGTGTACGAATCAAAGGGGATGTAACCAGCTCATTTGATATGATATCTATGCGGAACAAGTCGTTGTATAGTTCTTTTGCATCATCAAATGAACAATTCTTCTGGTGTTTCAACGCTTGCTGGAACACCTTGAATCCTTCCTCGATCTATTGGAACAGTTAGTAACTACCGCCCAAACAGCCATAACTCGAGCCATAAAGCCGTAACAACGTACTTGTAGTTCTCTTGTATGTTCTTCTGCATCAAGAGCTGTCACTTTCTCGCTAACGTTAAGGGCGGCAAACATTGAAGACGTACACCCCCGGCATTGTTTTAATCTTTGTTGATGTTTACACGGGTTTTTCTTCTTTTCCCTCCATTACACAAAATACGCGCCAGAGTGCTCTCTTTTGCTTACACTGCGACCACTACAGACAAAAAACACAGTTGCAAAGAGCGCAAATAACCCCTCTTAATTCGCAATAAAGAGGCGACGAAGTGAACATGAAGCTCCATATATAAAGTTGATTGCTGAATCATCAATGCTACGCCCCTTCTCATTGAAAGCAGCAATCAAATATCCACCAGATCTCAAGTAGACGTCAATTGGTTTGTTCTTACTACCTGGTCTCTCAGCCTTGATGACTTTCACCCTTCTTACGAGTTTTGAGCCAAACCTGTAGAACTGCATACATATTCCAGAGTGTAGGTTCACTGAGGAGGGTGTTGGTACAGTCTCGTAAAAGATACCAAACTCTGAACGGAGAGCACCGTAAAAAAACTCCGAGTCTAATGGCATGTCTGACTCACTACCACCTGAAAATCCTAAGATACGACTTTTCAACTGTTGCTTCTCCTTTCCGATTAGCTTCTTGGCTTTATCAAAAGATTCTGCGTTAACAACGTTACAATGGGGGAAGTACTTTGGCGATATTTGGAATTGTTGCGATGTTCGAAGTTCAACAACAAATACAAAGTCAAACTTCAACTCCGTCTTTATGATCTCACATAGCTTGACAGAAGCGGTTCTTATGTCACGGTATCCAATTAGCTTGTGTATTATGTCATCCGTGAGGAACAAGTCACTCTGAAGCAATGATGCCTCTTGTTTGTTGTACATAAAGTTATGGTTTTGACCATATTGACTACCAGAGCCATCCCTTTCGTACAACGCAATGTTTGAGAGTGAGTGTTTATGACTTGTTGGTCTGCCAATCATCTTAATCAAGGGAACAGTGTTGGAAGTAACAACTTTTGGTAAAGAATTAGATATGGGTGTGTTTAGAATAACCATCACTTGCGATGCCAAATCTTTCAACATCGATAGAGCCAGTTCGTCAAAGTTGTTCTTGGGATAACAATCAAATATCGCAAAGGCACCAATGATAGTTCCATAACTTGTAACAAGTGGAACTCCTGCGTAGAAGCGAACGTATGGGGAGTCTGTGACAAATGGGTTTGCTCTAGTGCGCCAATCCTTTGATGCATCCATGAGAACGAAGGAACCACTAGATAGCATCGTATGTGCATCAATTGAGATTCTCCTAGGACAGTCGCTAACCTGCAAAGAAGCCTCGTACTTAATAACCTGTCTCTTTGCATCAACAAGAGAGATAGAGGCACCTTTCACGTGGAACTGTCTTAAAGCCGTGGATATAATCCTTTGGAACTTGGTCGAGTCCCGCCACTGTTCGTTATTCATATACTTCCTGACCGCTTTCAATCTTGAAGCCTCGTTGTAATGGTCCGGTGGGCACATTAGGTCAACACCTCTAAAGCATGGTGGGCATGGCACGTCAGAGAGGTTCCACTTGGCTTTGCTGTAGGCGTCGAGGAAATGGCTCTTGGTCAAGGGGACATTGTTTATTGTTGGACATTCAAGGCTTGGAACCGATCTGGACGAAGTAGGAATGGACTCCGTATATGTCCTAGAGAGGTTCAGTTAGTACTCTACACTAACAGGAACAAACAACAACATTCAAACATACCTGGCCGAGTTATGATTCAAATATCTCGAGGATTGAGCAATTATTGACATTATAGCTATTTGATAATACTATGCGGATATGACATGATTGCAACATACTGTAAGAGGAGAGCAAATTCACGTATACATTGGGATCTTTGTGCATTGGTGAAAGGAGAAGCCTGGCTTGTCGCAGTTAACCACAAAAGTAACTTCACCTTTAAGGCGATGACAGAGTGTGTGGTTTGGATGTTTAGGTGTACTGGTTTGTTCGATGCTCCGATAACACCACAAAACCCGTGACAATGGCAGATTTTCAGCCAATGGGCCAAAGGGAAACTTGGTTAACCATTAGCTTGCACCGTTCTTTATTCCTACACTATCACTCCATTACTTCAAAAGTAACGGTGAAATGTCCTTCTTTAGTGCTCGTTTATTCACGAAAAGTTTCTTCCAGTCGTTTAGAAGCAGTAGCACAACAAGACTGCTATTGGGAGCTTCTTTGGCCACTTGTGGGTTGTTGATTTCAAAGCCCATCTCCTTGGATGATAAGATCAAGGAATTGACCAATTCCATTGCGGTTGATAGTGCTGTTGACCCGCTTCCGATAAATCTTAAATACAGCACTGACTATACAGTTCTTGGTACTGGTGTGAGGGCTGTGACGTTTGTCAGCTTCAAAGTTTATGCCCTGGGTATTTACGCTGCAGTTCAGGATCTCAACAAAATTCCAACTGTCTTGGACTCGAACTTTTTGTCAAGTGCATTCATTGACACTGATTCTACAAAGAGTCACAGAGAAAACGTCTTTGATGCTTTGAAAGATAAAGAGAAATCCAAGGTGCTCATCTCAAACCTGCTGGACTCCAACATCAGATTGGTTGCTAGAATCACACCAATTAGAAACACCGATTTTCACCACCTCAGAGATGGGTTGGTGAAGTCCATCTTAGCTGCTAAAGTTCAAGACGAAACTCTGGATAAAGGTTTACAGCAATTGAAAGAGGCATTCCTCCGTAAAGGCTCCGTTGCAAAGAACAGTAACCTTATCTTGGAAAGATTAGGGGACGGCCAATTGCAACTGTACTTTGAAAATACGAAGACTGGTGAATTTGAGACTTTGGGTCGAGTCCAAGAACCAATTGTTTCCAAGGTGCTCTTCCTCCAATACTTATCTGGAGGCTTGAGTCCAGGCACAAGAGATGCTTGTATTGAAAAGATCTCCCAACTAGTTTAAAAATAAGTACACATTAACACACACACAAGTACATAGTATTCTAAGTTATTTATTCTTCAAACTGATCTTTGAAGCGAAGGTTCGAATGGCATTAGTGCTGTAAGAATTGAAAGACAACCAATTAGCCCACCGCAAACCCAAATTGGAACTGAGGTTCCAGTTTTCCCACCAAAATAGTTGATAACTGGAGCAAATGCACCAAATATTCTGCAGATAAGCATGGAAAATCCCACACCTGTACCTCTAGCCTTTGTTGGGAACACCTCTGGAGTATATGCGTACAGAGTTCCATAGTAAATGTTCACGAAGAAGTAAGTAGCAGCACCAAATCCAGCATCCGCGTTAGGAGTTCTAACAGTAGTGTAGCCGAATAGGATTGCCATAGAAGCAAGAGCACCAAATATCATCGTTCCCTTTCTCCTCAAACAAAATTCACGATTAAATACGTTAAATTTTCCCATGATCAAAAGTCCTGCAAGTATAGGTCCAAATATACCGACAAAGTTTGCGATGGTGGCATTTCTGTAGACGTAGTATGGAGATGAGCCGGTATCACCACCACGAGCAGCAATGAATACGTACAGGAAGTAGTAAAAAGTTGAGTATGAAATACCGATGAAGCCCCATGACAAGAAAACCAAAAGAGTAGATCTAATCATAATCCTCGATTGGAATAAAAGTTTGAGGTTGACTTTTACAGCTCTCAATAAAGCCCTGATACTATAACCATCTCTATTAGAGTCGAAGAAGTCCTTGTTAATGGTGCCACAAGATTCGAGATCCTCCAATGTCAGAGAAAGTGGACGGTTATACTTCACAGAAATCTTCTCCAAAACTCTAATGGCATCAGCATCTCTATCCGTGGAAACTAAGAACTTGGGAGTTTCGTCCAATTTCATGACGAAAATACGAATAAGAGCAGCCAAGAAACAAATTGCAGAGTTGAAATACCAACAATATCTCCAACCTCTGTTGAGATGAGAAGGACAGTTTTCAGGTCCCTCACATGAAAAGTTTGGGATGAATGCCCACGATATCAACGCAGAGATGGTCTGCCCGACACCCCAGAACAAGGCAAGCATCGTATTGAGGTATTGGTGTTTCGAAGGAACAAATTCCATAAACACTGACACATCAATAGCAGTGTTACCACCAGATGCAAATGCCGATAAGAACATAAAGATACAATAAGTGGCATAACTGCTCATACCTCCTGCAAAGAAACCAAAGATCGAAGTCAAGAGAATCGAAGAATTGAAAACAATCTTTCTTCCAATGATGTCACAACCAAATCCAAAGAATACACAACCACAAATCATACCTGCGGAGAAGATCTCGTTGGCAATTGGGAACCCATTCACTCCCATTTGATAACCGACGTAGGTTCTCACAGCAGACTGGATCATCTCCATTTGACAATCAACGGAATATCCAAACCCAGCAATACAAAAGAGCTTTGCATGATACCATGTGAATCCCATTTCATCAATGGCATTGTTTATTAAATGGATCTTTTTTGCAAGAATGGCATCGTTGGTCTCAACAGCGGTGTTATCCTGTAGGAAATAATCTGATCCAGTTTCAAGGCTGTCCTCTCTTTCCCCAATGACAGCCTGTTTTTCGTAATCCATGGTTCAATGAGTTATTGAATGTGGATAGCAAACTGCTCTCTGAGACACATGTGGGTACTTTGATCGCGTTTATATAATAATGCCGTGATTCGTCAGGAGGTTTGAACCAGAAACAGAACTATGCAACCATGTTGAAATTTTAAAGTTCCACACCATACCAAACACACGGTACGTATGTGGAAATAAGTCCGTGCACGTTGTTGTAGTATTTTTTGCGTATAGCGATGTAGATGGAAACACGTTGATAGGAGCATGAGAAGAAGTGACAATCGTACTATTCGGAAGCTGTATATACCACTAGAGCTTGAACCTCGTTATGTCGACCCCAATACTAGTATACAGCCAACGTTCTCAGAGACATATCATTGACCATATTATCACATGCAAAATTTAAGAACTTGTACGCGTGTGAGCCAACTTCATTGAGTAACAGCTCGTGGGGACTCTGGATGTTGTTTTATGAAAAACGTGCCCCTTTACTAGATTAACGGTCATGTCAACCGGATCAATTAATTTGGTTGGCGCAGACTTGGAGAGGTAAACAACAGCTTGCTCAAAAAGTGCCATTTTGTCCCCGTCAAAACAAATGGCCAACAGGGAACAAAATGGCATAGATTGAAATTTGACAGGGAGTTACCATGTCCAGCATACATACAACACAATCAATCCTACCAAGTCGCTACATAGCCTGATTTCACGCAGTTTATATACTCGAATAACCATTGTTTTTGTGCTTAACACTAGTATTGTTCTATGACTACTGCGTCAAAGTCCTTACTATATGCCTACTGTTCGCCATGAAGAGAAAATATTCATCACAATCAGAGAGGCGAATGCTCTTCTCGGATCTGGATACAAGACTCTTCGCAATTATGACGAAGAAGGTTTTATTCAAGCTTACAAGACTCCACATGTCCAATGGATGTTTTCTAAGGACAGCTACCAAGAGCTTACTGACATCAATACTTTTCCTTGATTACAATTCACTCCAAACTTCATATATTGATGAGTCAGTTCCAAGAAGTAGTATGATGATCTTCGAAGACTCACCAACGTCCCACATTTCAAGGAAACTTATACTTTTCATCCCGGTGACTCCGAATTGATCAGTGACCTTTGAAGACCCCACACAATGCAGAGCTCCTAAACCAGAGAAATCTCCGGGTCTTTCAAATATTTATAAACTGCCCCAAGTTATCCTTTACATTTATACGTACGATTGTTTTGCTTTTCCTTCCGTTTGAAACAGCTGACCATGCTACTTGAGCTTATCCCACAAGTCCCAACGCGCTATCATGCAATTGCAATAATCATTGCAGGCTTTGTAGCAAATTTTGTGGTATTTGGTATTGGGTTTACGTTTGGTGTCTTCCAAGAATTTTACACTTCTGATAAGGGACCGTTGGTCAACACTTCCCACGCAGTTGTATCTATGATTGGTACAACTGCCACAGCAACGAACTATCTCAAGTCGCCTCAAATTGTTATGTTTATTGGTTCTATGCTGATGGGTCTTGGTCTATTAACAGCCAGTTTTTGTCAAACTGATAATGCCTACCAATTTATCTTGAGTCAAGGTCTACTATTTGGTATTGGAGCTTCGTTTACTTACATCCCGCCAGTTGTTTGTGCCCCACCTTTCTTCACCCGTAACCGTGGAGTTGCCTTGGGGATTTTATTTTCAGGAACGGGCGCTGGTGCATTGGTTTTGGGTCCCATAACAAGAACGCTCATTTCCGATATAGGATGGAGATGGTGTTTGAGAATCTTAGCTTGTATCAGTATCTTTGTAACAGGTGGATCCAGCGTGCTTGTGAATCAACATTCTTCATTACAATCGGCAAGTCCAACATCGTCTCTGAAAAAGATATTCGACATTAGGTTAATGAGTGTTGATCCTATAAGTTTGTATACCCAGATATTCGCAGGGTTCTTCCAAAGCGCTGGGTACTTGATAAGCCTGAATTATATGTCGACTTATGGAGAGACTCTAGGCTTTAGTGCAACACAAGGAACTGTATTTATTGCACTGAACAACGGAATCAACGCTATTTTCAAAGTGATTTTGGGATTTTTAGCAGATAAGTACATTGGCAGGTTAAACATGATCATCATTTGCAATCTTATGAGTACGCTATGCGTTTTTGTCCTTTGGATGATTAGTTTACGAGGTACATTCATAACATTTG
>JAJMLQ010000150.1:0-123796 GCA_030569715.1 Williopsis samutprakarnensis
GATTGAGAGGTGGTATGCAAATCTTTGTCAAGACCTTGACTGGTAAGACAATCACTTTGGAGGTTGAATCTTCTGACACTATTGACAATGTCAAGTCCAAGATTCAGGACAAGGAGGGTATTCCACCAGACCAACAAAGATTGATTTTCGCTGGTAAACAATTGGAGGATGGTAGAACCTTGTCTGACTACAACATTCAAAAGGAGTCCACTCTTCACTTGGTGCTTAGATTGAGAGGTGGTTATTAGATACGTAATCAGGTATATGTAAGCCATTCAGCTTATATATATGGATATCACCTCAAGAAACTTATTTTTTTTAGAAGAACGTTATAAAACCAATGGTCATTCTAAGTGATTTTGTAGAACTTTTGTAATCTCAACTTGAACAATGGAGCTGGCTTCTTTTCCTTTGAAAACCTGAAGTGACTCAACAACGATGTGAGCCAATTTTTCATCGCCAATTTCAATCAGTTTACCAGCTGTACGCACAGTTTGAACTTTGACATTCTGAACATTTTCTGCTTTAGTATTGTGTTGATAAATTAAGTTCCAGCTCTGTATCAAATGATTGCGAACATCATCGCTCAAAGATTGACCCTTCAGTACAATGGATATTTTAGAAATGCCTTCCACAACTGCAAGCTGAGATCTCCAAGTAGGAATATACACTTTAGGATCAAAAGTTGTAGTTAAAGAGTTCAATGCAAAGATCAAATATTCATTGTTATAGCCACCGTCTGGATATAACTGGAAAACCTTAACCATTGATGTGAGTGCTCTCATACGATCAGCTTCACGTGTTAAGTTCTTCCGACTGGAAATCTCACTCGTTGTAATAGCCTTTTCATTTGTCGTACCATCCTCGTCTTCGTCTTCAGAATCGTAGTAATCTTCAGAGAATACACCTTCAAATATGCCAAGTGCGTTTTCAAATAAGGTGTCGGATGGAAATTCTTGAGCAAAATCTGCAAATGAAACAAGTGCATGTTTCTGATAAGCCTTATTACGACGTTTTGATTCACCAATCACCGTCTTTTGTATGTCTTGGAAAACATCCAGATGTTCGCTAATATAGAATTTAGACTTCAAAGTCAGAGAAACCAATGCTGAGAGAACATCCTCTTTCCCTGCCCATGAACGTCCTTGACATGATTTGAGAAGAATTGTGAATAATTCATCAACATTAACAGATCCCACAGCAGTGCTATCCAAAGAGTCACACGCAATGGCTATACTTTTAGCAGACACTTGTCTCATTGCAAATTGCTGGCCATTGATATGTTCCCTCACCAAGTCACAAATTTCACTAAAATATAGCCTAACGGCACCTTTACCAGAGGTATTCTCTGTCCATACACGTTCAAACAATTTGGAGATGTCTTTCGAAGTGTGTTGCTTTCCAAAGAATGCCAATGGTAGGAAGGCCGATGCAACAGACACAAACATATCACCAGAATACTTCGAGACAGCTTCAGTAGCGATTCCTGCAACGATTTTAGGCTTCTCTTCCTCGGATTCAAAAAACATACTCTGAATCTTCTTGGAATATTTGACAACCACTTCGACTGAGCAAACCCTACAACAATACCCTGCTGCTGTTGCGTATGAAGAAGAAACAGTGGTGTTTCTATCTTTCAACTGGGAAACACAAGTATTAAGTAAAGTTTCACCATATGGTTTGATCAAGAATAATTGTCTCATGATAAGTATGACAATGACTCTCGATGCTGCTGCCTTAGATGGGAGTCCAACTGATCTCTTCACACTCTCCTGAACCTTTGAAACAACTATATCAATGTTGGTTTCATCCACTTGGTCCACTAGACGCTCAATAGCATTCATGATGGGAGAAGAGCCCAAACCTTGCAGACGTTTCGCATCAATATCATCACTTTTCAGATTGTATTTATCTGCGTTTAATGTCAAGTAGTTGATAATTTGAGGCTCTAGCGTCGACATCAGCAAAATGAACTCTTGAATGAGTTGTCCAATATATGGTTTGATACTTTTACCAGACTTCTTCACAAGAGTTAAGATGGTACTTAGAGCAAATTCACGCACATCCTCGGCATCACTCAGAATGCCCTTATGACCCAACAAGAATGGAAGCAGTTTCTCCAACATGGCATTGGCTTGCGTTTGCGATGATCCACTTTCAACAGATATACCATTGATGAGGATCTTGGAAAGGGCTCTAGTCAAACCAGAAGCAGCTTTTCTGACGGTTTCTTTGATATCATCAAGACCCCTAAAAGCCATCGTCCAGACATCTTCCATGCGTTGTTGATATCTTTCAGCAGGGAGAGTTTGGATAAGATCCGTCAGTGCAACAGTGCTTGCTTCTCTGACTCTCCATTCCTTATTACCCATACTGTTCAACAATTCATCCAAGATAACATCCTGATACTTTTCGACGGTCTTGGTAGTATTCGGTATAAGTGTGGCCCAAATGTCATTCATAGCTTTGGAAACGGACATGCTCGGATCAAAACGATATCTATAAAGCTTTGGAATCAACCTGTTTGACAATGAAGGGTTTTCGAAAATCATCCGGTCAATACTGGCCTTTGACATGATTGATCCCAACCCAAATGCGATACCCTTTCTGGATGACCATAGTGCGGAACTCTTTGCCATAGACATGAACTTGTATACCAAACTTGGATCCCCTACTTCAGAAGCCAAGTTCAAAATGTCTTTATAGGTCGAAACAGAACCATCATTTGTTTTAAGGATCCCAGGTTCGAAAAGCTGTGTATCACTAGATACCGAACCAGCAGAAAGCTTTCCTGCTGAGGTTGAATCTGTAAAAGATTTTAGTAGATTCTTCACCAGTGTTTCTTTGAGATCAGCATCACCTAGTTCATAAATCATACTTAACCCTCTGGAAGCGGAGTCTTGAATAAACTCATCCTTATCAGCCAGATATCTCATAAATGAGATATGTATAGCACCAGACATTGTTTTGATCTGAGGTAAATGGCCACAGTATTGAACTAGGGATAATAACCAGATACAACCTGCCCTTCTCAGACTTGGTTTAGCACTCGTACAAGTTTCGAGAGCCTTGTTTAAAATGATGCTTAGTCTGGAACTTCTCTCTGAAGTCAACAGAGCAAGGGAAGTATCTTGAATGTCCAGCTTCTGTTGCAGAAATCTTGAGTTCCAACCAGCAGCCATAATAGATAGTGCTTCACCTGATGTGAATAGAGATTCCACTTGCTTGGTAGAACTTGTCTCAAATATGGTGGTTTCCAGATCGGTAAGTTCAGTAGATTCGGATTCTTCTAAGCTGAGAGATACACAGGCAGTGGCAATTATTGATTTTTCATCCAACTTACTGACTTTTCTCTTCAATTCATCAACAATGGTACTTCTCACCTCATCCATATTGTCCGGCTGAACCTTTGGCCCAAGAGCACCATACATGGCGAGTTGGGTCAATCCAATAATACCCGAGCCTCCAAATCTGCTTGTAAAAGCATCTAAAATGCATCCAAATACTTGCTTCAACTGACTGGTCGAGATAGCACCACGACGACGGTACACGAGGCGAGATGTCAGGGATGACAAAGCCAATAAATAACCACTTCTCTGCTTCAACTCAGATTTAAACCCTTCCAGCAATGTTTCAAAAAGACCGATGACATCTGGATCTGAAACTTGAGGGTGACTGCCAATAATTCCAATAGCATTAGCACAAGAAAGAATTAAACTATGATTCACGACCTTGGGGTTCTGGACAACCGAAACCAGATTAGGCACGACAGGAATAATGGTTTGTACAACTTCATTAGGAGACAGAGAGATAATCTCTAGGAACATCTTTGCGAAAACCTCTTCTCCCTTATCTGCTAACAAAAAGCCACTATCAACACGGGTTAAATTGTCAGCAAGAATTTGTAACAAGGAAGTCAAGGAAGTTGAACTCTTGAGGTTTTGCTTTACAAGATTCACAACGACAAAATCAGAGGTCAAGGCATTTTCTAATCTTGTTATCCATTCTTGGTCTTTGACCACCACGGTTGGCCTTCCTGCAATAGCCTCTTCAACAATCATATATAGCGCAAACTTAGCACCATGTACTATAGAACCCTTGAGTGTTGAATCTGGATCCTTTTTGGCTTGTGCTATTGCTTCGGTAAAGCTAAGAACAAATGATTCGAAAGATGGCATTGCTAAAACATTACCAACTCCAAGAAGCTCATCGGTAGATTTGAACTCTGTCGTTGCAGAAGAATGGGTGATGTTGAACCAGTACGGATGGAGACCTTTTTGCGCTTCTTCTATAACTGACGAGCCGTTGATAGAAGATGACCCTAAAACGTTCAGCATTCTGGCTTCAGCATCTTCAAATGGGAAGGCAGAATTGACGAATTTTAAAGCTGTGTATCTCACCGATTCTGTGGAGTCCGGATGGTCAATAAAACAAACCCCAGATTCAAGATACAACTTCATCAAACATTTTAAGCGAGCTTTTGAACCATCTGGTAGGCCCTTGAGATGAACTACCAACCCACCAAGAGCATCTTGTATAGTGGATCTAACATCGGCGAGGTCTCCAATAAGGGAATCAAAGAGGAATGTTATATAGGTCATGTCCTCAATGAGAGAGGGGTCCTTTTTCAGTAAATCACCCAACGCTTCATACTGAATTCTTCTCTGTTTCAACTCTGCAGAGAAAGAGGTCCCTTGTTGAACTTCAAATCTTGGCCACCCTTCTGCCTGTAAGTTGTTCTTCAATTGAGCCGCAACGTTAACCAGATATTCAGAGCTTCCATTGACTTCTTGGTCGCCATTCTTTGCAGCCCATTGGATGAAAGAAATCGTTGCCGACTTCAGTCTAGGGTATCTTGTAGCGTTGAGTCCAATGCTTGAGATGATAGGAACTTCTCTATGTTTTGTAGCAACGATAGACCCATTTAGCACAGTGAGAAACCGTTCCTGGAGTTTGGGCTTCACAGGAGGTCTAGGAATTGACTTATCTCCAACGTATAAAGATATCATATGCGCAATAGAGGATTCGTCTTCGTACGGAATGGTGATTTTCCGTAACAGAGCAGCTGAAGAGTTGGCGACATGATCATTAGAGTCTTCTGCACCAATGAGAAGAAGCAAGAAAATATCCGTATCTTGTAATAGTGAGATGAACGATACGACATCTTTCTTCACAGATGATAGCTCTGCTGGTTTAGGAAAATAACCACAGTCATAGGTAAGGAAAGACACTTCATCTGCACTGAGACCAGGACATGTGGTTCCTTTTGGAATGATTCCCTTATCGTTATAACTTGGAATGAGCAGGAAAAGCTGCTCCAGCTTAGAAGTAATGAATCTGATTGTTGATTCCGATAAGTTCAACGACGATTGCAGTGCCTTGAATTCATCGGTACCACGGTCAGGAGTTTTCCAGCCCGCAAGAGATCTAACGAACAAGTTGAACAATCTGGAACACACGGGTCCTTCAAACGTTTCAATACCTTCCAAGAGAGGCTTTATCAATGACTTCTTATCCTCTAATCTATCAAGACCCTTGGCTGCCAAAAGAAGCGAATACAGCTCAGTAGAGGCAGCAGATGAACCAGCGGGCAAGCTTGGCTTCTTGGACTGTTCTATAAGTTTCAAAACAGGTAGTTGGACAGTAGGAGAACCATTGAGCCTGGAAATCAGATCCTTTATGAAATTCAACACGGCAGATCTCGAGGATGAGTGTATAGAGCCTAGTTTCAACAGCAAAGGACAAAGGTACAAGTCCAAAGCCCCTTGGAATTTGGAATCGGAATCTGCCAATGCAATACGAAGCTCTACTTTGTTGATAAGAGACAACTCCTGTTCAGCCATCTTCAATTTGATCAGTTTCCTTGGAGATGTTGTAGAGTATTTTACAAGAGGTGAAGTTTCTCGGTGGCGGCGGCGATAATGTGTTTGTTTACGTTTTTCACCACATTTACCGCTATCAATAAATTGATGATAAATACCTCTTAAAACGCTTCATATATTTACAAGTAGACATAACTCATTAACTAATCTTGACGCCATTGACTCTTCCATACCTTATGCAATTGAAACATTCGCACTCCTCCGGTTCGCAACCACAGTCGTGTTCATCCATAACGCTGTAGAAGGCATTAATGGAAGCCTGTGATGGTAATATGGGTGCCGACTCTATGGGGGAAAGACTAGCAGGTGTTTGGCCTTGGTCACTTTGCCTTACTCCGTTGACTATTCCATGCTTTACACAGTTATAACAGGAACAGTCGTCAGAGCATATACACGAACCTTCCAAGAGTCCTTCGAAATCGAGCTCAGTCATTGTTTGGAAATTGATAAGACTTGCCGGTATATCACCGTTGGTTGTATCTGGTAAGTCCTTTTTAGTACTTGGCGTCGATGCAGTGCTCGAAGGGTCCAGAAGTCCATACGCCTCCAACTCTTCGTTGGTTCTATGTATCAGACATCCAGGACATGCACATTCAGGTCCACAGTGACATTCATTCGCACAACCTTCACTTCTGAACATGTCATAGAATCGTTCATCAATGACGGGCAATGCCATAGGAAGCTGCTCTGGTTGTGGAGGTCTCTGTTGTTGCGGATATGATAAGCTAGTGTTGGGAAGCAGTGGAACTAGTGATTCATTTGAAAGCGGTCTCGGCTCTATATGCACAAAGTTGTTGTTTAGTGCTGGAGCCTTCACCTTTAAAGTCTTCAACGGTTGCAAAGCAGAGTGCATCATCATACTCTGGCATGTTCCTTCAGATGTGTTCCTGAAGCTCGGCACCTTACCGAAACCAACCCGAAACTTCTTCATCGCTTGGTCGTTGTGGCAATCACCGACAAAGTCCAACTTACCATCGTTAACATCAACATATTGTCTCTTTGACGCTTTCAGTATAATGACACCACCGCCGTTACAATTACACGACGATCTGTTTTTACATGAGCAGCACTTGGGTACCTCCTTCACCACTGGTTGTTGTTTCTTTGCACAACAACTCGATACCGGCTTCTCCACAGGCTGCTGGTCACCGTCCTCTTTGTCCTTATCCAGATCTGCCTGTAAAATCACCTGGTCCTTCGTCATCACCAGCTCGCTCTCCGTAACAGCAATACGGTGTCCTGAATTGAGCGAAGGTCGTCCTCGACTGCGCACTTGTACCAGGGGTCTTAACGTATGCTTACAGGTTGAGGACCTATGTCCACGAATACACTGTACACACGCGTACTTCTCCCCATCAACGAGAATCATTACACAACAGTGAAGTTATACCGTATTTCGAAATAACCCGAAGATGAACAAGGTGGAAGAAAATGAAACTGTTGTCCTGTTTCACTCCACCTCAAACTGGCTGCAACGGGGTCGATTGTTCCTTTGTGATTATCTTCTCATAGCGCATCTGTTTTTTTGCTCTGTTTCACTGTACTCTGGTGGGCCAGATGAAAATTCTTGTGCGTAGAGCGCATTTGTCGTTGAGCAAATTTTACCGCGTTAGGAATTGTCCATGAAAATGTACTATTCCCTGCCCAGGATACACAACAAGGGCAGCGATTTCTTTAGAGGAACATGGACGCACTCCTTTTGTTTGATGTGATTAGATGGAGGAAGCCAGACATTTGATTAATATGTTTCTGAAGCTGTTGACATCTCTGTCGACAGAGACATGGTAATCATCGCAACTGTACACACGGTCAGACAGAGACAGCTTGATTTTCACTGTCCCACACTTGGTGCAGGTCTTACTGGTGTACTCTTGAGTCATCCTGGAGAGCCATGAGCTTGTCAATTGGCAATTTGAATGACAGCCTCTGGTAAAACAAATAGTGACTCGAAGCTATCAAATTCTTATTCATCCCACGGTTTCTGCTAATACTTATCAATTCTTGGCTTTGCGATAGTACTATGATTTCGTGGGATGAGGTTAAGATGCTAGATGATTTGCCAGTGGTTGTCAGCTACTCTATGTTCGTTATTTTTTTAAAGTGTTTGCGACATTGCTTCGTCTTTCTAGCAGACTGCGTCTCTGTGATCTTCTTCTTTAGCTTCATAATCTTGTCACGACGCAGTGATATATGGAACGCGTCACCATTTGATGAATAGCTTTCTCCTCTCCGATTGGGATGAATGTTTTCTCTTCATGGCGAATAGAAGCCTTATAGAGTCAGAATTTTGACGCGGTAGTTATAGAGCAATACTAGTGTTAAGCACAAAAAATACGGTTACTGAAGTATATAAACTGCATGAAATCGGGCTATGAGGCGGACTTGGTAGACTTGATTGTGTTGTATTTATGCTGGCACATGGTAACTCCCTATGAAATTTCAATTTATACCATTCTGTTCCCGTCAAAAAATAGCCAATCGCTGGAGACGAAACAACCCCGAATTTTCCATACAATTTTTTTTCTCCCACAGTTAAAGGCTAGGTAGCCCCCAAAGCTCCCGGGAGTTGCCATAATTTAGCATCAAAAAGATGAAGATTCTGCCTTTTCGGTGGAATTTCTAGTCAAACCGATGAAAATTTGGAAAATTGACCAAGCTAGAAATTGAGAAGAGCTCAATGAAAATTGTCTGCTTCTTCAAAGGCAGACGATGTCACTTGCGAGGTTCGAACCAGGAACTGTTTAAATATTCATGCTTTTCAGCGGTTGTCAAACTATAAAGCCGATGCAGTTGATGCTCTTACAAGTTTCCAGGCGCATTACACTGCGTTGCGGTTGAGGCTACTTTGACGAACTAAGGACCTATGTTTTTCTCCTTGAGAATGCCATTGAGTGGTGTATTATGCCCTTAGGAGTTGGAGCATCTGATAAATTGGCCAATGTGATCAGATGGTACGTCAAAATGGTTATAATTGTCTGCTTTTCCCCTTTGCTCTGTTATTGAACAGGCAGAGAGGTGAGAAAGAGCAAGGTAATACTTAAGCTCTGTATAGATAAAGCCAGTCGTCATTTCAAAGATGTCTACACCTTCGTTGAAAGGAGGAAAATTATACACCGTTGACGAAGAGTTGACTTCTGATTCGTACTCCAAACAGGACCTAAGAACACCATGGTCTTTCTTGACAAGAATCTCAGAGTGTCTCGAATCCATGGGTGTGGAACAGAGAGGTATTCATCGTATACAACCTCATGAACGTGGAACAAAGAGAGAACAGTTCATCTCAGTGATTGGCTTCTGGCTGTCTGCAGCTGGTGGATTAACCACTCTATCGAGCTTTGTACTTGCATCTACAGTCTACAACTTGTCCTTTAAACAAGCATGCATCTGCGGTATTATAGGACAGTTTCTCGGGTGTGCTATTGCTGCGTACTGCTCAACAATGGGATCAAGAAGTGGTTGCAGACAGATGGTTACTGCTCGTTACCTCTTTGGCTGGTGGTTTGTCAAGTTTGTATCGTTGATAGGATGCCTCGGTGGTACTGGTTGGAGTATCGTGAACTGTGTTCTTGGTGGGCAGATACTGACTGCCATCAGTGACAGTAGAGTCCCACTGTGGGTCGGCATCTTAATAGTTGCAGTAGTGACGTTGGTGGTTGCGCTGTTTGGCATCAAGTTGGTGCTGAGATTTGAGAAGTACCTTGCCATCCCAGTGTTTATAACATTTGTGCTTATCTACATCTGTGCATCTGATAAGTACTACTTGTTGCCGACGTATCATGGCGAGCTTGATGCAAACACCTACAAGGGGAATTGGCTTTCGTTCTTCTCATTGACATATTCAGTCACTGCAACGTGGGGTACCGTGTGTTCTGATTACTATATTCAATTCCCAGAGAATACACCAGGGTATCAGACTTTTATACTAACATTTCTAGGAATTGGTATTCCATCGACTTTCGTCGCAGTCTTTGGGCTAATCATCTCTACTTTGGCAATGGTTGATGAGGATTACTCAACGGCATATGCACTGTACGGTACTGGTGGCTTACTCGAACAAGCGTTTTCACGTTGGGGAGGATTTGGTAAATTCTGTGTCGTTATCATGCTATTCTCTCTTGTTTCGAATAACATATGTAACACTTATTCATCTGCCTTTGCATTCCAATTGCTTGGTCGCTTCTTTGCAAAGATCCCAAGATGGATTTGGGTTCTCGTCATCACTACGATCTACTTTTGTTGTTCCATCGCAGGTCGTTATCACTTCAGTGATTTCTTGGGAAATTTCCTTCCTATGATTGGCTATTGGATCTCGATGTACTTCTTCTTGCTACTCGAGGAGAATGTGATATTCAGGGAACATTTCCACCATCTTTATACGAAGGAGTTTCCCCCAGATCAAGAGAATAAAATTGATGAATTGACACCAACCCATAAGAAATCAAAGAGACAGCTGTACAATTGGGAAGCATGGAATGATCCAGCTATTCTTTCTCATGGATTTGCTGGTGGGTTTGCCTTCTGCTGTGGAATTGTCGGTGCAGTGTTGGGTATGGCCCAAGTTTATTACATTGGCCCCATCGCTGCACATTTTGGAGAATATGGAGGTGATCTTGGAATGTGGTTGAGTATGGGGTTCTGTGGAGTGACTTATCCATTCCTAAGGTACTTGGAGTTGAAGAGATTTGGTCGTTAGGGTACGAGGAATTGATCGTTTATTGGGAATGATATTTCATGAACAACCCTTTGGAAATAAATATGTGACTTCGATGAAATAAATAAAGAATAAATAGAATAAGAGATATACAAATAGATACTGGACAGATGACAAAAAGGTTCAGATGTCAGTTCTAGTGACTGTTCTCACGTCGAATGCCTTCTCCTCGAAGAGAGATGTCTTTTCACCTTCAGGTTCACAAGACTTTCTCTTTCCACCGTATGGGCCTGGAACGGCCTTACCTTGCTTGAAATCTTTCAACACTTGCACTATACCTTCACTGGTCAAGTCTTCAAAGTAGATGTTGTTAACTTCAGCAACTGGAGCGTTGGTACAGGCACCAGAGCATTCAACCTCCTCCAAGGAGTAATAACCATCAGCATTGTTGTTCTTGACAAATTCCTTTGCGGCGGCATAAACATCCTCGGCACCGTGCAGCATACAAGCAATGTTAGTACAGACACCAACGTGACATTTACCAATAGGCTCTCTTTGGAACATTGTGTAGAAAGATGCAACTTCGTAAACACGCATTGGTGGAACTTCACAGATTCTAGCAACTTCGTTCATGACACCAATGGAGCAAAAGCCGTGCTGGTGTTGACCCAAATCAAGCAAAGGCATGATGGCACCCTTCTTGTACTGTGGTGGATACTTGGCGAGTATCTTCTCAATCTCCTTCTTGTTCTCGTCATTAAAGGTGAATGGAGTCTTTTGGTTGTTCACTTTGGTGTCTCTATGAACACCAACAATGTGGTGACTTCTAACAGCGGCAACGTTGACAGCAAGCAGAGGGAGAGTTCTTGGTACACTGACAAATCTTCTAAGCATTTTGTACGAGTAGAACTTGACTGTATCCTTTGTTGATGGTTTTGTTCTGTGGTTACTCCTTCAAGTTTTTTTTTTCCTTTAGCCCCTTGGACAAAGCCCAATTGGTTGGTTTTCGTCATTCCGAGGGTTCGCGGTATATTACGTAATCAGGGATTCCTCAGAATGGCAGAGGACACATAGGATGCGGAAAAGCTTGGACGGGCATCAAAAGCTCTCTTCTCGCTAGGTTTATAAATCCGTGATGGCGGGGGGAGGGAGGTCCAACTTGAAACGAAGAGAAGTTGCTGTTGTTGATCTAACGTTTTTGAATATAGTTCCTGGGGAAGTAGGTGAGTTGAGTTGGATTAGATGAAATGAGAGGAGGTGGACTTCATGAGGGGATTGGCGGCCTCTGTAACCACATCGTGAGCCAATATTGTAAAAATGTAGCCACACACCGTAAGGTTAGTACCGACCGTTAAGCGTATGTTTCAACAGTACGAAATGTCATCTGTTCAAAACCTTTGTTCATGTATCGGAACGGAATAATACACACTATATTCTGCTGTCCATGTTAACTTCACAGTTTTACACTTATGTATAGCACTGGAACACTATAAGGAAGATGTGGCTAGATGCATCTAGATTGGTCTTTTATAACCCGTGAGCGTCGTGCATAATAATAACCAGCGCGACATTGTTGCTTTTGAATGATGATATATACTTCCAGAAATGTAAACAGATAGTCAGCTCTGTTGTGAGCGGTGGTGGTGGAAGCTCGTTAGACTTTGTAAATACGACTCGTTGCGCCCACACAGTCACAGAATCATGTCGCTATCCTTCAGAAATCAGAACCCATGTAACTTGTGAACTGTGTAAGCTCAAGAGCGTTTCCAATTGGAAGATCCCATGTGTGTCGTGGACAGGTTCCCATGGCTTAAGCATACCGATAATCACTCATCATGACAACTTCAAACTGTCCTGGAAGCCGCATCTGCCTATTGCGATTTTCAATCTTGAGGAATCCTGTCTAAATCAATCAACTTGGTTTGGTCTTTAAAATGCGATAAATGGCAAATACTGTGTGGCGGACAAGCTCTCAGCGACGCCATTCTAGATCAAGACTTCCACAGCTGATCGAGTTGACATCTTCAGTACAGGATTCATATATAACCCCCCACTGCCATATAAGAACACAGCTATCTGCAAACCCTCCCCTCATACAAGCACAAGCTCTGCAGAGCTAAACGCAATTGGCAAGTGGCCCTTTACGCTGATGTCTAGATCCTTTATCTATGACGGGCGCATTCCATAGCCAATCCCGACTATAAAAGCCTATCACGCTTGTTCCCATGTCCCCCAACCGTACAATGAGCGTATTCTTCAGCAGGAGATCTCTGTGGCCGCCATTGAAAATTAAGCCTGGGCCCTTTTCTGGGTACACCAACCCCGTAGTAGGAGGACGGGGATTTGCATACTGCACCGAACGAATTGGGCAAATAAACAGAGTTCCGCTTTGTGTGTGCGCAGCGTGCAGCCAATACAGCAAGAGTTATACACATAAGGAACGAGAAAAAAAAAGGGCCTAGAACAACTATGCATCAAACATCTAGAATAAAATCGGAAGAATTTAGAGTACGTTTGCTCATTGAAGACCAGGCAAAGAAGCAGGCCGTTAAATTTTAGGAAGAGATTAAAAAAATTTTAGCCTTCTCTTCCGTTCTTCCTTTGCTTTATAACTCTGACAATTTTACCCATCTTTTCTTTCTGCCTGTTACCGTCATTTATCCCGTGGCTTCGTCATAGAGAGTGTGTGCAGACATATTATACATTTGATCTTTGCTAATATTGCTTGTGGCCCTGTCGGTTTTTTGTGTGTGATTTGATTGATTTCATCTACTTGCCAGTAGCGAACAGGAACAGGAAAATCAAAAACAACGAAATCTTACAGTTAGAACTCGGCATTTCTAGGGCAAAGTTGAAGGTTACTTTTCCTGATTTCGGTTATATATAAACCGTCTTGCCTTTGCCGTTCTTTTCGGAGTCAGTGTTTCTGTTCTTATCTCAGAAGGGTTGTGATCGCAGTGTGCAATTGCCCTGGAGAGATAACAAGAGATAGAGAACGTGTGAGTGAGTGAGTTGGCAGTGCAGGTGAAGGTCAGCACTATTACGTTTAAAAGTTGCAGAGGTCACATCATCGCTTAGCAGCGCCTGTGTTGTACAATGTCAGACAGGTATTCAATTATAGCAGAATTGGAACAGGCTGGCTCAATAGTTGATCTGAGCACAAAATCTAAACAGTTGAGACTATTAGCCCGTAACCCACAATGGCTGTCGAATTTTGAAAAGGACAAACTGGAACGAATCATTGCACTTTTGTTGAAATCGGAAGACCGAGCCGTTGAACTGGACCTCGTTGCAACTCTGGCAAATGTACTCTTCATGAATGCCAATCTGAGAAATGATTCTTCCCCAAGTGGTCTTTTGCGGACGATCCCAAAGCTGTACGCAATGCTTGATCTTGTCAGTGAACGTAGATTCAACTCCGAGTTACAGTATCAGAACTTCCTACCGATTTTCAGGCTGTACTTCTTTTTAACACAGAACAAAGTGATCTTGCCAGCGTTGCAGCAATCTGTCTTGAAGATTAGTGGGAAACTGCTCAATTTTGTCACGCTTTCATCACAGGATTCGAGTTCGCTCAATAACATCATCATGGAAATACTGAAGATACTATACTCCGATGTTCATCAGCTAGAGGACACAACTGGTATAGACTCTTATTACGTTTTGAGCTGTAATAAGTTCAATATGCTGTATGCTAAACTGACAGATACATCCGACGATTACGACCAGATATTGGAACATTTTGGTAACGTTCTTGTTGCAATTTCCACTGACATTTCAGAAAACTATATGCTAAATAAGGCTTTGTTTGTACGAAACCAGGTGAAGCTTTTGAACAAAATACTCTCTAAACCAATTTCGACATCTTTGGTGCGATATTTGCTCACGCTGGAAGTACTGCTACAAATTGATAATGGAGAAAGTGGATTGGAGAAGTACATAAAGGACAACCTTAACTTTGATGCCTTTCACTCAATCCAAAATGATCCACATCTACCAGTTGTATTGGCTGATTTGGAACACAAGCTCCATAGCTCCATGGATTTGAAACAAATTTTGGAAAATACTACAGAATATCAACACAAGACCAGTAGCCAACCAAGTGGAGAAACAAGACCAAGATTTGAGGATCTTTCTGAAGAGGAACAGGATAAAGAGATACAGAAGATGCAGGATCTATTTGGTAAGATTGAAAAGAATGGAGTTTTCAATATTCAGATGAAGTGAAAGACAATCGTTACATATACATATGAACTCCGCACAGTGAAGTATATCAACAATTATGTACTACATACACAATGATAATGACCGACTAATTTTTCTTTGCTTTACGATGGAGCAATCAACACATCAAGTATGGTTGAACTGCTCAGTAATCGACCGTAAGGTTCCAATTTTGGATAACGTACGGTTCCAGGACAGATTATGAATATGGATCTAAAATAAACCCCTGTTTCCCATGGAACTTCTATTTACCAACAACACAGTAAGCTGGGTTATACAGGCGAAAGTTTTACCAGGAATTAGCGTCTAAGGATGACTTGGTGATGATTCTGAGTGCAAATATCATTCGTAATTAAGCGAACTTGTTCGCAAAGATCTTAAAACGCTGTATTTTATCAAGGCATTTACCACATAATGTGTTGTTCTCCCAATAATGCTCAATTGGTTGTTGATGTTTTATGGAAAACACCGACAGAACTGGATCACATGGCTATAATACACCTTCAAAACGATGTGATATAGATTTTTTTGGCTATACTACGCTATCAAGTAGTAAGATCTACTTTTAGATCAGATAAAGAGGTAGTTTTGACTAGCAGATAACCCAATCAAGTAGTGTGCGCCTTAACTCAAGTCAAAGTTATGCTCAGTAAGAATGGAAAGATAAAATAGACAGAATGAAAGAATCTAATGTATTCATTTATTACTCAGATATTAAGCGTCATATGTATTGTGGTGGGGGTAATGCCCTCTTGTTGACCTATTCAAGTGGGTGATCAACTCTTATGGGTTATATGCTTCATTTATATGTGAGGTTTTTTCAGCTTTATACACCTAAAGTGAGGTGAGAACTAATTTTCTGGCATAACCTCGTATCTTACCTTGTTTCGAAGTCATGAGTATCCATACTAATAGGGAATCGACGGCTTCTTTGTATGATGCAGAAGTAGTCGACTGAAAGATATCGCTACTGTGGCATACATGTGTCTGGGATTGAATTGAGAACTTGAGAAGAGTCAATAGACTCATGAGCAATTTGTCTACTTAGACTCTTAGTTACGGGTGCCGTATAGACTATTGTTGAAGTCAACATGATAACCAGAGTTTGTTAATTTGTCTCTGATTTCCAGTAGTTCATTCAGGGTACTTTGAGGGAGGATTTGTCATGTATCTTTAGTTTTATTTCTCCATTTGATATTGAAAGCAGGAACTGTTAAAGAGAAAACTTTTGAACAGTTTCTTGCTGCGGTTCCTCAATTCATGAATCCCTTCCTATAACGAACACTTCAAGAGATCTACAAAGCTGAGGTACGTTCTTTAGTGAATAGAGTACTTCATTAGGAATAGAAAAGTTCGTGGAACATGAAATCCTGCAATCACATTGAGACAACGAGATTGATATGATGACTGTGATCGATAATCAACTTCTGTCTCAGTTTGCACAATCTTTGAAGAATGAAGATAATAGTCTAATATTTAGAACTTTTATGACTACAAATATGAAGAGTATACATCAAAATCAGAGTGCTAAAGGGTCGATACATAAAGCTAAGATTCCTCTACTCTCTCGAATGCTTATTCTTGAAGCCAGGAAGGTTTTTCCTTGATAATGCAGGCAATGCATTGATCTTGGTAGAAAACACTGAGGTATGTAACTCTACCAATAATGAGATGGAAAGCACTACAGCTTTCTACTATTTGAGACAAGCTGTTCATACCAATACTTTGCCTCAGTTGAATCGCAGGGATTGAAAACAGATGAGGTACCATATGTAGAGTTGAATGGCATCACTCTAAGTTGGACTCATTGATTGAGGTGATATTCTGCCGTAGAAATGAGAACTCCAGTGATATCAGAGCAGAGCGATAGGGGAAGGCCTTTCCAAAGTTGATGAAAAAGAAGCATTCGGAAACCAAAGTTAAGCATGCGATTGAAATGAAAGGGCATTCTAAGCGGTTGTTGGCTGGCTGATATACTATCTACAACTTTCCTGACCACTTACCTCACTGATACCATATCATGTGTACTAACCGTAACTACGGCAATCACCACATTGAACTGCACGATGGGAATGTTTTGTTAGGGCCAGCAAAGTGTGTTGGTTGCTTTAGACCAAATACATCCAAACATCCAAACATTCAAGCATCCAAGCATCCAAGCATCCAAGCATCTTCATCATCCGTTTCCGTTTCCGTAGTAACCAATTAGAAGAGAGAAGTCTTCTGGTTTGCGCAGCATTTGTTTTTATTTACCTTGCTTGAGTATACAACGTTGAAGATGTTCTTTTTATCTTCAACTCTTTGAGCTTATTACTCGTTGCATCTGTCTCAAAAGTGGCTGCGATTACCAACCATGGCCATGAATCAGACACATGGTGCCGAAGACTTTGAGAAATGGATCCGTATGGCTACGGATAACGTAAGTGAACCCACATCGTTTCTCCAGCATTGAACTCTCAATGTTAACAACTTGTAGAAAATCAATGCACAGAATTCATGGGATCTTGCGTTGATCGATTACTTCCATGATCTGTCTGTATTGAGAGATGGTGAGAGTATCAATTTTCAAAGAGCATCAGCAACGCTAGACGGATGTGTCAAAATTTATTCTTCAAGAGTCGACTCAGCAGCCACTGAAACTGGACGTTTGATCAGTGGATTGGCAACAAGGAAACGTGACCAGCAGGAGGTAAATTTTGACGATAACACTGATGAGGAGGATGATGTTCTGACCACTACACACAGACAGAAGCTCCACAAGGCTCAGAATTCAAAGAGTACCCTCTTGGAATTCGATCAGATCAAAATTAAGAAGATGGATTTGGAGTTGTATGCAGACCCGCTTTTCAAAAGAGCCCTCGCTGATTTTGACGAAGGAGGTTCAAAGAGTCTGCTGCTCAATATGTTAAACGTTGATAACCGAGGTAGGATAGTCTTTGACACTACTGATTCTGCCAGGCTTACAAACGACTACGACACCGCTGAAAAGCTGGACGAGTTTGAACCAACAGAGAGTAAAATAATTGAAGACATTATTGCACTAGGTGAGAAACATTTGGGCAGTATATTCGCAGCATCTGTAACTATATGTCCATCAATTGGTCAAATACGCTGTGTTGTTGATCAGAAGAGTAGCTCTGAAGATTTACTCAAAGAGTTGGGAGATATTGAGCTTCCAGAAGCCCCAGATTACAATGTTGACCATCATCACACAACTTACCAGGACTTTGAGATATCATACGGTCAAACAGCAGATCTCGAGTCTGAACAGAATAACGTCACCAGTGCGGACAAATTTCCAGAAAACAGAACATCGATCTTTTTTGATGAGGAAGATAATGACTTTGATGACTATGGAATGAGTATGCGCATGTTGTTCGATGAGAGTAAATCCTATGCAAGAGAAGAAGATGTAATGGAGTTGGAAGATCCTATAATCAACATACCCGATGATGAACTATTGGCATATTTTGATGACAATCATAGACGAAACTGGACTGGGCCCGAACACTGGAAGATCAAAAAGCTCAAACAAGGTCTAGGAACAGAAAATCCCACGCAACATATTCCTCCACCCGATACTGGGAAGGCTAAGCTCCATACATTTACTATTGATTTTTTATCCGAGAATACCCCTGATCAAGAGAAGATGTTTGAAACGGCACAAGGGTCCTCAATCTGTATCCCAAAAGCCCGCTGGAGAAGTAAAGATAACAATGTACTTCCGGATGATCGTAACTTCAAGACAAAAGATTTCATCACGTTGTTCACCAAAGGCACGCTGCTCAGTATGAAATTCAATCACGTACGAAACATTGATAATGCCATTGATGAATCGCTGTACGCTGATTGTACCCAGATGAAGAGTATACCTGCTGGAATTAATAATCCAGACTTTTATAACGACAACGATGCAGGTTTTGATGATGGGTGTTCACAAGATGATGCACTATCTGAGGTACCGCAAATACTAGCCAGGAACGAAAGCTTACAGCCACTGAAGTACTCAAGAGTCTCGAAGAAGGTTGATGTCAAACTTTTGAAAGACAATATGTGGAGCACCTTGAAGTCTGAGATCTCATCAAGCTCACCTACATCCGCTGAAACTACAGCTATATCCAGTACGCAAGAACTCAGGTTTAGCCAGGTTGTGTCGGATCTTGGTAACAGGTATGATTCTGATACAAAGAGGGACCTGTCAACGAGTTTCTGTTTTATCTGTTTGTTGCATCTGGCGAACGAAAATGCATTTACAATTACAGACAATGAAGACAATTCTGATCTGATCATCAGCGACTTTCCTACTCCTTCGATATGATCCACACTACAATCCATGTACGAATGATAAATAAATAATTCATTAACTTTGCAAGAAATATTGAAAATGAATGTACGGAAGGTCATCACCACTCTTGGGCAGTGACACCGTATTTGCTCTTCTTGGTACCAACGATTGGCTTAATGAGCTTTGCACCACCTTCCAAGAAGGAGAATTTATCCCTTCTCATGGACTCGTACTTCAAGATGTACTCTTCCTTTTGGAGAGTCAAGCCAATGTCATCAAGACCGTTGATCAGACAATGCTTTCTAAATGGTTCAACGTCAAAGTGCTCGACAAGAACTTGACCCTCTGGACCCAAAATCTGTTGGTTTGGCAAGTCAATTGTAAGCTTTTCACCCTTTTGAGCAAAGCCGTACAGCTTCTCCAAGATAACTTCCTGTGGAAGTCTAATAGGAAGCAAGAAGTTCTTGAAGGAGTTGTTGTAGAAAATATCACCGAATGATGGAGCGATAATAGACTTGATACCGAAATCCTTCAATGCCCAAGGAGCGTGTTCTCTAGAAGAACCACAACCGAAATTGTCACCAGTGACGAGCAAAATCTCAGCTTGTCTGTATGGCTCAACGTTCAAGACAAAGTCTGTCTCGATATCTTTACCATCAGGCCCTTTGATGAAACGTGATTCGTAAAAGAGACCATCTCTCAAACCAGTACGCTTGATTGTTTTCAAGAATTGTTTTGGAATAATGGCATCAGTATCAACGTTAGCCCTGTCAAGAGGGGCAGCAATAGCCGTCAATGTAGTGAATGCGTTACTTGCTGAACCGGCAGCACCAGCAACTGGTGTCTCATCAACAGTGTGATCAGAAGGTGGAACATCGGCAAGTTCATCTTGTTTTGCCTCTTCCTCAGTCTCACCAGGTTCAAGTGGTTTCTTTGTGTGTTCATAGACAGCATCTTGAAGTGCCTTGTCCTCCTCTGCTTGTTGGACAGAGATCTTTGGTGAGTCTGGATCTGAGTAAACAAATTCTCTGATATCAACAAAGTGGCCAGTAACACCAGCAGCAGCAGCCATGGTTGGAGACATCAAGTGTGTACGAGAAAGAGCACCTTGACGACCTTCAAAGTTTCTGTTGGAGGTGGAAGCACAACGCTCTTCTGGGTCCAAGATATCTGGGTTCATACCAAGACACATCGAACAACCAGCCTCTCTCCACTCGAAACCAGCAGCTTTGAATATCTTGTCAAGACCTTCCTTCTCGGCTTGCTTTTTCACAAGACCTGAACCAGGAACAACGAGACAACGCTTAACATTTGGAGCTTTGGTCTTTCCCTTGACAACTCTAGCAGCAGCTCTCAAATCTTCAATACGGGCATTTGTACAAGATCCAATAAACACCTTGTCAATTGGGATCTCTGTTAATGGGGTGTTAGGTGTGAGGCCCATATACTTGAGAGCTCTTTCCATTCCAGCCTTCTTGAGTGGGTCATCAACCTTTGATGGATCTGGGACACAACCAGTAATTGGGAGAGCATCTTGAGGCGAAGTACCCCATGTGATTGTTGGAACAATGTCTGTGGACTTGATAACGATGTTTTGATCGAATTTAGCACCTTCATCAGTGTGAAGAGTTTTCCAGTATGCAACAGCCTTCTCCCATTCATCACCCTTTGGAGCCAATGGACGGCCCTTGATGTAATCAAATGTGGTTTGATCAGGCTTGATCATACCAGCTCTTGCACCAGCCTCGATAGCCATGTTACAGATGGACATTCTTGCCTCCATGGACAAGTTTTCAATGGCCTTACCAGCAAATTCAATGACATGTCCAGTACCACCAGCGGTACCAATCACACCAATAACGTGCAAAACTAAATCCTTGGATGTGATACCTGGGTTAAGATCACCATCGATGAAGATTCTCATGTTCTTGGACTTTGCTTGGATGATGGTTTGTGTAGCAAGAACGTGCTCCACTTCAGAGGTACCAATACCAAAAGCCAATGCACCAAAGGCACCATGAGTAGCAGTATGCGAATCACCACACACAACAGTGGTACCAGGTAATGTGAAACCTTGCTCTGGGCCAACAATGTGAACAATACCTTGTCTTTCATCAGTCATACCGAAGAATGTGACGTCAAAGTCCTTCACGTTTTGCTCTAAAGTTTGAACCTGAAGCAACGAATCCTGTTGCTTGATAAACGTCTCGGCAGACTTGAAGTTGGCCCTGGAGTCTGTTGGAATGTTGTGATCAACTGTGGCAAGAGTACAGTCCTTTCTTCTCACTTGTCTTCCAGCATTCTTCAACCCTTCAAAAGCTTGTGGGGATGTCACTTCGTGCACCAAGTGTCTGTCAATGTATAGCAAGTTTGAACCACTTTCGTCCTTGTAAACGATATGGTCTTCAAAAACCTTATCATAAAGGGTTCTTGGTTCCGTAGATGCAGTCATGGTAAATTAGAATGATCTTTAATACCTTGAATCCTCCCGTCAAAGAAAGAGAGGAAGAATTTAAAGTGGTGAGAAATTGGAAGCTATTTATGCGAACGGCGATGGCCATGCGATGATTCATCTGTGCTCCGCTTTCCGGCCCGGTGACCGGCGAAATTTCCAACGGGCCAATCAGAGACTGCGTGAACATAATACACAGGTTCCAGTGCTGAGCGAATGGTAGGTAAACACATTCTCTGGTGAAGGGTAGCAATGGAAGTACAACTGATCCACGGTTCTATGTGTCGCATAACCGGCATCCGTACACGTTCTTACTGTGTATCGGCACCTTCACTGAATGGGATGTGTATATATAGTGGAGATGCCATAACCCAGCATCGTAAAGCGGTACCGGAGAAGGATCGCGTGTATGGGGGGAAAGGTGAATTCTTAGGGCAGTGTGTGTGCGCGGACCAGAATAGCCTTGTATACACGGCGAAAGATCGTTTTCACCAGTTTGTGCGAGGATTGACAGGCGGATTAGGTGGTAGATAACGAGTTAGTTTTATGTAAGCAGGGTAGGATAGGATGGGAAAGACAGGTTTGGTGTCAGCTAAGATAACAACTGAATCAGTCCATGATTGTCTCAGATGACAATTTTGATGTAAGAGGAAGGGCAAGTTGCGAGATTTCGAGGGATTGAAGAATAATACAAGGTGGATCAGATTATACTATAACAAATTAGATTATATTATAAGGAAGTTAAGTAATCAGGTTATAGTTATAATCAGAGTTTACCTTTAAAAGGCACGCAAGCTCGGTATCAGCCTCGGATTGAGGACTCAGATTCAGTATTCAGATTCAGTATTCAGGACTCGGGAAATAATAAGCTGAAGTGTTATATAATAATAACAGGTGCGCAGGGCCGGGAGTTCTGGAGGTCATTATATTTGGTAATGTGGAGAATATGGAATTTTCACATGATCATAGATAAGCCGTTATAGTATAGTGGTTAGTACAGGTCGTTGTGGCCGACCAGACCCAGGTTCGATTCCAGGTAACGGCATTTTTTTGAACTTTCTGTTCTCTAATTAGCAAAACACTACTATCATTATACCGTCATGATGACACTATCACTAGCGATAGTCCACTCATGATGATACCAATCGTGTTAACTATTAAATCAATCCAAGTTGAATTCTACCAGCAGGCTCTGGTTAACCACGAGACACACACGTCATTGTGCCCCAGTTCGATAAGGCCACATGCGGTAGACAACGCTTCGAGCTCTGTCTCGGCAGTTCTCCAACACCACTCTTCCCACGAGATGTTGATAACTCCAACTCGTGGCTTCAAGCCCAACAATCCATAGTGTCCATCACTCAATTGTAATAATCAGGTGGTGAATTCTCAACCTCCTCAACAACTACACAACGCACGAGCTCCACGACACAACAAATATCTGCGTTGTAAAATCCGGCCGTTGTGCAGCTCTCAGCGCAACCCCCCGATCCCGATGCTATAAATTCCGATTTACGCCACTGAACATTGCCTCCCTTTCGGCTGAAGCTTCGTACAAAGCACAGTGAGTGAGTAGCAAGTTGTGTTGCCGTTTAGATCGAAGTCCATAGAGCACGATTATACAGTTATAGACGAGATGGACACGCTGGTGAATTACGGGTTCATGGATTCCTTCCGTCATTGGTGGGGCAAGAACAGGCTTGCAGATGCCGAATACGATGTACTGAGCTCGTCGTTACCGTTCTACCCTGAGACAGACGGTACGAGGGTTGCCAAAGTGATCGATGTGCCCATTGGTGATGACAAGTTTATCCACGAGTTTAACGTGAAGAACGTTGTTGCCGGCGAGGAGGCGGAAAAGCACGTTGTACTCGTGCATGGTTATGGAGCTGCGTTGGGGTTATTTTACAAGAACTTCGATGGACTATCTCAGAGATCCAACGTCAGCATTCATGCTCTAGACATGTTAGGTTATGGATTGTCTTCGAGACCCCCGTTGCCCAAATTCAAGGGGAACAGTTTGGAGGACGTTCAACAAGTTGAAGACTTCTTTTTGGATTCCATGGAGAAATGGCGTCAAGAGAGGAACATTGAGAGTTTCCATCTCGTTGGACACTCATTCGGTGGCTATTTATCTGCTCTTTATGCCTTGAAATATCCCACACGTGTTGACAAGCTTGTACTAGTGAGCCCTGTTGGTGTTGAGAGAAACATATACGATCTCTCAATACCAGAATCGGAACGCCAAAAGGCACACGTCGAGGGCCCCGACGTTGAACAAGAAGTTGGCTCTCATTACCATGAAACTGACGAACACATTAAATCGTCATCCGTACACGTGCCAGATGAGAACGGTTACGTCTCACGTGTGCCAAATCTACCCAAACACATCACATATCTATGGGAGCACAATATGTCACCTTTCAGCATCCTCAGAGTACTTGGACCATGGGGTCCAAACGTCACCAAGAAATGGTCCTTTAGAAGATTTGGAGGTACTGGGGATGCTGATATGACTATGAAGCTCCACGTCTACTGTTACAACACCTTCGTGGCCAAGGCCTCTGGTGAATATGCCCTAACCAGGGTCCTAGGACCCGGTGCATTAGCACGTTACCCATTGTTAAACCGTGTTCCAAAGTACTTGACACAGGAATCGCTGTGGTTATACGGCGATGTCGATTGGATGTCCAAAGAAGCTGGTAAAACCATAACAGATGAGATCAACACTCAGGGAAAAGCACATGCACAATATGCCATCGTATCAAACGCAGGACATCACCTATACCTCGATAACCCTTCCGATTTCAACTCAAAGGTGTACACCTTCTTTGGATGGTGAGCCTTCTTTCCCATGTACACCTTCAACAAAATCATCAAATCTTGCCCCTGTCACCTGTAGATCACCACGTTTATAACGTCTTTCCCTTTTTAAACGCTGTAAAAGCCTCGTAACAACTATAGCTGCAATTCAATAGCCGGCACATTGGCATCAGTCCAACAACAACGCCGCGCAATGCAAGTGAAATTTCATCTAATTTACGGAAGAAAAGTTGAATTTTTGGTGGGAAAAGCCATGCTTTTATACTCCAACAACAACTTTGTACTGCGAAAAGGAGGGGGAAACCTGGCTAGCAAAGTTTGGTTCATTTATACACAACCAGCACAGAATTTACGAATAGGTGCCTCTCATTGGTGTTTGTAAAACCTTTTCATCGCACCTGTGAGAAGGCGACAAGGATTCTAAGCGTTTCTTCCATACATTTTCAACCAATTTCCACACCTGACGGAGGGTCTGTTCAACGCTTTCCCCTTATTTACAACAGCGTCCCTTTACCCTTGACGGACTCGCCATTGAGACGGTCTACACCTCTTTTTACAGCACTATAAGCAAGCGATTGGTTATCACCCCACGGAATCCACGTCTCTGAGATGCTTGAACCCTCCATACGATTGCGCCAGGCCATCGTTGACGGTAATCTACTCGTTGTGAAGAGGTTGTTGAAGCGATTCCCAGATATGTTGGAAAACGTGGATTCTGAGAATGGATGGTCATCGCTACACTATGCCTCGTATCATGGTAGGTATCTCATATGTGTGCATCTCATATCGTTGGGACATGACAAGAGAGAGGTTCTACGTACGTTTAAGGGCAATACAAGCGTTCACCTGGCGTTGATGAAGGGCCATGAACAAACAACACATTTACTACTACAGCACTTCTCCAAGTTGTTGGATATCGCTGGTGAAGGGGGGCATACGCCATTACAGGTGAGCGTTATCAACGACTACTTCAAATGTGTTGAAATGCTGCTTGCTATGGGCGCAAAGATCCAGGTTGTGGATGATGAGGGAAACAATGCGCTCCATCTGGCGATGAAGTACGGAGCTGTTAACTGCATCCGATTGCTGGTACAATACGGTGCTGATACAAAGCTGAAGAATAAGCATGGGCTCAAGCCTGTTGACATGGCGCTGAGTTTCCAAGTGGAGAAGTACTTGAAAGAGGTGTTGAGCGATTCTCATTCGAGCGACAGCAACGATGATGCCGTTTCAATAACCCTTGGTGAATCACCACTTATGCAACAACAACAACAACCACAGGCACATCGTGTACATTCTAACTCGTTACCACCGCTACCGATCGTCACCACTGCGCGGCGTTCCAGTATAACGTCGACATCGACGGCGACGAGATCACCGGTACCGCGTAGTGCCATATCTCTTGCATTTAACGGCTCAAATACGATGTCGTATGTCTATTCACCACAGCATGGACCATCTCCAAACAATTCGAAATCACCATCTGCCGGGCTATCGCTCTCTATCAAGCCACCGACCGGTGGTGTGACGCAGGCGTCACCAGTGTTGTACTCTCCGAGTAACCTCACATTTCCAGTGGCAATTAAGCCCAAGAGAGAGGACTCGGTGCACCTGAAGAATGCCCACTCGCTATCTTCTTTCCCATCCATGACTTCGATTTCCTCTGTAGGAGGCAGTGAAGGAGCATGTATCACACCTACTGAAGTGACCAGAAGACGGACAAATTCACAGCAGATTCAGACAACGACAAATAGCAGTTCATTCCAGAGAATATCTAAGACACGCTCCAATTCTAGTGGTAGTCGATCAACAAACACAACGTCTTCTATGAATGGCTACGCAAAGAATTACCCCGAAGATAAGAACAACACTTCTACTGAGTCATCTGTGATCAATCTCAGTCGTACTTCAACAGTGCAATCAGATGTTGTTGTTGAGCAGACGCTGCATACACTGCCCACTATCCATCAAGCAGGGAGACGAACTCCAATTCTCAAGTTGCCAACCATTGGACGTGTGCGGAGAGATTGAAAAGAAATGAGTAGTTTGGTATGAAGGATCGTCTAGATGCGTGTGGAGCTGAAAGCGGAGTATATCCTGGTGCCCACTGCCCATCATCTCTTCTAGAACTGTAATTCTAGGGGTGATTTTACATCAATACATGATTTATGGGTCACCTTATAAGGTTATAACCCATTTTGATGTATGAATATCCGAGAAGTTAAGGCAATTGACCTGAGGGGATGAAGCCTTAGATAATACCTTCTAGATGTCGTCCTTTTTCCAAAAATACACCACTGTTTCGATCATTAAAACATACATTTGATGGTGGTGCAACCACTAGCATACCCTCAAATTGGCCCATTTCTCTCTCTTTATCTCTCACTGACACCCACACACTTCGGAAACCTGCGGTTGTCTTCTTGACTACGGTATACACTGAGGAGTGCTAACCCATTTATGTCTTGGCTCTCTGTCTCTCTATTATACTACACTTGCTATGACCCTTGCAATGTATCATTTGACAGCCAAAATACGTTGCACCTCTGGCCAAGACTCAGTTACTCAAGGTGCCTCAGACTCCAAAGTCCTCCCCAACATTGACCTTGTCGAACTGGCTAGAACTCCAACTATGACGATCCGTTTTTTCTCCCTCTGCGATTGCATACAAAACTCGCAATAGACTAAAGATTAAAATTGCATTTTATCACTGGCTTACGATTGAGTGTTGTAGATCCCCTTACTCTGCTCAAAAGTGGCTCTCTCAGAGCTACTTCAAGTACGCTGTAAACTTATCGTTGTCCAGTACTTGCCCTTACAGCAAGAAACAGGCGGTTCGGAATTTCATTTTGCCGTGATGATGTCATAGGACAGCGTAAATCAACCGGACAGGCATGTTAATTGAAGGTGGAGCGACGAAGGTCACACAGGACATCGTTGTGATGGTGCGTCCATGGACGAGAGAATTAACCGTTGTTCGTATCGTTGTGATGTAACTCATTTCGCCTAGAGGTTTCTCCGAAAACTGGTTATTGAATAATGTTAGGCTCATAGTGGGACTGGAATGAGTACTGGTTGCGAATGGTTGCCTTCCACGGTGAAACAACCACCAAATCAGGAACGGCTCGTGAAGAAAGTGATGTGAGAGCATGTCGTATGAGGCGTTGGCTGTTTTGTTCCAGTGTAAAACCAAAGGTACAATACTAGAACGACTGTATTGTAGAAGACACCTCTTCTATTAAACACCGACACTGTTTGGTATAACGCACAGTGCATTGTCTTGCAGAAAAAGAAAACATGGGGTGCGCTAAGTGTACTTTGGAAGACGAAGGATGGTGCTACACAGGGAAGGCAGATGACTGGGGTAATTGCTTGTCGTACCAGCATCTTTTCGTTGGCAAGGGGTTACATTTCCAGGTGGTGGTCTGCTGGCGTTATATCCTGGAGAGGTGTGTAGAGATGCGTATATAAAGGTGTGCAACCAGCCACAAGTATTTCAATATTTCCAAAATGAATACACAACATCACACGCTCCGTAATTGAAGTATGACCAAACCAGATAATTCACAGAATCAAGGCGTTGAAGAGCTATACGACAAGAAAGTAACAGCTGCAGGTACAACTACTTTCCAGAGTGATACAGAGCTGGGGACAGATGAAGATGCTGAAGCGAACAAGAACATCTTGTCACAGTACCATCAGGAACATGTTATGAACATGGGTCGTATGTTCGCTCAGACACATGATCTGGATCCAGATCTATTCGCAAAAGGTGCGGCAGTCGCACAGAGACCGAGATCCTTTAAAAAGATGGACATCTTGTCCGAAGATGAGAAAGAGGCCCTACAGAGAGAAGTTGACCATCCTTGGGACATCCCAGCACAACTATGGCAAGTTGTCCTCTCTGTATCCTTGTGTGCTGCAACACAAGGTGCCGATGAATCTGTCATCAACGGTGCGAATCTATTCTATCCAGCATACATGGGTATAGCCAATGATGATGAAAGATCCCGTTGGTTGCAAGGCCTGGTGAATGGCTCTCCTTATCTCTTCTGTGCACTTGTTGGTTCCTTCATCACCGATCCCCTTAACAAGAGATTCGGGCGTAAGTGGGTGATCTTTTGGTCGTGTTTCTTCTCCTGTATTACATGTTTTTGGCAAGGCTTTGTTGACAGACATTGGTTTCATTTGTTCATAGCCAGAGGCTGTTTGGGTGCCTTAGGTTTAGGACCTAAGTCTGCCACTGTTCCTGTCTATTCTTCAGAGGCTGCTCCAGCAGCAATTCGTGGTGCACTGACAATGCTATGGCAGTTTTTCACTGCAATGGGAATTGCTTTGGGTTATGTCTTTTGTATAGCATTCTACTACGTTCCAGACCGTAATATTGGTGGTGGTTTGAACTGGCGTTTGATGCTGGGATCTGCAATGTTACCAGCGTTACTAGCCTTGGCCCAAATTCCATTTTGTCCAGAATCTCCACGTTGGCTAATGGGTAAAGGCCGTTTTACTGAGGCATGGACATCACTTCGTTCCATCCGAAAGCATGACATCACTGCAGCAAGAGACCTATTTTACCAGTATGTGCTTTTGAAAGAAGAAGAAGGTATGGATATGCCAACCTCTCAACGTTTAAAAGAGTTGTTCACCGTCAGAAGAAACCGCAATGCAACTATTGCATCCTTCATTGTAACCTTCATGCAACAGTTCTGTGGTATCAACGTCATTGCTTATTACTCATCTTCAATCTTTGTTGAGGCAGATTTTGCAGAAATCAACGCCCTTGGTGCATCCTTAGGATTCGGTGTGTTAAATACAGTCTTCGCTCTTCCAGCTTTCTTTACGATAGATCGTTTCGGGAGAAGATTCTTGCTGCTGATGACATTCCCCTTGATGGGGGTATTCCTATTCCTGGCTGGCTTCTCCTTCTGGATTCCAGAGGAGTCCCAAGATGGGAGAGTTGCCTCGATATGTCTAGGAATATACATTTTCACAATCTTCTACTCCTTTGGATCGGGTGTGGTGACGTTCCCATATACAGCTGAATGTTTCCCATTGTACATTCGTACTCTTGGAACTTCTATTGCAATTGGGAACCTGTGGTTTTGGAACTTCATTCTTGCCATTACATGGCCGTCCTTGTTGGATGCGTTCCAACCACAAGGTGCATTTGGGTGGTACGCTGCTTGGAACTTTGTAGGGTTTTTCTTGGTGTTATGGTTCCTTCCCGAGACAAAGGCTCTCACACTTGAAGAACTTGATGAAGTGTTCGATATCCCATTGATGGACCATGCTCGGTACCAAACAAGGGAAATTATGGATATCTTCAAGGTGTATGTGATGAGAAGAAAGATTGTAAGACAACCACCATTCTATGAGAACCATAGACAGGCGGTCACAAACGAGGAATGGAACGAGAAACCAGCTCTTCAGCATGTTGGGTGAAGTTGATAACATGAGTTAACTAAACTCATACTACGCTGGACAACCTAATGAAGTGTGAACTTTTTTTTCGTTCTTCTTTTTTGACTTTCCAAGCTAGCTGTTGATTTTTGCTTCTACTAATTATGGGCTAGTTTTTCCGTGTATCTTCTTTCATTTATTACTAGTAATGTGTTGTGGTATTGATGTCTAGCAACTAAGATGATTGCTTGTACTGTTCTAGTTTGTATGCTGTTTGTTTTAGTTATATGACGTTGCTAGTTCTCAAATCATAACAATAGTGGTGTTTGTGAGCACTGGAGGTAAAGGGAGAAAAGATATTGGTCAGAAAACTCATACGATAGACTTGTAGTGTATGGTTTATAAAACCATGGATACATGTCCAAGAGTGTACACTATGAAGGCTAATTAAATCTGCTGTGAAAGCAATGTTAATCAACAAAATAAACTTCAATTGGCTTATAGTTGTAACATGGAGTGCGTAGTGAGTCGATGACGCACAGTAGTAGGTACACGTTTTTTGTTGACTTTTGAAGAAAGTACTTACATCATCTAATTAACCGATAAAAGAAGTTGTTTTCCTGGATACAGTTTTATCCATAGAGTGATGATTCGTTTGGTAATGACGCCGTACAAAGCAAAGTTCATGCAGATCATCAGACATAACTTCACTGCCGTTGCCTTCAGCAAACTATGGGCATCACTTGGTCACTATATCCTAAAGCGAGATAGAGACCCCCCCCCCCACTTAAAACTTGAAGTTCTGTATATGTGAAACTACAACTTCGAAAGTTGATTCATGACCTCACTGTCAAGACGGACGCAAATTTGTAAATTAGGTTTACGTTAATGTATGTACATACTTCGTATAACAACGCACATATATATGTATCGAACTTTGGGAGAATACTTGAGATTGTTAATGTCGGCCATTATAAGGACAGCTTGACAACATGCTTCGGTTCATATTGTAGATAGCCCTGCAGATGTTCTCCAGTGCCCTCTGGGGATTTCAATAGATGCTACTATTATTCGATTTGAAATACTTCAACTGATGCTGTTGGTTAGGCCATTGTCAAAGACCACAGTGGCCGGGACGGAGGTCAGACTATTTTATGTAAAAATTAGAATATGAACCCCCCCCCAGCAATTAAGATTAACAGCCTGATTCGAAAATCGAGATCGCACGCGCGCGTGTGCGAAAAAATTGTTGAGTGTCTGTTTATGAGACTCTGGGACTCTGCCATCGTCGTAGTTGTCCTAACTGTGTGGTTCACTCAGCCGCACATTCCCTAGTCCCATGGTTTAAATTATACGCATCGCATGGTGCATTTGCGTCCGGCATTATGAGTGGCCTCTGCAGATGCCGGCCAGAAATTTTAACACTTTTGCAGTAGTAAGTGCATGAATGTGCAGCGATCTCTCAAGCAACGGAAAAAAGTTGGAAAAAAGAATCGATCACTCTGAAGTTTTGACTTTGACTGTCTCGGGCGGTGAAATGAAAAAAGACACCTACGTGTTGCCACTCCTAGTTTGATAAATTGTGATGATTGGTAGCAACAAATAAGCAGATTGGATAAGCTGTCAAGTACATATACGGTGCTGGGACATGGGAGCCCCAGCTAGCATACATGACCTTTTGAATCTCTCAAAGCCTAGTACCTGAACCCCTGAACCCTCTACGATGGTTTGGACACTTATGTGCAAAACGGTTCAAGCCACCAAAACACTTTCTATACATGTTATACCTCAAGAACTTTAACAATTTTTTACTTGTAGTTCTGCTATTGCAGTTGAATAGTATTCAATTTTAATACTTATGTTTTTGGAGTTTTGAGAATGGTTTTTATATACTCAATTTCAAAAATTGATACCCCATTGTTTTAAAAAGAAAATTTTAACATGAAGTAGATCACACATATTAGCACAAACTTTCATATTTATATATACCAAGGCACATTGAACCATTTAATTTACCTCAGAATAACATTAAAGTTTCACTTTAACAAAGTCATAAAATTTTTAATGTGATTATATATGTAATAACAAAATGATATGTATTGCTTTGATACGCCGAAAGCGGTTTTAAATCTCCCCTAACAATCAAGTAAACCTCGAATCACCCCTACCTTCCCGATCAACTTGTAGTGAGATCAGTACTATTACCAGTTAGAATAATATCCAGATGACCTTGAGTTGCCAGCAAGTACTAGTGTATGTTCAGTTTCGTCTATAACAGCGGATTTGTTTATTGATAATCAAAGCGGTTTTGGGGTGATAATTGAAATTCATCTTATCTCAGCTTAGGTCTCAAGCTTTTGCACCTGCTCTTTACCAGTCTAAATTATCAACGTTGTCAATTTGAAAAACACACATATTGGGGTTAAGCTTCAATTAAACAACGAGCCAGTAGTTGGATATTGTTTGAAACTGAATTCTAGCCTTATACTGGTCAAGCAATTGGTTTATACAAGATGATCACTTTTTTGAAGTAACCTGATCATGGGGGATCCAGTTTGGGACCGAAATTGATATGCCCTGATTCGCGGTGCAAATAGCCGTATTGAACAAAGGATACACAGGGACTCAAATCAGCTGATGAGTCACCTGCTCAACGAGTCTAGAAAAAGAAGGGTTGAGCGCCTTAGGTAAAACGGTTAGAAATGAAAAAGGTTGGTTGAGTTTCATTTTTCGGGGAATGAAGAACAATGTTGATCAGTGTACCTCACAAGTAACACCTAATTGTAACTGGCGAAATTAAATAGCCAATTAAAATGATCGATAGTAGGAGTAGAATTAATAGTCTTCAATAGATATGGATATCATAATATATCAAACAACAAGTAACTTCATAGCTTTTGGTGAAATCCTGTTTTCAGTTGCATTGCTTCGTGATGGTTAAACTGTTACGAGAAAATTGATAACGACAAGTAAGATATTTCTTAATCAATATAGGGTGAAAAATGTAAGATAGAAAAGATAGTTCATAGGAACTGGAAAAGGAGCGCATAAAAGGTTTAGCGTGTTCCTTTCAAACCATCAAGAAAACACCCGAATCTCGATAGTTCATGATTCAAGTTATTCCGAGAAACATAACGAAAGTATAATAGATCTCAAGTGTTACACTAGTTTACAACGCAGTTAATTCATCGAAAAATCTGAAAGTGGAACCTGAAGGTCGGATATCACACTTGCCTGCTGAAAAATCACACTGATGATATCCTCGGTTTACGATTTGTGACGTATGTTCTGCACGGGCAACTTTTTTCGAATTTAATCGTACGCAGTGTGTTTGATTTCTAAACCACCTTGACCCCACTGAAACTGCACTCAGCTTTTAACCCTTTGGTTACTGTTAATTGCTGGTCTTGATTTTATATCTTGAAATTTCACAGATGATGTAACCTTCAAATCTATAGGAAGTTGTCGTTTGTATTACTCATGTCATGAACAGCAATTCTAGTAAGTTGCATCTTGTAAAACCCTAGTTTTGGGTACTTCATAACAGGCCCCTGGTTCTTGGTTTTCTTCACCGTAGAACCTGTGACTTGATCTCCGTAGCATCGTAGTGAGCAATGTTTTTGAGGGGATTTAAAACGTGAAGATTTTGAGGACAGACAGCTCTGATGGTGCCGTGCACATGAATCTCAGCTTTGCATAATCCAAGGAGTCGAATCATCAGTGTTGAAGTTGTCGGTTGCAGTCTACAGAATGATAGTGAAAGGTAAATCATTGTTGACAGTCATCTATAAGCTATTTTCAAACCCAAAATTTGCTCACGATGTCTGCTTTAGAATCGCTGGGGCCATGGCAGCAATCTTTTCAAAGATATAAGAGAAGGTAACTTAGCGCTTATAGAATGCGAGTCCCAAAGGTGCATTCATGTACATATATATACCTAGATAAGATATCTTATTTGGTGACATATAAAGATAAGTCTATGATACTGGTATCTACCTAGATAGTGAGTGGGGTCCTACAGGTAATTTCATGATACTATCGTGATATCTTTGAAACGATGAAGAGTATTTAGGAAATCCTGATACCTCATAAACAGAACACATTACTGAAATATCTTGTGTATTAACCAACCCCACCGCAAGGATCAGCAGTTGCAGCCTTTTCAACTCTTGTAAGTCCCACGTTGACCAGAATATACTGCACATAACACAACCAACATGTATCACATCGTTAGTCCCTTATCTTTGAGCAGCATATCTAAAAGCAAATTAGTTTTCGGCGGATCGTTACGTTGGTTGAGATACGCTGCTCAAAAACAAGGGACTAGGAGCTTTGAAAGATCATCAAGCGTCAACCGATGGGCCTCCTGTATAAGTACTGACTCCCAGGGATTAGGGACGAACAGTGATGTGATTGGCAGCGTCTTAAGGGTTGCAACACAAAACCTTACACGTCCCAACCTTTTGAGGTCACGATATCGGAATATCTCCAGGGCCAACGTATCCCTTTTCTACTATCAAGGTGATCATCACTGTCGATCAATGAGTGAAAATTGCACATAATTGCCGATCACCCGACCATTCTCAATCATCTTGTCAAAAACAACAACAACCAAAAAAAAAATAAATCACTCAAGGCTCTTGACTGAAGAAGACAAACCATGAGCTCATATCAAATCCACAACTTTCTGGAATTAAGAAATCTCTCAGAATAGACGAGTTATCTCGAATAAAAACATATAAGAAGCCTATCTTGAAAAATGCAACAGAACTTGAATATAATAATATTTGGGTCGGAAAAATTCATTATCCAATAAACCACAACCTCACATAGAAGCATATCTCATATAGTGAGTCCAATATATAACCATTTTATATATCAGGTGTTTTAGTAAAGTATAAAGAGATAGGAATCTGTTATACCGATTAGTGTTCACATTAGATCCAGATGTACTTGGTGTTGCTTGTCTCAATTGTTGATCTGTAATTGTACTTTCAAGGTTCCAGAGTTATTGATTTCTGATGATGTATCTTCAATTTCTTTGTTCGACCCCACAGATCTTTATTATTGAAGGATTAACCTGGTAAGTCTCGTAAATTATGAACATGCACTACCAGTAACACTCTCAATATCCGAAATGGCATCTTAACATCCTCGAAACCTTGGATACTCGAGATCCCCAAGAGAATCAGATGTCTGGACAAACCATAACATGACAAAAAGCCCAACATTTTGTACATTCCTCATTTTTCGAATTGCACAAGAGCACTGGTGAAAAGTGTGGCTAGACAGGAATCATTAGTTCTTGGAGGTGAAGCTTGAAACGTTTTTGGATGAGACCTACCCCTATGATCACACCATGTAGTCTGAAAGTGATCGGCATGTCATTAGTGTTTCGCTAGCAAGATCCTTTCCATCAACTACCCATGTCTACATGTAACATGTCTAACTAGATCCGAATGACAATGATCAACGTTCCAAATGTTATATGTCTAATGTAATCTGAGTATAATTGCGCTCTTAAATATTGGGCAACAGGAGAATACAACTGTTGAAACTTTGCAATTTCTTGAAGGTTAAATAGTCTACATATATTGATTCCACTTGAGCCCTCTAGGGGATATATTATGCACTTTGATTGTTATGTGAGAGTTCAATGTATCAGGGACATTTAATAATGGGATGGCCTAGGGATTGTTTTTCTTAATTTGGAGTACTACGAAGAAGAGACTGTCCTCTACACTTGACACGCACAATCAAAGATAATGACTATCACTTAACCAGTCAAAGTTTACCTTGTACGCCTTCAGGTTATTAAAATATCTTCTCCCTTAACCCATTTAGAACACCAATTGCAACCTAAGTTTCCAGTATAACAAAGTGTTTCTACCACAGGTGATAGATCGCAATAGTCGGGGACATATATGTATAGCAAATTTTACATCACCCAGGTTACAATGAAATTGAACATCGACCTGTACCTATCAAGCTGATCTGTTTGTCCATATTGTATAAATCACACGTTACCATAGCAAAAGTCACCGAAATTGTAACAAAATATGGGTGGTATATAAAGAAGGTGCAATGGTTCTCCAGGACATCCAATGGGGTCCAGCAGCGCAGGATTATTCCCTAGAGGAATACGATTTGACTGAATACGGTGTGGAGGTTAACAGAGTCCATAATTTAATGTTTGAACTTACAACAACATAGCACGGTATGTTACAGACCGACTCTTAAGTGGTTTAACTCGAGACTCAACACTGTTGAGATCAACAGATAACTGGCAAAAAGGTGATCAACGCACGGCCCCATCCTTGTGCAATTCATTCTTAGACACTGTGGTGTTTAACTCGGGCTGCAGGGGCTGAAATATAACAATGTGGCGCTTTATCAAGTCTTCTCGGTATATGTTCGGGACTAGGACTGAGGGGACAACTCATAACTTAGAGCTTCAATGCACAGGCTAATACAGAATTTACAGTTATATCCACGACGACGTTATATGTGTGTCACAAAAATTCTCCACAGTAACGGTGTATGCAAGTGTAACGAAGAGAAATTGGCTGTATAATTCCTTATATATCGTCACATAGGCATGTATAAATTGGGAATCACATGTGTATGTTGTAAAGGTGCAAGTGAAAACTGGGTATATCACACAACCAAGTAGATAATTGGGAGGAATGCTCTTCAGTGCTGATGAGTTTCAATTCTCCACAGTTTCGTATTAAATAGTATGCAACGCTTCTCCAGCGACAGTTCTGTCTCGACTTAGGCATGTTGTCATGATCGACACTAGCATCCACCGATAATCAGAAGCATTTATTGCCAATAATTTCAACCCTAGGTAGCCCAAATTGAGAAGCACAGCTGATGACAAGCTCCAACGTTGTTTAAATTTAGCTACCAGCAACCGCGAAAGGGTTATTTTAGAACGTACAATTTATGGGTGGGGTGGCTGATAGTTCAAGGATGTTTACGGGATCAAGCAGCCAAAGACTTTGTACATGGCCAATTAAAACTAAGTAGAGAAGGGCTGTCTATACGGTATACGTGCGGTTAAAATCATATATTGTACTGCTAAGGAGGTCCAGCTATAGAACATATAAATTCCCCGAGTTTTTTTAAGTTAAAGCCACCTGTTAACATAATCCAATACCAAGGTGTTACATTCTGCTTTTCTGACTCTTCATAAATGACGATATATGGACAGATAACTGTTAAAAATCGGCGATATCCTTGATTTGAATTCTGGTCAACTATTAGCACTAATCGGTCCGATATCATGACGAATTAATACATTTTCTAGGATCCAGTTAGTTAGCAGTTCATCTGGGATTAAAAATTCCACTCATAGTAGGCTCTGAATTGAGTAGTAATTAGTCTTATTTTGTTTGATCAAGCACCACTTGACCTAGTGTGGGCCGTGCCACGGCCAATTGTGCGACAAAGTTCCATTGAAAATATCATCCAATAGATATCCTGATTTGTTCAAATGTTTCTCGATGTTGCCCCAAAACATACCAGACCGTGCCCCGAGATCTGGGCTGATGCGCACCCCCAGTGCTCAGCCTCGGCTCTCCTGGTGCTTTTAGTTCATTTAGTTCATATTTGTAGTTGGCAGCGCATTATGGCTATCACTTTGCTCCCAATTATTGCTTTAAAGTCAAATTAGTTTGACAGTTAGCCCTATGATCAGAAAACATTTGTTCGTACTGGATAAACCGGTTGGATATATAGATTTGAAACTCTCTAGTTTTGATTTACAGGCAACTGGTTCATATATAGGTATCGCAGCTACTCCTTGGTCCTCATTACCGAGACAACTTTAGTTAGTCTATTTATGCCGGGTGATGCAAGGCCAGGATTACAATGCGCGTGCAACATCATAGACTAGGACAAAATCTCAATATACCACGCTTGGGACTAAGGAACCTAGCCCCCTGGTAGATCGCTATATCAGCGATTGGCGTGGGCAAAACTACGAATAGTAGCTAGCAATATACTTATCCTAAGATGATAACGTATACCTACACAACTACGCTTGGAGGCCCTCTGCAACATTAGAACGTTGTATGTGGGTGTAAAGTTTTATACTCAGTGTTTGTAGTGTACAAATCGAGTCAACTATATTGATCAAACTGAGCGGACCACCAGATACACAATTTTATCTATTGTACCGAATCACAGGAAGACGAAAAAGATACAATTTCTGTTCGTTCAAAAGTTGCATGAGGTGCTGTTAAATCATATATTTCATGACAAATGTTTACAATCAAAAGCGTACATTTTCTTAGCTTTTACTTGACGTTTTAATGGCCAACTGTAACATTGATCATTCCTAGTGGGAGGTCCGGAAGCATAGAGGAGAATGTGCTGTACCTGTTTTATGGCATATGATGTATTTCATGATTGAAGGCAAACAGTTTGCGCTAAGTAAACATAGAGTTCAATTCAGGTACTATACATATCCCATTATGGCTACTTGAAACAAATAACCTGAATGTATGTATCGTCTATTAATAAATATTTCCTTGATTGCATTCATCAAGTTCTCTGAACGGTACCATTTATGAAAAATTGAAATTATTTTTCTTGTTGACTGCTGCACATTCCTATTTCATTGGTATGTTGCAATTTTCAGTGTAAATTCATTTAGTTATAAATTGTAAAAGGGAAGAAAACAAGGGGTACCTTCGTATGCATCGAAGATAATAATCCAGGCTTCAGATGTGTATTTAGCGCTTAATACATGGGTGTCACTCTACACATATGGTACTACGTATATATGAAGCAAGTTGTATCCTAACAATCAAACCGCACACACGCAAGTGTAAGCACCATAACTTTATAGATTGCAAGGCGCTACTATCGTCTTGTTGTTATTGTAGTGTGATTTTTGACTGACTGAATTGAATTGATGAACAACTTGTAAAACATTACAGCCTTGGTGACCTTAAAAGGAAGAGCAGCTATGACAAAATGGTCTTGAATATAACTATGTGTACTCAACTTTGTGAATATAAAATTTTGTCACAAGCTGATAATGCATTGCATGAATTGTCTTCATGAGAAAGCAGAAAGGTACCACAGATTGTATCAAGTCTCTACTTGCTTTACCTTGGTGCATTTCAGCCTCAGTGCCGTCTACTCGGAAAACGTTTACATATTCTTTAACATCAAGCCAACTGTTCTTCAATAATCGAGTATCTTTATTGTGTCTGTGGGGGAAGCGAGATGCTTTGTTAAAACTGTTTTACGGAAAATCACCTGACACGTCGTGTTATTCTTGTACTGATGACCTTCAAAAGCAGAGAATAGAAGCGTAGATGCTATTCAATTCCCCGTTCTAGAACAAAATAGTTAGTAGCAGCAATTTAGCATTAGTTAAACTTGGTATTTACTGCCCAATGAAGTCAGGTACTAGAGGGTTCAATATTGTTAGTGCTCCTTAGTCAGACTCGCCTAATGATTAGAGACTATACGAGCATGTCACACCACAAAACTGGCTAGAATTATGTATTATAAGCATCTTTATGACTTTTCCCTAACTTGAACTCATAACCCAAGTACCCGTGGAGTTGTTTTTCTTTTTTGCCATTAACTAGGTTCTAGTTACCATGCACGACTGCTTATCGAACACCCAGTTAATTCCACATACGAAGACGTGGCTTCCAAAATCACCTCATAGGTCAATCAATATGTGGCATTGTCATCTGGAACTTAGAACTAAGTTGTTGGAGGAGCAATTTTTAAAAAAAATAAAAGCATTGTATGGCCTGTCTTCGTGTTCGAGATCCTGGTTAGTTCCAGATCTTCAGGGAGAACTTCGCTCTGGCGTTGAATTCTTGTTCATATTTGTACTATTTTAGTAAAACAGAGTCGTTATATAGATATATATTGCAATAGAACTTATATGAAATCATTATTGGTCTGGTCGTAGAAGCAGTCGAAAACGGTACTTTTCTTGACATCTCAGAAGTTACACCTTACCGATGACGTAGCCGTTAACCACTTCATGAGCTTGGACTTGAAACGGACGTTAGTTTTTCATTGAAAAAGCGCTTCAAATAGCCGGTGGTTGGAAGTTATCTTTTAAAGTAAACTTAGTTCTCCACTCCTTTAACCCAATCTGGGTCAATTATCATAAAGAAAGTTAATTTGAAAGACGTCAACGTTATGCAAGTCTTAGGTATGGTACATCAATTTTAGTATTGCTACGTCTTGGAAATGTAACCTCTAGTACATGACATAATAAGTCCGCAGCCAATGGAGTAGCAGTTACGTTCGAAAGTTGCGCCTAAGTTCCAACCAAGTCTAAGCCCAGAGCATATTGTAAGTCTGAGTCCCTAAAAAAATAAGACTAAGATTGAACGTATAACGTTACAGCTTAGTTGTATAAAATGACGCGGTGGAAGCTCGTACACTATTGCTGCTTTTTTCTTAATTCAACGGTTACATGACTGAGACATCATAATCTGGGAGGGATACTATCAATTGGAAAGACAAGCCTTCGGCTGAAATGGACCATGGTCTAAATGATCACCTCACTTTGCAGATTATGCGAAACATTATAATACGCTCACAACCCCAAGACAACTTGGTTACACAAGCGTTTAAAATATCCTCTTAGCAATCTTAGACAGTAGTCCATCACTGTACTATTAGTAACACCAGGGCAATAATAGGCATCGTAGGGGATACTTGGTGTGTACGGCGTTTCGTGTTGCTTTTGTCTTGGGATGTCTTGCTATTCGAGTAAGACAATAACAAAAAGGTTAGCTCATCTCAGAAGTTACAGTACTTGAAAGAATGATACTATTGGTACTGTTGTAGTTTATGTATGGACATAGTTTAAAGCTAGGTACCTGGTTCGTATTGAAAAACAAAATTGGTCAAGGAGGGACCCAATTATTTGACTGACTTTTTGTACTGAGACCATTTCCGCCTGGTGGTATATCTGATGGGGTGAGAATAAGAAAACATTAATTCCCCACTTGATCCATAAGTGTATGCACAAAAACACCATTTCTATAAGCCATAGTAGCACCTCAATAATAAACATGATATAACAGTATAACGCTCAATGAAATCTTATCTTGTTGGTACTTTTAATTGGTGCATAGATACAGACTCCTCTTTTGGGGAAATAGTCAATGGTGTCAAAGATACATGGCAAATGGTCTTTCGAGCGCTTTAGGAACTCGTTAACCATTACAGACGCCTCCAATACCAATGATATGATTAACACAGTGGATCCTAATTTCCAAAGTCCTGAGAAATAGCCCACGGTTGCCTTGTTCACTAAGGTAGCTAGCTAATTTAGGGTACGTTGTCGGATTTTAGCGGATGACGACAGACCAATATTGGAGGAGGGTGAGATTAGGATCAAAGGCGTAAAACTAGAGGCAATCCAGCTCTGGTTTTAAATTAAGACAACTAAGTCTCGATGTCCTAATTTCTGATAAGCATCCTTAATATAAAAACACGAGGAATCAAAATTTCCAATAGGCAAAAAAATCAATCCAAATGATCTAGCTCGCATATACGCATGTATTGTACTAAAAGACCGGATAATGAAATGTGATCAGTAGCTGAATGGTTCCAACCGTCAGGGATCATTCTCTCAGGTAGTACCTATCTCGACTATTTACACCTTCAAATGTCGACTATTTACACCTTCAAATGTCGACAGTATGATAGATAGAGAGAGGTCGTAAACTCTAGGCTGCCCTAATCAAACAAAAATTTAAACTTTCAGGTGTCGAGACTTTATGTTTAAACACCGAAAAGTGCTATCATTAGAAGTATTCGAGTAAATGTGAAGGATGCGATTATGACCCTATGAACCGCGCGAACTATAAAAAATTTCACACCCGCCTGGGGCAGGCGTGTATAAGCCCGTAAGACTTTAATTCGACAGCACACATTCATATATCTTGGTATTTCCAATCATTGAAAGGAACGAAAGGGATATATATGCCTATAGTCCTTTAAATTGCTTTCTTTTCCAACCCGCTTAGCATTGTACTGATTTCTACACCCTTTTTCTTAGCTCTATGCTGTCGTCCTCTACCACGTAGTTTAATTAATACAACATCTCTTTGCAGATCAAAAACTGTATCACGAATCGTTTCTTAGTAGCAATTGGTAAATTCAAAGGTCAATCCTTGAAAGATATGATAGTATAGGTCAAGATTAATTCAAGGAACTGTCAAAGATAACTGTAAAGGGCCACAAGACGTAGTTATCACACAACCACTATATCACTCAATAGCAATTGTGATCATTCAAGCTAGTGAAACCTCTAGAACTTGAGACCCGGGTACTTAGTATCTTGTTCCTAACGTTGATGACATCCCAAGGGCCGGGCCGCTGATCAAAGGTACTCGAACCCTTCCGGATCCTAAAGTTCTAAGAGTAGTGTACAAGTCGATTTTTAATTCCAATATACAAGGGCCACTGGGGTCTAAACGCCCCATAGTGTGAGGATCTCCATACCTTACTGGGGGCTTAGGGCATGTGCACGTAGGGAGAGGTCCAGAGATCGGGACTAGTACTTAGCTCCCAATGTGCATACCGAGACTTTTAGCAAAAACGCTCTCAATTTAAGTTAACTTTCCCTGAAGCATGAGAAATGCATTGTTTCACATGCATAGACGTACATGCAGTACATTGCGAAGCTGGGCTTACAAATTTATACCTACAACACGATACTTGATCAAAATTTCATGCATATATGGTAGAGCCACAGCTTCTGGCCCCTATATCGAAGAGTACCTGAGAAAAAAAAAGTGTGAAATGTGGACGTTTGTAGGGCTTTTTTTTGCCTCGTCTGGTGCCCTAATTGATATATAACCTTTCGACTTCCCACCCTTGAAAAGTTTTCTCCCTCTTTTACTTGTATTCACCATCAACTTTTTTTATATCAAGTGTATATATTCATTCCTCACTATCAATTGATACGTGTGTTCATCATCCATTGAGTGTTGTGTTTGTTGGATCTCTTGTTGCGCTTCTACACCTCCCTTTTGTTCTCTTTTCCACTACATTCTCTTTCATTACCAACCAGCTTGTACACGCACAGCAACATACACACACTTATACTATAAGCACTGGAGAGGTTTGGGTATTTTACATTTAGAATCTGATATTGTCGTATTCTAGTGCCATTCTCTTCTTCTTTTTTAGAGTCCTGATATTCACTTATTAGGTCTTACACACTCATTGTGATCTTGCAAAATATACAAAATTACCACTCACAGACAACATACAAACTACAGTCATCAGAAGAATTCATTCTGCTGCAGAGTCTTTCCTTCTTCCACTTACATTCATATCTACATTTGATTTTCTCACTTATTACCATAGTCAACATCAATGGCTTCGAGAACTCCATTTGCTCAGCACAGAAGAGCACTGGCCTACTACAAGGCACAAAATCCTCATGTCATTGCCATGGAGAAAAGGGCTCATACCCAAGCCATTGAGGATTACTTTATGGATGTGTTCCAGAACTTGAATGCTTTGGAGCCCGCAACTCAATTGCAACCAGATCTGATTGCTACGCAACCAGAGATCACCGTTGCAATGAGACCAATCTTGTTTGATTTTTTGCTTGATGTCCACACCAGATTGAGACTAAGCGAGTCCTCTTTCTACTTGACTATCAACATTATCGATCGTTACTGCTCTTTGCGCATTGTTAGAAAGGATCACTTCCAGTTGCTAGGGTTAACTGCTCTGTGGGTGGCATCCAAGTTCATTGAACCAAAGCACAAAGTGCCATCACTGGCATTTCTCAGAGCTACTTGCTGTAACTGTTACAAGCAATCTCTATTCTTGGAAATGGAGTGTCATATCTTGAAATCTCTGGACTGGGAAGTTGATGCACCAACTCATGATTCATTCATCGACCTTATCATTTTGGAAAAGTTACAATCCAAACAGATTTCTCAAGACTCTGTTGAGGTTCTGAGCCACATGGCAAGCTATATCTGTCATTTCTTGCAATTCCACCACAAGATCACCTTTAAATATACAATCTCACAGGTTGCATTGGCGTCGATTATTGCATCCACGCGTGCCATTACGTTCCACGACGAATTGATGTGCCATGACATTTCACAAGGATCAACTATGGATCTCCTCGTTGACGAGGTTCTCAACACATTGCGTGATTGTCAAGTTCCTTCTGCCGTGAAGAACAAGTTCCAACAGAGCCAATCTGACTACTTGCCATACTTGCAGATGTTAAACAACTACGCTTCAGATGATTCTCGTCGTCAACCACTATGTGCTCCAAGAACTCCTTACTACAGCTACCAGACGTCTCCAGTTTCTCGCCAGGGCTCTCACTCTGATTCAGACTCAGTCTTTAGCTCACGTGGTTCATCAAGCACCTTTGCTACACCGGCATCGAGTTGTTCAGCAAGTCCCATGGAACAGATGAAGAACCCTGTATTCCAAAAACAGCAACAGCAAAATGCACTACCAACAGTAGCACAACCTCAATACACTTATAGTGTGGCATCTGCCCAGATCCCTCAGTTTGGAGGCTCTCTATCTCGTAAGAGGTCGAGATCTTCCAACTGATTTACGAATAACTCTTGTGGGGTTTGTCCTCTTGACCCAAGTAACTTTTGAGAAATTAGCAGCTGGATCTGTTATACAAATCCTCAAAAGTGGTTTCTTTTTTAGATATATACGGTATTAGGTGAAGGCAATATGCGTGTTGTTCTTTTCTGCCCAATAAAACTACAATGGTTTTCTTCGTTCTATCGTGTAGTGTGATGGTGTGATGGTGATGAAAATTGGGAAAGAGGGCTCATCACGGGTAAATTTTTTTTCTTTCAAGTTCATACGGTATAACCATACAATCGACGACGATACACTATGCCTCCGAAGAAGCCCAAGGCTAATAAGAACGAGTACAAAGGGTTTCACCCTTCTGAAGGTGAAGTTCCACACATCAGCTTGGAATCGTATACCGGTGATAAGTTTTATGAGGACTTTGTAAAGACTCGGAAACCAGTTGTGATTGATGGAGTGATACCTGGAATTGACTTATCAAAATTCCAGCCAGATTCGATCTTGGATCTCCTAGACGGTGATGAACTGCTCCTTGTGGAGAAGAAGGACAAAGGAGGATACGGTAGTGGGACTGAGAGGTTGAAAATGACGTTCCAGACGTTCATTAATACCCTAAAGAATGGTGGAGATGACTACTATCTCACCACTCAATACGCCGAGGATGATCCAGAGGAAGTGCACCGTGTATTACAACACAAGCTGGAGCTCGAGGAGAGCGAAGAAGAGGAAGAGGAGATGGAGGAGGATGGTGAAGTGGAGACGAACTTGTCGAACGATGCATTCTCAGATGCTGGTTCCTTCAACTTTGACGATTTACACGATGATTTTGAGGATGATAACCTTGGAGAAGAGCTTGACGAAGACAAAGTGCAAGATCTGGGCTCATTGGTTACCGATGAGCTCCCTGGTGAACCCCTTTACTCCAGGGAAGCGGAGTTTCGTATCCAAGAATGTCTACAGAAGCCATTGACGAAGCTCGCTAACAAGATTCCTTTACAGCCTTCAATTATCAACAGACTTGTGCCACAGCAGATCAACTTGTGGGTTGGCAAGTACTCAGCCACCAATGACGAATATACTCCTGATCCGAATTCCAAGGATTACGGGTTGGGGAGACGTATATTTGGGGGCGGAGTATCGTCAGGCCTTCACCATGACCATGCTGATAACATCTACATCCCTGCCTGTGGTCATAAGAGATTCACCATCTTTTCACCCTTGGACGCCGATAAGATGTACACTGTGGGCAACATCAAGACTGTTTACCCGTCAGGTGTGATTGACTACAAGAATGACGAGAATGCGCCTGGATGGAGGTCCCTGAGAGGTGATAGTGCCATAGAAACAGCAGTCGCACAGTGGAAGATAGACCAAGGGTTAGAAAGCGACAAGCACGCATTGTTTTTACAGTCAATTGAAGAGGAGGAGAACATGTTGAAGGATTTCGAAACCAAGGCCATTGACTCGCAAGGTGTCAAGAAAGATCCACCTTCATTCTCAACAATTCCTGCTGCTTTGGTGCATTTGGACAAAGTTGAACCAAAGCAGCTACAGGCTGAATTAACCCAATTTCTGGAGGATACCTGGCCAGAGTTCTCAAAGGCTTCGAGGTTGACAATCGACTTGAAACCGGGACAGATGCTGTTTTTACCAGCTGGCTGGTTCCACGAGGTTACATCTTTCGGTACGCCGGAGAGTGACGACTTCCACATTGCATTGAACTACTGGTTCTCCCCTCCCAATGACGACAATAGGGTATACGCCGATGAGTACTGGCACCAGGACTTTGAGAGAACACGAGCCTCATTCGAACATCTGCTCAAGAAGGATCGCATGTAAAGTAATATAGGACAGGACAGGAAAGCACATAAATGTGGACCAGTTTACATCGTAGCATGGAAGGACTACATCTTACAGATATGGGACTACGCGTATAAGCGATGAAGGCCAATTGGTATAATCAGTTACGAACATACGCCGTCCCGTTGTAGCGCTTCAATTGACTACGCAGCGGACTGGAAGTTGGTCTCCACAATATACGAAAACTCGGAAAGGGGTGGTACTACCTGCAAAATCAAGCCAATGCGCGTCATGAAGTCCTTATAATGCACTGTATATATTGTTGTGTAAATGTTACGAGGTGTGTGTATGTGTGTCCTTGAGTGGATGGTATGGGTGTCCGGGTGTGTGGTTGAGGACACACACAGTGTGTAAATGTGAGCACGTCATGCGTAATTTTCGGCACTTTGCGTTATCAGTGTGCGAGAGATGAATGACACATTTTTCAAGATAACGCATTTACTGCATTTGGCTAATTGGCGAAAAAAACATTTGCCCAAAGTGGTTTAGGGTTTGTGGGAGCAATAGGGCAAATATGCTCTTCACCTGGGGGATTCCAACTAGTGCTGACTGCTTGTTATTTCTTCAACTGTTTATTTCTGCACTCATTGTGTATCGAGCTTAAACCTGGAAATATATCGTGCTATTTTACCCTTAGTTAGGCTTAGTTTGATGTCCCCTTACTGGATCAGATTTTTTTTTCTGGAGACCTATGCGGCGATTGTAGGCTGTTTGTAAAATGCCTTTAGGCTCAAGTACAATTGGGGAATTAAGAATCAATTGGAAAACAACATATCCGTGTTATTTACTCCATAACATGTAAAGTGATCCACACGTTCACGCCTTCTCAATCAGTCATGAATCCTATCGTTAATAACACAACAAAAACAACCACTAGAAATTTGACAGTCCTGTTTATGTGTCACGAACCGATCACCAAAAACCGAAAACGACAAAATTGCGCACTTTTGCGCACGCACAAAAAAAATTTCACTATTTCTGAGTGACGCACACCCCATACAGAAAACATCAAAAGTTTTCACTTTTTCCTTTGCAGGATCAAATCGTAGTTGTAGATATTGGTATCATAGCTAACAAATCTCTTTGGGATTTACCAAACACGAAGAATAAACAGAGGAAATAGAACTGATTAAGATGTAAGTATCATATGCTCGGCTTTTTAGTTTTGTTTATGTGTTTGAAAGTGCTTTTATGTTTAGAAGCACCGTTTCTATATGCAACATAGAGCCATGAACATGAAGTTCCGAAAATGACGATTTATCTCTTCAAAAAGAAAGATCAAACGTACTAACTTGTATCCAAAATCCAGAGAATATAGAAAGTGTCAACACCTTTTCTGTTCTATTTGTTCTCTTTTTCTTTTTTTTCTCTTTTTCGTTCTCTATATTGACATCTACTGAGCTGTGTGCGATCCAAGGCTACTGGGGTGAATCCATATATAAACTCATCCTGGCTTAAACAACAAAGAAACACCAAGAATTCATTCATTTGCATTGCGTTCTTTGAGACTTTAACTAATCTCATCGAAAGCCATATTTTGAATCAGTTCTAGTTCTTTCTTTGCCATACGACCACACAACCAAGCGTCAGTCTTTGTTATACTACTTGAAGAAAACTGTTAAAGATTTTAACTAATCCTTTAACTGTTATTCTCTCGTCCACTGTCCTTATTTGCTCCCGGTTTTTTTTCATTTCATCCCCGTCTGATTATTACATTATTGCAAGATGGCTTTGGCAAACAGAAGACCTGTTGCTTTCCCTGTTAGCGAAACAACTTCTACGTCATCTCCATCTTTTAAACCAAGCCGTCTAAGCTTGGATTCTGGTTACTCCGTATCGAAGGCAGCTTCAAAGAAGATTGCTGCTGCATCTATAAAGGAGTTAACACCAGAGGAGTCCTTGAGTGGGTCAAGCTCTGAGGATGTTGAAGCTTCTCCTACAAGTTCCGTTGCAACTACTGTCTCCACGGGCTCTACAAAGCACAAGGAGAAGAAGGAGAAGAAGGAGAAGGTTAAAGGTTCCTCAAGACAACCGATTGCCACTGGTATCTCCACAACTATCCCTGTGACTGGAGAAAGACCACGTCCTCAAGAACACAAGTCATTGGACGATAACGTTCTCTTTGCGATCTTTGAGATCTTGTACGAGAAAGATCCTGAAGGGAAAGGTATGACGGTTAAACAAATCTGCGATATTCTTGTTGAGAGACATCCAGAAATGGCTAACTTGTCTTCAAAGACCTCCAACCTCGTCTCTGCAAAGTTGAATGCCTATGTCAAGAGAATCGAAAAAGGTGAGAAATCCTTGATCTATGCTCTCTCTAGAGAATGGGCAGATGCTTCTCCAAAGAGAATGGTTTACGTTTACCGTGGAATGCTTGCTCCAGACTTCTTTATCCATGCACTGGCTGCGATTGAAACTCAAAAGGCTGCTGAAAACAGCTCTGGTGGTCAAGATCGTAAGTCATCAGACAAGGCATTGAAAGAGGATACACCTACTCGTGAGGGAGAGATGAAGAGACGTGCCACTGCCTTTGATTTGGGTATCAACAGAAATTCATTTGCAGATTTGCAATTGGATCTGACATTACCAGACATTGCTGTGCCGTACTCTTCTGCTCCTGTTACCGCTTCTTTAGGAATTGGTGCTACTCTTGACACTGAAGGTGCATCCAAGAAGGCTATTGCATTCAAGAGAGATACCACCACTGCTGTATCTGACGACGACTTTGATGCATTTGACCAATTTGACGATTCATTTGACACTGATGATGCTCGCCCATCATTCAGAACAAATAAGCGTTCCAAATCCATGTCATACTTGCAGTCTAAGAAGATGCGTACTTTGACTGTTGCTGCTGCTGCTCCACGTTTATCAAAGGCCAAATCTACAAGCTCACCTTCCGCTGCTGCTGCTGCTGCTGCGCTTCACGCAGCTGCATTGGAAGGCCTTTCACCAGCTAGTGTTTCATCACCGGAGTATTCCAGCAACGAAACACCAGTTGCTGCTAAATGGTTACAAGCCGTCAGAAATGGGTTCTTGACTCAGGACATTGAAACACCAGAGAGCACGTCACTCGCTGAACTCGATTCAATGTTTGCTTAAGATGCTTATTTATACCTTGTTCCATCTGGCCACACATATACCACTCGTTTCCTTTTCACTTCCATCAACTTTTAGATCCTACAGTTTTGTTTCTCCAATTTCATTGTGTTTTCCCCCATTTGATTGCTTCTACATTACTCCTTTTTTTGACTGTTCACAACACCTTTTTATATTGCTATTCCTTGTGGGCTATCATATATTCTTGATTGGTCAAACCAGACACTTGACGAACAACAACTTCCATCGCATCATCCTGTGAGTTTGCTCTGATTCTTTGACTCTATTCACATGTCACAATCTCACCTTTTCCGATATAAACACTTTGCTGTTTAATCTTCATGATTCTTAAACGACCAATTATCTTATATATATACACCTCCATGTATACAAACACACGCTCACTCCAACTCGGCTGGCGTCTTGTTGTTTCCTTTATCCTATAAGTACCTGTTTTTAATGACCTCATGATATATGATTTCCTCTTTCGCTCGCTTCAAATTGTAACAAAGCGTTGACTTTATGACCCTGACGCACGCGTTATGCAAAGTGAGCAAGACGTGTGCTTAATTACATAAGCAGAAAATGTTTGGCTTTCAAGACGGAAAAAAAAATTTCACACTTCCGGAAGTGTGCATCCGAACGTATGATCACGTTCGATTAGAAAGGGGAGCACTTTCTCCACAGCAATGTCGTAGCATTAGCTCATGGTAGTAGTAGTAACAAGCCATCCATGCCCATTAGTAGATTCTCAGCGATTTATACCGTCTTTCCCCGGCTCAATACCTCTTAAAATGGGTGAGTAATCATCAATTTACGCTATCCTATTGGCCGGTACAGGAGGAAAATTTCGTGTCTGCATAGGCCGGAGTGGAAAATTAGAGGGAAAACTGTGAGCGATGAGACGAGGGCAGAATTGGACACATAAAGCTGGGACTTTTCCACATTTGTAGAGAATAAAGGACAATTGTTCAAGTTCCTAAGAGTGATTTGGATCCACATTTACTAGCAATGTCGTTAAGAAGAGCGATTATTCAGGATTTGAGATTGTGCTCGAGATTTAGACTGAGCTCATCGGCCCTTAATGTCTCGCTGAGACGCAACATGAGAACACCAGCACCAGCTAGCGCTAGAGGCCTTTCCACTTCAAGACCAAATCTGAAGTCTACAGAGACCAGATTTGAAGATATGGACAGTGAGGTCCAGGAGCTGTTGAACGAGGAAAGAGCTGCGGATAAAGTTGACGTGTGTATTGTTGGTGGTGGTCCTGCTGGTTTGGCTACTGCTATCAAGTTGAAACAGCTTCAGCTGGAGAACGAGGACGGCAGGGAGATCAGAGTCGTTGTGCTGGAAAAGGCACCAGATATGGGGTCCCATATCGTCAGTGGTGCCGTCATAGAACCTAGGGCATTCAGAGAACTCTTCCCAGATAGTGAATACCTGGATGAAAATGGAGAAGGGATTCCACTTCCTCCAGAGCTTGTCACCGTGGTTGAGGAGGAATCTTTGCGATTCCTCTATGGAGACCTGGCTATCCCATTACCAGAGCCTCCACAGATGCTTAACAAAGGTGTCAATTATATCGTATCTCTGAGTGAGGTGGTTAAGCACTTAGCAGAGATAGCAGAGGAGCTCGGAGTTGAAGTCTATCCAAGTACTTCTGTTGCTGAGGTGCTATACAACGCCGAAGGTGCTGTTAAAGGTGTTGCTACAAAAGACATGGGTGTTGGTAGAGATGGTATTCCGAAGGATACATTTGAAAGAGGTATGGAGTTCCATGCCAGAGTCACTGTCTTTGCTGAAGGCTGTCACGGCTCTTTGTCCAAAGAAGTGATAAACAAGTTCAAACTAAGAGAAGGAAGACAGCCACAGACGTATGGGTTGGGAATTAAAGAAGTTTGGGAAGTGGAGCCATCCAAGTTCAAAAAGGGCTACATCTCGCATTCTCTTGGATACCCATTGGACTATGAGACGTATGGTGGTGGTTTCATGTACCACTTTGGAGATGGACTTGTCTCTGTTGGACTCGTTGTTGGGCTGGATTACAAGAACCCATGGATCTCACCATACCAGGAGTTCCAGAGGTTGAAGCAACACCCTTTCTATAGAGAGACTCTAGAAGGTGGTAAGTGTATATCATATGGTGCTAGAGCATTAAACGAAGGTGGTTGGCAATCAGTTCCAAAACTCCATTTCCCAGGTGGTGTTCTTGTGGGGGCCTCTGCCGGGTTCATGAACGTACCAAAGGTTAAGGGAACTCATAATGCAGTGAAAACTGGTATGCTTGCAGCAGAGTCCATTTTCAACAGAATATCCTCTATGGAGAAGATCATGACGGAGGAAGATGAAGAGTACGATCCTGAGATCCATGATGTTGAAGAGCCTTCTATCGATCTTCCGGAGTATGAGAAGGCTTATAAGAATTCCTGGGTGTATGACGAACTGTACGAAGTTCGTAACCTGAGACCATCGTTCGGCTCAGGATTGGGCCTGTTTGGTGGTATTGCATACTCTGGCTTAGATTCTCTCCTGTTAAAGGGACAAGTTGCCTGGACATTTGATCACCACAAGTCAGATGCTGAATTGACCAAGCCAGCTGATCAGTACGAAAAGATTGATTATCCAAAACCTGACGGTAAGGTTACATTCGACATTCTCACTTCAGTCTCAAGAACCGGTACTCACCATGACGAAGATGAGAGAAACCACTTGCGTATCCCAAACCAGGATCCAGAAGAGCATACAGAAAAGTCATGGCCCAAGTTCAAAGGAGTTGAAAACAGATTCTGCCCTGCTGGAGTGTACGAATACGTTGAAGACGAATCAAGCAAATATGGAGTCAAGTTTCAAATCAATTCACAGAACTGTATCCATTGTAAGACTTGTGATATCAAAGTTCCAACCCAGGATATCAACTGGACAGTTCCAGAGGGTGGTGATGGTCCGAAGTACGTGATGACCTGATCCTTCTATTTATATCAGCACTAATTAATTTCATATGGCTCTGTAATAGTATCTCATACAGTTAGTTGTATTAGAGCTGTACTATGGTGCAAAGCAATATATATTTATATATATTATATGTCATGATCATTGAATAAACAAAAGAAAACAAAGCAAATATGTCCAAAAAAGCATTTTAGTTATACAGTCTCAGCATAAACTCATTAAGCGACACTAACGGTCAAAACCTTATCACCTCCTTCTCTAATCATCTCCTTCACCATCAGCCAATCATCTTCGCTCGCAATGACAATGAAATCACCATCCTCATCTTGGTATTTGATTTTACCCGTCATTGCACCACCACATTGTTTAACCTTCTTCTCAATCTTGTTGATGAACTCTGCGACGGGGATATCCAGGGGAATCATCATTGTGAATATGTCTTTATCATACAGTAACTTCACAATCACATTATTACTTGGAAGCGAACTCTTATAAGAGTCTGAAATTGATCTTTTGCTCTGCAATGAATCAATGGTAGCACGTCTCGACGTTTGCACTTCGGACTTCTGTCTGGTATGTGAATATGGAGAGTTCGCCTGACCAATGTCAGAGTTTGTTCTTGTCAAATACGAAGACCTGGATGAACTGTACAAGGATACACCATTGCTTCGTCTATCACCAACAGTCATTTGGCTAAAATTGGAAGCAGTTTGATACTCATCTTGAATGTTCACAACCAGTTTTCTAATGCAGTTTTCCCAATTGTTTCGTGTCTCTTCGTTTTTGAACTTCATCAAGAAAGAGCCCGTGTCTTTAACACCTGACCAAGAGATGTTCAGTTGACGCGGACTCACACTGTTGATGTTGTAAATGTTCGCAATTGATATTCTCCCCTTTAGCTCCAATCCCAACAGTTCCTGAGAGGTCATCGTCAAGTTTGAGGACGATTTCTTCATCAAATTCAACGTTGGTTTCTTCTGCTGTGCATATATTTCTTTGAAGAAGATTATGATGTTTTCAAATAGGTAAACTTGGAACGTTCTTTCATCAGAGGTTCTCGAGTTGTCATTGACAGTCACTTTATCAAAGAACAACAATTCACCAAAGCTGTGAACGTTGTAACCTTTCCAATCGACAACCAAGTCGTATAGTTTCTTCAAAACTTCAACGTTTTCTATACGTCTTTGGTTTTCGTTGAGATCATTGGCAATCTTTTTGGATATTTCTAACGCTGTAACCAACTCGTTATAATTAGCAGCAGAAGGATCTGTAACCTTTACAAGCTGTTTCAAAAGAAGTGGATATTTACACAGCCTCTGAACCGGCTTCAAAATGAAACTTTGTAGCTCAAAATCATTTGCAATGATTAAATCAGGGTTACTTCCCATCAAGGGGCTCGAATTCATAAAGTCAATTGCAGCCTTTTGACCAATTGACCACGGTTCATAAAGCTTGAAGTATGAGCGTGCATGGATGAATATCGATCCAATTCTTTGATACTTTTGATCGACAAGACCATTAATCTCCAGAGATATCAACACACGTCTTTGGTAATCCAAAATGTTGTCCAAATTCGGGAACAGCATGTACAAATCATCTGATGGGATGATATTATACTCCAACAGTTGAGCCTTATACTTCACCAACGTCTGTAAATCGTCAATGTACTTTCTCTCTGTTTCAATCAGTTCCTTCAATATCCTTGGAACCGATTCTAGCTTCTGTATTTCATCTTCCAACTCCAAAGGTGGGAAGATTGAAGGACATGAATCTATAACTTTGTTTATAACTGATATGACCTTTATCAAGTCATTGGTCTCTGTTGAGAACACATCAGAGATGGTGAACAGTTCCAACTGTTCAAAGTCCAAATAAGTCTTACAAGCCAATATGAAGTCGTAAATGGACTTTTTACAAGTCTTCAAGTCATCTGAAGATATCACTGGCAACGACTTTTCAGGCTTAACCAGGTTGAATATAACACACAGTGGCGAGCCCTGTTGGAAAAGAGCCCAAAGCTGAGTCGCTGGATCACAACTCACAGTAGCTGGTAGCACACCAGCATGGAAGGTCAGTAATACGGCAGGTGCCGGTGTTGTCGGGGCAGTGATGGAATCATCACTCAACGTGCTGAACGTCGAAAAGCTGCTAACTCGCACATTACTCTGTGAGCTGTAACTGTTATGTGAGCTCGTAATGCCACTTGAGCTTGAGCTTCTATGCTTTTGCGAAAGCCCCAACGCCTGGTTCTCAGAGATAACTTCAGCACTTGAGTAGGCCAAGTTCAGGTATGGTTTCAACTGGGGCACAGCCTCCAATCTCTTCTTCAGCGTAAGACATATGTAGTATAGCGAGTCACTTGAATCGACATGTTTGTTCAAGAGATTCAGCGTCGTGTTGTTCTGAGCTGCCAGGTTCGCATGCGAATTGTTGCTCGACGTTACACGTGACCCTGGCATGGAGTAAGAGACGCTCGACTGAGAATTGGTCCTATTTGCTAGGAATCCATTTGAGCTCATGATGTTGATGTCTTTAGAGATACAGACAGAAACCTGTATATAATATTACAGCACGATAACACACAAGAACAATATCTCACTTCTGTTTGCTATACGTTGTTGTTGTTCTTCTTTTTCTGTATCACCACTGGTGCTCTCCTTTTAATTGCGTGGTTCCTCTCCTGGCGCTGTTCTGTTTCTTCTCCCTGGTAATTGGATGTTGTATTCTTATGCCTGAAGTTGTTGATGTTGTTGTTTTTGTGGGTTTTTTCCCTTAAAATTTCGCACAGTTTCGCACAGTTTTGCGCAGTTTCGGTGTGTCTGGATGTTCTTGAAATGAAGGGGCGTTTAGATGGGAAGCACCGTATAGATTTTGAAGTGGGAATTTACGTAGATTTCAGCGAAGAATGTAATATTCATGCGAAATTCTCCTTTCTGGTGAATCTGTGCCCACTAGGGTTTGCCACAACGGTGTAGAAATGCCATTATAATTGGAAACTGTTGCCATGGCTTAATTGTGTGTACCGAAACCGTTGAACCGGGCCACCACCCCCATTCATTCTTCAATGCAACACGCATTGAAAGTTTAAAAATTTCACGAGTTTTAGTGCGAAAAAATTGCGAAATCACCAGCTGTCAAATCGGGAAATTACGCAGTATGTTTTCCAAATCAGGTAACTCAGCGCCAAAAATACGCCATATCCCTCCCGGGATTCTTCAAGTCAGGGTAACACTCAGTAGGTGTGGGCGTGATTTTGTTCCTTTTTGCTTTGGTTTCTCTGTTTACGTTTCTTTCCCTCTTTAACTATACAGAACAACTCCATTTCTTAAGGATATGGTTGAAGTTCCCATCGGATCTCGTGAAACTATTGATACCAACAACGTAAAGATGCTTCGATTGAGGAAATTGGAATTCAAGCAGCATCTAATTGAGATCTTTGAGAACATGGGTTATGTGTTCATCACTGTATTGTATCTAAAGAACATGTCATTTGTTCGGTTCTTCATAAGGCTCTGCCTTCACGTTGTGCTATCGAATCCTTTCCCTTCAAGTTTACCGAGAAGCGTACCCAAGGAGTCCAAGAGAAAGCTAACCAGATCGTTCTTGGTGACTTTAAACGTTGTGAATGCTTTGTTCTTCATACTGGATATGATAACAGGCGTTCCTGAAACTTCCAACAGATCTGGCTTGTTTCATGGAAGTCTGACATTACAGATAATTGGCGAGACTCCACCTTCATCGAGATGGACATATGTCTATTATAACGTGCTGATTGCCTCGGTACAGTTTATTACGCTATACTTGTCTTGTATCTTGAATACTGATGATGATATAGATGAACAATCAGCGGTTTCACCTGGAGCAAATTATCCCTTGACCCAGGTTGAGGGTGATGGTTACACAGGGAACTGCCTAGTTGGCACTCTTCATCCTTTGCTTGTCTATTGGAAGATTATGAACTTCTCCAATGATGAGCAACAGCATATAGAAGGAGATGCAACGACATATAACGATTACATGGGCCATAGATTCGATATTAGTCAAATGATATAGCTAAGCCAGCTTCATACACTACAGGGAGATGAGGAATCAATCATCCCAATGTTTATTGCATTCATTTTCTCTTTTATACATCTGGGAAAAAACATTAATGATATCCAATTTTATGCTTGACCAATAGGACAATTACGAAGGTATTCACACTTGTTTCTTAGGATTCTAACACTCTTGAAGAAGATCTCCTCTGGTGACATTGCACCTGTAGATTCAACGTTAAAGATGAAATGATCTCTTTTTCTTCCCAGTTTCACCTTACCTTTGAATTCATCATGACGTAAGACCTCTCTTGAAACTGTATCTCTTCTCGCATCCTTCACATACGCTTCACCTTTTTCATCTATACCAATGACACCTGTAGAGAAGCATTTTTGGAATTTCTTTGCATCTTCACCAACAATTGGTTGTATGATGTCAATTGTTGGAAGTAATCTATAAGAAGCCGTTGCAACTGGAGAAAATTTAGCATGATCTGCACCGATACCTAAGACACAATGAATCTTTAAAGAGATTTCTTGACCAGGTCTAAGCTTTGCAAGGAGAATATCTGGATCTGCAGGCACCACTGGTGATTTGAAAGTTTCCAATTGTGAACCTTGGGGTTCAAATTTCAAATCACGGGCATAGACGTTGGAATTTCTGTAGAGTTCCTTTGGGTCAGTGGAGTTCTTTGGAGCATGTGGATTTCTTGTACATGAAATGTCAAGAGACATGACAACGGTGTTTGTATCAGTGAATCTGTTCTCTTCATCAACAGTTTGATCGACCCAGTTAAGGTTATCTGGATCAACTTTCAAGGGAATTAAACCTATTCTGTGTGCCAATACTTCATCTTGAATAACAGATGTGTTGTTAAAGATGTAAACCTGTTCAGCGGCAACAGAAGGAACCTCAGAAATCATGATACGACGGAATGCATTTGCTATGGAGGTATCGACATGGATCAAATCAAAATTGGCAGCCCTCTCGGTGACATAAGAGATCTTGATATCAAAGCTTTCTTTGAACTTGTCAAGATTCCATGAAAAGTCCTCATCAGAGTTGTGATAACCAGGGTAATCAGTTGAAACGGTGTTAGTGACACGATCGTGCTCGATATGGACAATGTTATCAACCATCTTTGCTATTGAGATGTGTTATTAAAGAGATAGTAAGATTGATACTCTGTGAACAATCCTTTGAAATGAGAGATGAGCTAAAGATGAAGATGAGAAGAAAGTAGGTAAGAAAAAAAAAAGTTCATAAAAATTTCACTCCGAGGAAATGTCACATGACATAGCACGTGCATGGACGGAAATTCACAAAGTCTTATAACAACGGGCTTATATAATGCATTATCACTATCAGTGAGGACGCAGATTTTGCTGGAGGCTCATGCTTCCAAAGATATATATATATATTGTAGCTAACGGTATACTACGTGGGTTCAAACACACAGTATGTATATAGTCAAAGGTAATAACCACATTATGCCCATAGATAGTGCGTCAGGTTAATCAGTAGAACCTCACAAGCACCTGTAAAATTAGAACAGTTGGTATCTTCTATCATAGCAAAGCAGGTCCAATTGCACCATCAAGACAACCGAGAAGAAAACATTCAGAATAACAGATCTGTACAAGAGGGCGACTGAGGATAGGACAGGTTAAGAAAGAAAGGAAAAAAAAGTGTGATCATCGGGTGGTCAAACAACCCAGTTGGAACGTGCGGTGTTCTCATGCCACTTCAAAGCATTTTATTACCCGAAATCGTACAACTTTGAAAGCCTTTCAACCCAAACTTTCCCATATAAAAGTTATCAAAATCGATGCAAAGATTCCCCTTTTTCCAACTTTTGCGCTATTGATGAGTGTCATTTTCGTTTTTTTTCCCGTCTGTTTTCGCCTGTTTTCGCCTGTTTTCGCCATTTTATCTTTTAACCCCTTTCAACCTATCAATCTTTTACAATATTGATAAGGATCAGGTCAACAGAGAAACAATATAATTGAGCGATTGAAATTCAGAGACAAATGACTCACCAATTTACATTTGAGTGGTATGTTTTTGTTTTGCTTTGTTTTGCCATGTTTGATGGAGATCAGCGCTAACCACTGTTACCTGCTTTTGCGGGTCTTCAGGCCATCGAATGGATCCACAACTTCTGTTTACGTGACTGGAACCTTTGACAACTGGTCAAAGTCAACCAAACTGTCACAGAGTTCCGATGGTAAGTTTCGAGCCACGGTATCGTTCCCACAGAGGGAGAAAGTACTGTTCAAATACGTTGTTGATGGACAATGGACCACCACGTCACAGTTCAAGGTTGAAAGGGATTCCACCACTGGGATTGAAAACAACGTTGTGTATCCAGATCAACTTGTTGATCCCAGTGACCTTGAAGACTATGCGCTTCTTGGTCAGAATAATTCACAGTCTGAAGCAGAGACAACGAGTTTCACCAACGTGAGTTATGGAGAGATGAGTCCCTTTGAACAATTTGATACAGACTGTGCGTTGGACTATGACGTTGATGATGACTATGACGTTGATGACCGTGACACGGATTTGAACTCGAGCACCCAGGTGACTCTCTCAGGTGGTGTTAATTCTGTGACACCCTCATCGACACCGGTGAACCTCGTAAGCGTTGCTGATGGGGACCGTCAAGTGAGATATTACACCAGTATGTCCCTCTTGTCCAAGTTCACAAAGTACTTCAAATGATGGGAGGAGGACCTCAGCACACTGGTGCTAAGCACACTGGTACCCAGAGAACCGTACAATGCTGACGATGACGATGACAATGACAAACAACAGATGAACACAATTCTTAAACTTATGGGTAAACAAACATGGCAAAATCAACTTTTATAACACACAAACATTGGGGTAAATGGCAAAACTAGCTGGCTGGACTAATTATACACTTCCTAGAAGGGAGCTCACTTTTCTTTCTTTCTCTCTCTGTTTCTTCGTCATCTTGGTCGTCTCCTTCTTCTTTTCTTCTTTATCTTCCCTTCTGGTTTCAATATACGCAAAGCAATCCTCTCACAGTAGACGACCCTCAACTTCTTCTAGCAACGAGCCCAATACGTTCCTGTTTATTCTTCGGATCCGCTTCTTGAGATCCACACGAAGCGTTTTGATTGGCTCCAGCTCGATAGTTCGTGCTAGACACCGTCAACTTCTCATCGTCGTAGCTGAGAACGTCTTCTGGAGTTAATTTGATGGTTGTTGGTTGACGACGTAGCATTGCTTTGTTTACTTGCCTGTGTACCTATTAACGGTGATGGGAGGTTGAAGGAAGCAAAAAAAAAGTTAGGCGGAAAAGTTAGGCGGAAAAGTTAGGCGCCAACGGCTCACTGGGCGGAAAATTACCAGCCAGCGAGAGCAAAAAACACACACTTCCCTCACCACAAGACATAAAGGTCAGGCACCAGAGAGAGAAAGCACAGCGACAACGATCACCAATTGTGCAGATAGAGAGATTCCCAGTATGGACGAGGCCGTAGAGGAGAATACTTGTCGTATCTGCCGTGGCGAAGCCACGCCATCGTCGCCGTTGTTCCATCCTTGTAAATGTCGAGGTTCCATTAAGTACATACATCAAGACTGTTTGGAGGAATGGTTGAAACATTCCAACAAAAGGGATGCCACTTGTGATATCTGTCATGAACAGTACAAGTTCACCACGGTGTATAACCCTGACACTCCAGAGGTTGCTCCTGTGTCGTTAATCCTGTCGAGGTGGAAACAACGTGTCAGCCGTTGGATTCGATACTCGTTAAGTGTGGTTGCACTGATTGTTGGGTTTGCAGCTCAGATACCACTGTTTTGGGCAGTGGTTACCAGATTTTTGACGTATACGTTGAACAACGTTCCGGTGCATGGTGACTTCTTTGTATCCTTGGTGTATGGTGATGCAGAGTTCACTGGTGATCCGTGGAGTTGGAATAACTTGGTGAAGACGTGGAGTGTGACCTTTGTTGAGTCTCTTGCCACCATTGCTTGTCTACTTGTTGTGAACCTGTCACTGTTTGTTGTTAATGAAAGAGTTAGAACGGATCCAGGGTTCAAGAAGATGGTTGATAAGGACATTGGAGATCCGCTGAAGAAGGCACCCAAGCGAGATGGTGGGCTGGACTTGGGCCCCATAATGGATCACATCAACGTTGTCAATGGGATACTTGGTGAAGGAGAAGGCGATGAGGAAGAACGCCAAAGAAGGATACAACGACAAGTTGAAAGGCTTGCTGCTCTGAGAGAAGTACACGAGAATCAGCTTCGATTACACCGTGAAAGAGTTCAGCAGCAGCAGCAGGAGGCTCTACCACATGGTACAGCGGTACAGAATGCGATTCATATACACAACGGTGCCCAACATGAAGAAGCAGTACAGAACGCTATCGATATCCATAACCAACACGTACGAAACCTCCAGCAACAGATACAGGCTCAACACGCACAACGTGTAGCCGCTCGTCAACAGGAACTTCAGCAGGAACAGCAGCGTGATATTGTTCATGAAGATCAGCAGAACAACCGACAGGTCAACCAACAGATCAACCAACAGATCAACGAGGAGCTTGTCCATGCCCTGCATGATATGGAGAATGGTGATCCTCAAAGACTTATCGAGAGGATATATGACACTATTCAAAGAGACCATCAACTCGCAGAGGATGACCATGGGAATGATCGTGATGAGCATGTTGAACATGGACACAGTGATGACGACGACGATGACGATGACGATTCTGATTTTGTTCCTGCTGACTCTGACCTTGAATCTGTTCCCTCACATGAACGAGAGGAGGTTGAACAATTTGAGAGGTTCTTGAATCACGATGAGTTCCAACGGGATGATGACGATGAGCAATTAAACGATGAGCAATTAAACGATGAGCAATTAGACGATGATCATTTCGATGCACATGAGGGTGATGAACTTCCTAGGATATTTGATGGAGTTGTGCGAGGTGTGGGTCAGATTCCAGATGAACCATTAGAAAGAGCCAACCGTATCCCTGAAAGAGAGGAGATGCCCCAGTTTGAGGATCTTCTCCAGGAGAGATTGAGAGCTGTGGATCCAGGTTTAAGAGTTGAAGAGGAAAATATCGATAATGAGGCATTCTTTTTCACATTACCAATCCCTCTTGTGATCCTAGCAGCTGATCTGTTCATCGTGATATACCTCTTATCCGTGTATTTTGTACCGACTTTGGTTGGAACATCTTTGGTTCATCTGGTGTTCTTGTTAGCATCGTTGTTGAGGGGCTCGATGGACAAGACATTAGGTAAACTTGTTCCACTACCAGATGCTGAATCCGTGTTGAGTGTTATGAACCTCATAAAAGACCATTCACCTATGCTGTTAAAGATTGCCTTGAAGAACACAGTGCTACCAATATGGAGAGGATTACTTGCAATTCACCACCAGGACAAACCACTGACAAAGTTTGACCGAATTTTAATCCTCTGTGTTTTCTTCTTAACTTTTGTTTCTGTCATTCATATGACTTTATCAAGACCAAAGGCTAGGTTCAGAGCAACGGGAAAGCCAATCGTTGGCATCGAGAGGAAAACCTATGTCATCCTGTTCGGACTCTTGTCCACTATAAAGGTGTTTTCAATATTTGCCATTGAACTGTTCCTATTCCCTACATTCTGTGGTGGATTACTGATCTTTGTCCTATCGCCAATCTTCTCCAAGGAGACCAAGTGGAACCTATTATCCTTTTCCTTCATTGATTAGGACGAATCAAGTTGAAGATATATATATGTACATACATACAAACATCAATGGTCTTGTAACTCCATACTCCAATCGAAAGGAGTAAACATGTCACTAAACTCATTCACCCTCTGGTCTTCTTCCTGCCATTTAGCCTGTTTCTTGATGATATACCAGTCAACTTTCAACACACCACCAAGTACTTGCCTTGCAAAGAGATCGCCAGACGGCCATGACCTAAGATCTTCCACTATATGACCCATTCCACCGTTAAGCGTAAACCAAACGTGGAAATAGGGAGCTTCTTTGGCGATCGAATGCCTAAAGCCATCGGTGGAGTTCTTACCCTCTGTCTCTATAATGGCACTGTGCTGTTGTTCGAAATCATCGGACTCTTCGAGTATCGCAGCTTTGAAATATCCCCTGATACTCGATGATAACGACATAGGAATTGGAACACACGTTATCGCAGCGTGTTTATTCTTGTTGACAGAGTTCTCATAAAACACAACGGCCTTGTTAAATCTTGTATAGTAGAATTTGGAAAGAGAAACCATATACTGCTTAATCTCATCCCACTCACTCTCATCACAGTGTAGAGTATTTGGCAGGTGTCGTACGGGCACAATCATCGTGGTGAAGTCTGCAAGCTCAGGCCTTGGCGCAAGGGTAAGGTATACCGTCTCACCCATACTAACCATCTCACAACAGTGTTCATTCTCAATACAGAGTTGACACTTCTCCAGAGCATCAATCTGTTTCTTAGTCTGGTGATAATCACCAGACCTGAGATCAACATCACCACGCTTGACATACTTCGACAACTTGGAAGAGTTTTCCTCTTGGTACTCCAGATCGTTTGAGTACTTCTTATCCTTCATGATGTTCTTCACGAGACAACTATGCGTCCCACCAGTAGTTCTCTCTTCACGCAACATCTCTTCAATGCTCATATCGTCTTCTGATTTCTTACTCGATAAACCTTTGCCTGTGCTTCCATAGTTTTTGCTCTGCTCATTGAACCTATGTGTATAGTCCTTGAGTCTACGTTCCAATCTCTCCACGTCACTAGACCCTCTCATCTTATTCCTAAGCACCCTCGCACTGAGCTCGTTCAGCTCATCCTGTGTTATTTTCCTCCGCGGTCTCTCTCTGTAGTCCTTGGCCACAGGCTTGTCCATAGGATCCCTGTCTCTTGCCTCCATTCTCCTAGGCAGTGCTATCTCTGTGTATATTTTTGTCTAGAGGTGACTTTCTCGTGGGGAGTAGTGGAACGACCTCCCCCCACAAGCGGTATTAAAATTTCTTCAGTGGGCTTGTGTGCGTGTGTAAGGGTAAGCCCACAAAATTTCAGGTTCACCTTCTAGCCCCGTCTAGGCACCTTACGCTGAAGGAACTTGACGGGGAGCTAGACGGAGTGAGCTAGACGGAGAGAACTAGACGGAGAGAACTTAGAGGTGAGTGCTAGCAAGTCAAAGACACAGGGAGAAAGCCAGAACAGCAATGAGATACTGGTGTAAGAGCTGTGAAATATTTGTAGATGATAACACCATCTCAAGGAAACAGCATGAGCTTAGCGCAAGACACAAGGATGGCCTAAAGAGACTGCTCGAGGAACAACATAGAAAGAATAGGGTCAATTCGAATGGTTCTCGTACTTTTGTCCAGAGCGATGAGTTCAATGGCACCGGTAGCACCGAGACGCTTGTTGCCGAAGACGATGTGGGTCAATGGGAAGAAGTTAAGCCTGAGCCTACAGCCATACGAAGAGCTCTGGGTTCACCATTGAGGGACCCTGATGATGTGGAATGTCATGATGTAGCCACCACTACCATGGGGAACAAGTCGTGGGAACCAACGACGAAACAATTGGTTTTAGATAGTGATGAAGAGAAAGATGATACGCAGAACAAACCAACTTTTAAGAAGCGTAAGATACGGCAGTGAAGGCATTCTACAGCTTTATACTTATATAGAGAGATAGTTAAACGAAAAATCAACAAAGAAACTTGGATCCCCTCTTAGTGCTGCTCTTCTTTTGATTACAATATGTACATGATGGTTATAACCCTGTTTCAATGGAACTCTCTAGAACCTCCTCTAACGAATTCTAGCACTTTCCAACCTTCCGTTTCCTTGTCGTCGACATTCTCAGCAATTCTCGTGAGAACCATGGCGTAGGAACTCATCACAATGTTGGATTCAGTACCGGCAGCAATCTCACCAGTCTTAGCCTTTCTGTAGAGCTGAATCTCTTGAGCTCTACATCCAACAACCAACACTGGGATGTTTGATGGTAGCATCTTTGCACTGACAATCTCGACACCTCTAATGTCCAAGATCTTGGAGTCAGAAAATAACTCTTGATCACGGAACACCTTCTGCTGAGCAGCGTACACGTTGAAAGGAGCCTCAGAGAACCATTGTTTCAACACTTTCTCATCTCCCTTGACGTAAGCGTCAAGAACTTCTGGAATGATGTATTCACGGAGTTGTTTGGTGAAATCTTCAGTGTTGAAGGATGGATCCAATTGTCTGAACAATCTGACAACTTGGGCAGATTCTGTCTCTGCAAACACACCACTAATCTTTTCAAAGATCGTTCTGATTAGTACAATCAATGGGTTTTCAGATTCATCCCAGTACTTGAGCTTGAAATCACTGGTGGCCCTTCCCACCGCAGTCTTTGTCTGAAAGTCTTCAATCTTCTTACCCAAGTTAAGGCCATCACCAGTAGCCTTGTGTTCTGTTGCAACAAGTGCTGATCCAGCATCTTCGCTTGCCTTAACTGCCTTTGGTCTCTTCCCTGAAGCCAACTCTCTTTCTCTTCTTGCCCTTCTCTCTTCCTTTGACTCAAATCCACCATAGGAAAGTGAAGAGCCATCACTGAGTGACTCACTCATATCCTTGTAGATCTTTGTTTCTCTCACTGGTGCAATGACACTGTCAACACCCTCCACAGTACGCTCAAAGGTCTTTCTGGTGAATTTACCAGCCTTAGAGTCCCATACATCAACGGCAACTTTCTCAATCACTTCACCAGTGTCCTTCATCGTTCTGCTGAGAACAGTTGTATGTTTCTGAGCGTTCTTGTATGCCTCCCTAGCCTTCTTGAATGCATCGGACTCACCCAGTTTACCAGTCTCATCGGAAAGAGCCTTGATTCCCTCTTGAAGCTCTTTCGACTTCTTCCACTCTTGTCTAAACGTCTCGGTGAACACCTGAAGTGGCGACTTTGGTGGCGCGTTCTGAAGACGCAACGCCGTGTGGAATGCTCTTGCAAATGATGGTGTCTTTACGCTTCTGTACATCTCTTAGAAACAGGCAGGAGATGTCTGTTCGTCTCTCTGGGTATGTGCTTGTTGATTATGACCGGGTGGGAGGTCTTAAGCGGACGGAGAAGGAAAAGCGTGCTTTCTCGACGAATTTTCCACAATTTTTCACTCTCCACGCTTTTTTTTCCGCCCAGCCCCAGCAGGCAGGCCTCAACGGGCAGGCTCCGATGGGCAGGCTCCGATGGGAAAGCCGGGGAAGTCCTCGGCGTACAACAAAACGGAAAGAGTCGCTAACAATTCTGTTCATTATTGGTGGTGTTTATATACAAGGATCATTCCTCAGAGAGCGACACGTTCTCCAACGTCTTTCCCTTGGAGTAGTACTGTTCTTTGACCTCATCGTTGAGCTGTTTCAAGTAGTTCTTCAAGGCCAAAGCGATGTTGAAGAGGTGGTTTATGGCCAACACGGTAGCTCCTCCCAGCTGAGCCCATAAGATGTGCTTGATTCTGGTATTATCCTTATCGTAGAGGAAGTCGAGTAGGAAACCGGATGTGCCAGGCTTGTGTTGTGTCTCCAGATCAAGGATTTGAACGGCGATGAGAACTACCACCGTTGGCAGCACAACATGGAGGTACTTCTTTAGAACCGGTTTCCACAGCCTTGTATAGATATCAGCAACTGCCTCGTCAAAGTTGGCAGTGGCCATTCTCTTCATCTCCATCAGAGGAATCTTGAAGACAGATAACTCCAGAGCATAATTTATGGTGATCAGTAAAGAAGCGAGATACGGTTTTGAACCTGTTGAGTCAGGTAAGGAGGCACGAGGTATTGTGAATGCAAATGCATTGGTAAAGGTGAAATAACCAACCCAAAGAAAGAAAACCATTACAAGAGATGCGATGGTTTTAGCGTTCCTCCACAGTAGTTCACGGTTGGCTTCAATGAGTTGTAGGATTCCCAACTGTCCTTCTCCAGCCCGTGTATATCTGTTGATGAGGTGATTATCGTACACTCTCAATAGATTCGCCATCACCACGAGCCCCATCCCAATCGATTCAAGGTTGAGGTGAAAGTCTCCTAACGACGTGGCACTTGATCCAATGATAAAACTCGTCATGACAAAGAGTGGTCTTCCAACGATATTCGCCACTACAATCACTCCACAGATCAATATCAATGAGAAGACCCACAGCATGAGGATGAAAACAATAACACGTACGCCAAACATCGGTGGTCTGTAAACAACTGTATACTGGTTTGTCGTTGTAACTTCATCCTCAGATTCGTCAAAGTCGTCAAATTTAGGCTGCTCCTTGGTGACATTTCTCTTCAGAGGAACATCATCTTTAGTCACCGGCACGAATAGCTGTCGCACATATTTCCTTGACACTGTATCATGGCGTGGAGCTCTAACGAAATACCCATCAGGAACAAATACCGCCTCAGTAGAGGTGGTTCTGAACACATCCTTTGCCTCAGAATCCGTCTTTGGAGACGTATAGTCTGGGGTGGCGTTATTAAACCAAGCAATGATGTTTCTATACCGGATATGACCCCTTTCTTTAGGATCAGCTTTGCCCAATATGAAGCTTGAGAGCCTCATCTGTGCACTAGCAGCACCAAATGCCCTGAACCAGTACTGACGGACGTACTTCTTGATCACCGCATCATCTTTCGAGATGATGAATATCTCAAGAGGCGTGAGGAATGACGACAGTAGGGTCCCGTCCATAGGCAACACATCCACGGCAAGCAAGCTCAACCCACGGGTCAGTGCACCAACGCCAATGAGGATGAAAAGCATATACACCAATATGCTCAGCGCGATCCGGCTTATTTGGAACCTGAATGGCCTGACAAGTGCCTCGTGTAATAATCTCGTGTTTGGATCATCTGGTGATCTTATGAAGAACAGCACTCCAGGACGTAAAATGTATTGACGAACCATCCCAATAAACAGAGCAAATAGACACATATACGTGGTGCCTATGCCCCAGTAGATGAGAGCATTCACGTAAACCTCTGCAACAGCCATGGAGTCCATTACTGTCAGGTATTGGAGAGTTCTTTACCAGCGTTGATTGTTTCTTCTCTCGTGAGTCCAGGCCAGTTGGGAAGGGTCTTCTGCCTAGAGACAGCGTGAATTCCCACCAAGTTTTTTTCCGGGCTGGGACCCCGAGGGTAGTTAGAGGCTTCAGCCTACAACGAGCAATTACGGAGGTTGTGGATATAACATGGTGATTTAAACAGGGTAGAACAACTGTTTGAAGTTGTATACTATGTCATGGATAATAACTGATGTAGTTGAGTGTTATGGGGACTTTTTCTCTTCACCCTTTGGGTCAATTTTGGCTTGCTCAGCTTCCTTAGCCTGCTCCGTCTCTGGTCCCTTTGTAAGTTCATCGGCAACGTCATCGAGGATGATTTTATCCTTAACAGGGATCTTCACACCGGTATCCTCCACCTGTTTAGTCTCTGTTTCAATCAGTTCCTCTTGTTCCTTAAGAAGGTCTAATCTCTTCTTGTTGGTGATATCACTATCAACAGTAGCCTCCACAACGTGATGAACCTCCTCGGGCATGGAACTCAACACAGCCTGTAGAGCATCGTAGATGGTCTCTTGTGAGTTCAGACTACCATACGTGTACGCATTGGACAATACCAATAGCGTTGCAGGGATTTTCTCTTTCAAAGTTAAGTCAAGCCACATTTTGAGATGGTGGTTTAGATCAGCAGTGGTTATTCCATTGATTTTAATACCTCTTGAAGCACAGGCAGCTTGTAACTCTGGAGCATTCAAGGAATCAACACCTTCGTATTCAATGGCCCTATCATCTTGTTTAATCTTCAAAAGCTTGTATCTGATTCTAAATCTGAGCATCTCATTGGTACCAATTGGTTGTAAGTTCAAATACTTGGACATTGCAACGAGTTGAGCCCTTTGAAGGTTGTCTAGCACAGTGTCATCTTTAAACAATCTGGCAACTTTCATGGTTTGTTCTCTACTTGGTTGTTCAATGCCGAGTGTTAACTTTGTAATAAAGTCTTTAAACTCGGCACTTTGTTCATCTGTAACGGTACTTGGTAAGCGCATCTTCACAGTTTCTCTGAGTAAACTTGACACTTTCTCCCTTGTCATACGAAGTGATTTGGTTTTCTTCTCCTTATCACTTGTCGATTCATAAGTCGATGGTAACAAATTTGGGAATAACTTCAACGCTATAGGTAGAAGCAATTCTGCAAACGGTACAATGACAAACATTGAGAATGGAACCAATCTGACAATGTCCTGGATAGTTCTCTCCAATTGTCTATTTTCTCTTCTTGTCAATTCATATCCAGCTGCAGATTTGAGTACCAACTTGAACGAAACTTTCATCTCATATCCCAATAGTTTGGTTCCATCCCAATAGTGGTTTGCCTCATGCTTAACCTTTTCCCACAGTGTCAGCTTCACTGGTGGCTTAACATCGGCAGGCTTCACAGCGGCAGGCTTTTGCTCATCGTCGCCTTTCTGCTGGTTAAATAGCCTATACGATGAATGAATCTGTCTGTGAATCAGAACAGTTGAACACCTCGTTGAGGCTTGACTGCTTAGACAAGCAGACAAGGAGAGCAAACGGTGTCTGGCAATAATGGATTGCATCTTGAGGGCGTGAAAAAAGCAAGCAAAGATGCAACCAATTGTTCTTGAGATTCTTCAAAGAAACAGAGTAACTTCAAACAAGTACGCTCAGAGTTATAAAAGGATAAGAAGACTCGAATTTGCACTGGATTTATTGACACGGTTGGAGAAACCCTTCTCGGATCCATTTTAGGTCATCGAGTCTTTTCCCTTTTGGCACTGAGGGTTGATGCGTTCTCCCGGATGGGAATTGCCGAAATCCGGAGCATTTTCGTGAAACACAGAGTTTCGCCAAAATACTTTTCACGAAAAAATTAACGAAAGTTAACGAAAATGAACGAAAAATTAACGAAAACTTAACGAAAAATCCACGAAAAAAATTTACAAAAAAAAAGTTTTCCTGAAAACGCAAAAAACGAACATTTTCGCCAAAGATACCGTTGAAATTAACACCCGTACATCAATCCATTTTTTTTTGTTGGTTCTCCTCGTTTTTTCCCGTTTTTGTGGTTTTCTTTTCTTCCGCTTCTTCTTGAAAAGATCATATTCTGAAATTTACGCTGAAAGAACTGAGATTTACGCTTGTAGACCAAAGGGAAAGCCTCTCTACATCAACAAAAAATTTCAGTTACCAAAAACCCACATAGGCCAAAAAAAAAATTAGTAAGGCCTTACAGAAAACAACAAAACACTGTGAAGGTCAACAGTTTATCGTCTCAGACTTTTCTTTACACCTCTCTGTGTGTCTGTTCTCGTCATATCTACCGAGTGGAGCAAGAATAACCAAAGAAACACAGTTGAATCGATCATTTTCTGCTAGTTGAGGTTTCCTTTTTCTTTGTTTACTCTCATCCCGGCAGTACACTCTGTGAAGGCTTAACTACACAACATTGCATTGTATATACGCCACGGCTTCTTGTTCTATATCCGCACACACATATATATACCTGGCACACATAGATACATCTCCAAATGGTGAAGAGAACCAGGGAGGATTCCATCGATGCTGAAAGAGATTCCAAGAAGACTACACTGTCCAAGACTGATCTCATCGAGACCATTGCATCCAACTTGGAGGATGGCTCGAGCATGAGCGAGGACTATTCATCAGACGAAGGCGAGGATGATGGGGTAGGAGTCAAGGAAGGACACATCGCTAACCAAACTGGATCGAAGAAGAACAAGTCATTATCAGCTCAAGAGGTTCAGATTGCAAGAGAAACTGCAGAGCTGTTCAAGTCCAATATCTTCAAATTACAAATCGATGAGTTGATTAAAGAAGTGAGGCTTAAAGATAATAAAGTGGCCAAGATTGAAAAGTTCTTGCACAAACTGTATGATTTGATTCAAGAAGTTCCAGAGTTCAAGGAAAAATCTATTGATCAAGTTGAATCTTGGTTTAAAGATAGGAAAACCACTGTCCCATTCAACGATCCTAAGCCAACAAACGTCAACTACAAGTTTGGATACGGTAAACCAGAGAATGTCTCTATTGTGGGATCATTTGGTTTGAAAACAGCAATCCAATCCCCACGTGGGTTATCTGTTGATGTTAACGTTACAATGCCAGCGGATCTGTTCCAACAGAAGGATTATCTGAACTATAGAGCTCTTCATAAACGTGCGTTCTACTTGGGTTACCTAACTGAGAACTTGAGAAGAATCTTTAAGAGAGAAAACTTGAATTTCATCAAACTGTCATACCATTACCTACACGGTGATTCGTTAACACCAGTGCTGAAGATACGAGCTACTGACGATGATCTTAATTCAGAGTTGAACTTCAACAAGACAAAGTTCGCAATCAATATATTGATTGGATTTCCATATGGAATCTTTGATTCAAAGAAACTTCTACCCAATAAGAACTGTATCAGAGTTCAAAAGGATGAAGAAATCGAATTGCCAGCAACCCCATTGTACAACTCGTCAATCTTGTCGATGACAACTTATGATCACTACTTGAAGTTTCTGTACAAGACAAAGAAGAATGCAGAACAATTCAAAGAAGCGTGTATTTTGGGAAGAATTTGGCTCTTACAAAGAGGATTGGGAACATCTATTGAAGATGGTGGATTTGGCCACTTTGAATTTGCTGCTTTAACTGCAGCTTTGCTTAACGGTGGTGGTGAACAAGGTAATAAGATCCTTCTCAATGGATTCTCAAGCTACCAACTGTTTAAAGGTGTCATCAAATATCTTGCAACGGAAAATTTGAGCACTGATGGTTATTTACAATTCCATTCAGATTCAGCAGATGTTAGTAAATACATCAAGGGAGGATTTAACACACCAACGTTGTTTGATAAAACTACCAAAATCAACTTGTTACATAGAGTGACAAGAAGTTCTTACGACCTACTCGTCAACCATGCAAAGAAGACGTTGGTTCTTTTGAACGATGTTGTCAAGGATAGATTTGAACCGTTATTCCTGAAGAACTCCAACCAAGAATACTTGAAATTCGATTACACTGTTGAATTCAATGTTACTCCATCTGAAGATGATTCGTTCGGTCCATTTGAAAAAATCACCAACTTGACGTATGAGAATTACATCTCTTTGAAAATTGCCAATGTGTTACGCTATGGACTAGGAGAGAGACTTGTTGGCTTCAAGATTTCATGTGACAGAGTTAACGAATTTGACATCTCTAAGAGAAAACCACACTATTCACAAGATCTTCATATCAAGATCGGGTTGGTCATTGATCCACAAGAAGCTGAGAAATTGGTCATCAAGGGACCTTCCGAGACTGAAGATAGTGTACAATTCAGATCATTCTGGGGACCGAAATCATCTCTTCGGAGATTCAAAGACGGCACTATTGTTCACTCTGTGATTTGGTCTACTGATTTCAGAGAACCTGTTGTGTTGGCCATTTTGAAGTATCTACTACAGAGACATGTTAAAGAAGACATTGTTTTGGAGAGTGAAATTGTTAGATTCAACGGTTTGTTACCTATGCCTAACTTGCCATCATCAGCTAAACAATCCACACTTTCAACAGTTGCTTTCAACGGATTGCGTACCAGTTATGATGAACTTTACAGAATTCTGATAAAATTGGAACTCCCGTTAGCCATCAAATCCGTCTTGCCAGCATCACCAGGGTTGAGAATGACCTCACAATTACAACCAGTGCCATTTGCTGTTTCTTCAAAGGATTTCTATAACGACCTGGTTGTTCAATTTGAAACCTCTGTGAAATGGCCTGATGAACTCTCTGCCTTAGAAAAAGTGAAGACAGCTTTCTTGCTGAAAATTCAAGAGATTTTAACGAAGGAGACAGCGTACGAAGCACATCTGGAGAGGGATGATGAAACTATCCCATACAACTTTGATATCACTACACTTAATATTTTAACCCCTGAAGGATATGGGTTCAGAATCAGGATTTTGACCGAGAGGGATGAAGTACTGTACCTCCGTGCCATTGAAAACTCATCCAAGGAGAAGAGACAAGCGTTGGAGTCTGTTTATTTGAAGTTCAACAGACGTTATCAAGGTTCGGTCACTCATACAAGAATCATCTCCTCTATCACGCACCGTTTTCAGTATTATTCTCCAACTGTTCGTCTCTTCAAGAAATGGCTTGATGATCAACTATTATTGAGTCATTTCAGTGAAGAGTTGATAGAACTCATTGCATTGCAACCATTTGTTGATTCAGCACAGTATAACGTTCCAGCGAGTGTTTCAAATGGATTTTTGAGAATCTTGTTCTTCATTGCACATTGGAACTGGAAGGAAGATCCTCTTATCATGGATCTGAGCAAAACCCCAGATAGTGATGATGACTCTGAGATTGTTTCCAAGTTATCTGACAAACTATCTGTTCAAGCCTATCACTCGATGAAATCCAATTTCGATGTGCTACGCAAGCAAGACCCTCAAGGTATGAAGATACAATTCTTCGTTGCAACCAAGTCTGATGAGTCTGGAATCCTGTGGTCCCATGGTATCCCGCTACCGATTGCTGCAAGATTGACTGCTCTGTCGAAGGTTGCCATCCAACTCATCAACAAGAGTGGATTGAGTGATAAGACTACTCGCCTGTTGTTCACTCCATCGTTGGGTGACTACGACTTTGTGCTGAAGTTGAAGACTATCCCACTGACAATCAGCTCTGGTGTCCTACCAGGATCATCTTCTTTCAAGAATCTGATTGGCGACTCCCGGTCTTACCCTAAGGACATTGCAACCAAATTTGACCCTATTGCAATGCTAGTGAAGAACTTGTCATCCAAGTTACAAGGCGTGGTGATCTTCTCAACTCACACGCAGACAATTTCAGAATCCGGAGAGAACATCATCACTGGATTGTTTGTTCCTTCGAAAATGACCCAGACCAAGTTCAAAGCACAAATTGGTTACAATGTTAAACCTGTTCAAAAAGATGACGTGGTCATCAACAAGGATGCTATTTTCGCAGAGATTCTACAATATGCCGGTGATCTCATCGTTGGCTTTGAGTCTAAGTAAATAGAAACACATAGAAAACTCATCAAGGGAAGCAGATGTCATCCAGCACCTAATTGCTGACGAAGTTGTATTAATTCATAAAGTACAATTGTAGTCATGCAAATGTGCCATACCGTGCCCAGGGGCACGCAAAAGGGCAGTAGTTTATTTAGAGGAGCATGGACATACTCCTTGTGTGTGTGATTAGATGGAGGAAGCCAGACATTTGATTAATAAGTTTCTGGAGCCGTTTCCGTTGACATCTGTCGATAGAGAGTGGAGTCTTGTATCCAAGTCCGAGAAGAGCTTTTCCCTCTCTGATTGGGATGGATGTTTTCTCCTCATGGTGAATAGTAGTCAGATATGGACTTTAACGCTGTAGTTATAGAGCAATACTAGTGTTACGCACAAAAACAATGCTTATTGGAGTATACACAGTGCATGAAATCTGGCTATGAGGCGGACTTGGTCTACTTGATTGTGTTGTATTTATGCTGGCACATGGTAATTCCATTTCAGATTTCAATCTATGCCATTTGGTTCCCGTCAAAAAATAGCCGACAGGGAAGAAAATGGAACAGTTCACCACAAAATGGCACTTTTTTGAGCAGCTGTTGTTTACCTCTTTGTTTATAATTTGAATCTGCTCGTGAAGAAAGTCGCGGGCGACGTGGCAAGAACGTATTTTTTCACCTCTCTCGAGCCCGATCATAATCATAACGAGTTTCGAGAATTGATAGGGGGGATCTCAACAACAAAAAGATGAGTAAAAAGGGAGGATTATTGTCATTTGATGCATTTTCCAAGACAGTTGAAGATGTCCGTATCAAGACACGTTCTGGTGGTTTGATCACAGTTGGTTGTATTATGATGTTGATCGTTTTAATTTCAAACGAGTGGTCAGCTTTCAACAAGATCATCATAAGGCCTGAGCTTGTTGTTGACAGAGATAGTAACGCCAAACTCGATATCAACCTCGATGTCACATTTCCAGACCTCCCTTGTGACATGATGTCCATGGATATTATGGATGTGAGTGGTGAATTACAAGTTGATATTCAAAATTATGGGTTTGTTAAGATTAGACTAGACCCAAAAGGGAACGAGATTGAAGAGACTGAGTTGATGATTGGTGATGACGAGAAGAAGAAAGACGTTCCTGATGATTGGTGTGGTCCTTGTTACGGGGCTAGAGATCAATCTAAGAACGAAGGTAAACCAAAGAGTGAACAGGTTTGTTGTGATGACTGTGAGGCGGTTAGAAAGGCATACGCCGAGATTGGCTGGGCGTTCTTTGATGGAAAGGGCATTAGTCAATGTGAAGCTGAAGGGTATGTGAAGAAGATCAACGAGAGATTGGATGAAGGTTGTAGAATTGTCGGTAAGGCACAACTCAACAGAATTGATGGAAACCTCCATTTCGCCCCAGGAGCCAGTTTCAGTGCTCCACAGCGTCACGTTCACGATCTTTCGCTTTATAACAGAGATGGTGATCATTCCTTTAAGCACAAGATTAACCATTTCAGCTTTGGACCATCACTTGAACCTCTACACGTCTCTGACGTTCAAGAGCTCTCATCACATCCATTGGACAACTTTGAATCCAACGTTGGAGCTAAACATCACACGTTCTCGTACTTCCTCAAAGTTGTTCCAACTAGATATGAATACCTTAACGGCACTGTCTTGGACACGTATCAGTTCAGTGCAACCACTCATGACCGTCCATTAAGTGGAGGCCGTGATGAGGATCATCCAAACACCGTCCACGCCAGAGGTGGAATTCCTGGTGTTTTCTTCAACTTTGAAATGAGCGCCTTAAAGGTAATCAACAAGGAAACATATGGTACCACATGGGCTGGATTCTTGCTCAACGCTGTCAGTGCCATTGGTGGTATCCTGACCGTTGGAGGGGTGCTTGATCGTACAGTGTACGCTGCCAACAGGGCACTCAAGGGGAAGAAGGAGAAATGAAGTGCTTTTCCACTTTATCGTAGTTACAGTTGATAGATAAACATATGTGTTTACATGGCGGTTATGCATTTGTGGTTATGTGTACGTCTCGGTCACGTGTAGACGTTGTGATATATAAAGCGAGTCGTTATCGGCAAAGACTTAGATTGGTATATAGTGTATTTCATTGTCGGTCACGGCTTCAACATCGTGAATGGAGAGGTTGTATATAACGGCACTGAAGTCAGACAAATTGGTCTATGAAGGTTTGGATTTCAGCCCAGGGAAACGCCAAAATGACACCATAAGGTGTTAAGAGCACTACAGTTACGCACTCGCTGAGCCATGGAATACATCATTACAGAGTACTGGGTTGTCTTGGTTAAGTTTCTACGCTGTGTTGGTGTCTAAGTAATGGGAGGATAGTTCGATGTATGGAAGAAGGAGCCAGATGGTTGCTTAGGAAGCTCCATCTTGAAGGAACTACAACACCAGGGCAACCCGCTGCGCGGACTGTAATATCAACCTGTCTATGACACAACATCTGGACAGAGTAGTTTAAACGGACAGTTGGAAGAACCTACAACGTATGACGGTAATCATTCCTGTAATTGGTGACTGTTGGAGGCAATGACAAGCAAAGTGAAGCCACCGTCACCAACACAAAAAATACGTCATGGTAATGGCTTCCCAACTGTCTGCTTCCCAAGAGCAAAGAACCTGTAAGCGTGCCGGGTATATTGTGCATTGCCCCAATTTCGTAGGCGCCTTTTTGCTGTGTCTCCTGCAAGTGCTTATCGTGATAAATTACCGCTTTGGGTCATTGAATCTTACCCACTTTGGTATACACAGCGCATATGTCTACGATTTGCAATTGGACTCATCCGGGTATAAATAGATGGATTTCCCCCCCCCCTTGTTGTGATTCTTGCTTTTCCATCGTTTGTGGTGGATACACTCGTTTGAAGTCAGTGACAACTACAAATATTGCACCACAAGCAAATCACAAAGCCTTATCAACAACAATACAAGAATGAAATTCACTGCTATCATCGCTGCTCTCTCTGCTGTTGCCATTGCACAGGACAACTCTTCCAACGAGACAAGTTCTTCCACTAATGGTGTTGCTGTTCAAGGTGTCTCCTACGGTGCTGCTGCCGGTGCTGCTGTTGCTGCCATGGCCCTCCTGCTTTAAATATGGGATCAGGTCTGTTTTCTACAGTTGTAAGCCTTTGACTGAATACCGAGCTTCGGTGGTTCTAGCCAACTTCCTGTTTAATTTAATAGTACTTGCTTTGAGAGTGGATATTGTAGGCTTATAGCGACGCTTGAAAGAAACCTGCAGTGCTGCTGCTGTGGTTGACAGTATAGAGCGGAAGTTCTCAGATGTCCGTGCAATTCTTTGAGTTGTACGTTGCTAGCTGTGTATAGCGTGGCTTTAATACCGCCTGATAAGGCTAGAAGCGGGTAGTCAGGAGAGAGAGCTTGAACAAGCAACTTACACAAAGCTACACGAATTCCAGTAATTATGACTATTCGATACGTGATTGGATTATAAATCACCATGGTATCAACCATGATAGTATGAATTCTACTATGATGAGCCCTCCACCCCTTAAAACATTTAACGAGTCCTTTGCAGTCAAACACGTTGATTGCGCACTTCTGTAACCAAAACCAACGGATATACAGTGGAATCACACTATGGCGCGATAACGCAAGGGCCATTTCCAAGCCAAAAAACACAACCAAAAATACGAAAAGAGAATTCACACGGCAGAATAAACAAGCCCTAGGTCACTTCTAATTGGACAACGTTAAATTTCCTTTAAAAATCTAACCGATACATACGGAACTTATACCACCGTGGACAATTACCGTACATTTCAGCCAATAATAGAGGCCTAACTCTATTTTGTTGCTTACGCCTACATGCTTCCCCCCTCCCCAACGTGGATGTTACAACTTGCATATGCTTACTATTTACTGAAACGGTATATTTCGCGAAAATCTCCTACCGCCACGTCTCACCAACGGGGAACACGGGCCTGTTGAGTTGGTTGTATGTGTTCTATACCAAAATACAACCATATATTACGTAATGCGTATATGTTCTTCCTGAAAGAAACCAACACTTTACGAGATGTGTCAACTTTGACCGATTCGCTAGAGCCTGGAACTTTTAGTAGGAAAGACCCACAAAAACACCCCGATTCACCGTTTTGAAGCGGAGTCCACAATTTGTGGAAAAACAAAACAAGTAAACAAAACAAGTAAACAAACCAAAACAAAACACAGCATCAAGACGTTGAACGTTATAACCATGTCATTGAAGACGATTCTTATAACGTATCTCATTGGTGGGCTGACCCTGCCACCGCTGATTATTGCACTGGCGCTATTCCTGGCGTGGCGGCTAGCGCCTGAGTACAAGGAAGACGATGATGACGTTGATCTTTCTGATGTAGACTCAAAAGTGGATCCTTCGTTGAGCTTGACGGCGATTGAAGACCAATCGAGCACTGGTGTGAAGGCATATAAGTCTGGTTGGATTACCGTTACAAGGGAATACCACACGATGGTGAATGACGCTTCAGATAAACAGATTGACTCCAAGGATAACTCATCGAAGAGCGCTTACACGGCTCTATACAAGTTGGTGAAGAAGTCGAAAAATAACAAGGATGAGGACCAATCAGCTGGTCAAAGCTCGTCTTCAACAAATTCAAACAACTCAGCGCCTGCTGCGACGAAGTCTATGAAGAAAAAGAATAGGTTTTTTGGTGTGTTGAGACACGGAAACTTGTTCTTATACAAGAATGAGGACCAAAAAGATGTTCAACACGTTATTGTACTTGCAAACAACATCGTCACTATATGGCCAAGAGGTTTGCCTGATGGCCAACTATTTACCAAAAGATCAGCAATCTGTATTCTAAAACCAGCTTTACGGCGTAAATCTGATTTACCGCCAAAGTCATCGGCAGCATCGCTCAATGAATCCACAATAGAATCAAATACATCATCAACCGTTGATATCTTGGAGAGTGGTTGCTTGCCCAATAAAAAAACGGGATTCTTCATTTATTGCGACACAAATTTCCAAAAGGAAGATTGGTACTTTGAACTGATTAAAGCAACAAAGAGAGATTCTCAGGCACCGGCTTTACCATCAGAACTTGATCAGTATAACCCTTCCATTTATGCCAATGCATTGCACTTCAAGACAGCGGATATGATATCATTGATTCAAACTTTACATTCATCTGAGGGTCAACTACATACAAGATGGTTGAATGCAATCATTGGAAGATTGCACCTTGCGTTGAAAGATACAGATGTATTTGAAAAGTATGTTGAAACCAAATTACTCAAGAAACTCTCCAAGATTAACAGACCTGATTTCTTGGATGAGTTTCAAGTGAAGAAAATTGAAATAGGCGATTCTGCGCCATTCATCAGCTTTCCAAAATTGCAAACTTTAAACCCAGATGGTTCTTTGCGGGTATCTTGCAAATTCACCTACACTGGTAAGATGTCACTTCAAATTGCAACGAAGGCGAATATACCTAATTTTTCCACATTCCAAAAAAGAGATTTGAATATCCTCCTTGCTGTTACAATTAACCGAATTGATGGTCCGTTTGTGATTTGTATGAAACCACCACCTTCCAGCAGACTTTGGTACACATTTGAATCACAGCCGGATATAGATTTGACTATTGAGCCGGTTGTTTCACAACGTCAATTAACATACGGTCTTGTTACAAATGCCATCGAAAAAAAGTTCAAGGATGCTATAAGAGAGTCATTGGTGGAACCATATTGGGATGATATTTCTATTTTCGACACATCCAATGAGTTCTATAGAGGTGGTATATGGAACCAAGAAGGAAGACCAACTAATACTACACCTGAAAATGATAATTACGTTGGCGATGAGGAGGACGTTGAAAGCATGAGGTGTGATTCCGAACAAGATGACCTTGCATCTGTAACTGATGCCAACTTCAACACGGATGGTGCGCTATCTAAGGGCTGCTCCCCTAATGAAGATCATTCCTTGAGATCGAGATACAGTCAAAACTTTAGCAAACAAACCGCTCTCAGTTCAATCCATGACTTGAAGAGTCGGAAGTCCGAGGCTTCTATTGGAACTTCACACGAACAATTCCTTGCAGATGGCTCCTATGTATCAAAGGGTGTTATAAGTCAAGACAGTTTTGACTCTGAATTACAGGAAAAGTCTAAATCTACCATGCAGGTACTATCCGCAGAAACATCTGCCGGTAAAAAAGTTATATCTAACAGCATGAAGAAGATTGGTAAGTGGTACAGTGAAAAGAGCCGTGGTTCTTCTAGCAATGTTTCAAAGAATTCAAAGGATTATACCCCTCCAGAAATGATTTCCAGAAGACGTGCTCCATCTAGTGATGATCGTCAACCATCAAGAAAAACAAGTTTGACTGATATTAAATCAGCTGGACAAACAGAAGTAAATCAAAAGGTTGCGCCACAGGCTCATGCTTTCCCAGCGCAATACATGTATGGGTTAGAAACACAAACTCCAGACACAGATTCTGATCAGACGAGACGCTCCTTACCTTCACGAATCCCCGAGATGACCATGCCACACTCGGTAGACAGTAACACTCCTGTGAGTCCTTCCAGACCTAGAAGAAAGCCTGTGTCTGCTGACACAGCTATTGAGATATTAGCGACCGAGAGAGATATTGGAGATTTTACCAGGGCTGCTACTGAGGATCTTGACAAAACAATGTCTGATAGAGTTGCTGGGGCTATTACAGGTGTTACAGCTCAAGACGAAAGCGCCAGCGCTTGTTCATCAGATGTGACTTCATTACCACAAGAAGTTCCTACATATTCAGAACCTGCTGTTAAGGTACCAGCGCTCCCTCCAAGAGAACAGGATTCTGGGAACACTCCTGTGTCGCCACCGTCTCTTCCACCGAGAGATGAAGTTACTACTCCCTCGTCGACAGCTCCTCAACTGCCTCCACGGAATATTGTTGCAGTACCAGCGGTAATAGAGCAAGAATCAACTGTTCTGAGTGCCACTTCTACCACAATCCCAACTGTGCCTGATTCAGAAAAGGAGATAGACATTCTAAATACTAACACTACAGGCAATTCATAAAAATGCACATATTGTTATTGTTTGTTTGTCTTTTCAAGAAATTTCTAGTAGCTATCACCAAAATGCCATCCACCCAATATACATTTGACAAAGATTCTCTACAGAAGTTGCTTGTTGAATTAAGAATCCCGTTTGTCCAGCAACACTCATGGGTATTCCCTCCTTGTCCAAGATACCTCTGATTTTCCTTCTTATCGTGGAGAGAGCAGCTTGAGGTGTATTCCTATTCCGTCTTTTCTGTGACCAATCCATTATAGGATCGTGCAAGAAGGACTCAAGGATATTCATCAACGGTGTCTCGTTTGCTCTAATCAAACGCAACGTCACCTCACAAGACTTTCTAAAGGTCCCTTCAACCCCAGTAATGCCAAACGCATCAACCATGTTATGAGTGAGTCTGAATGGAACACGTTCAGGAACCGATAGTTCAAGACCTTTTTCAAACAAACAGTCAAAATCAACATGAAGTACACCGCCGTCTTTCTCGTTAAGAAGGATGTTCTCTCCATGACGATCTCCAAGACCAAGCATATATCCAACCATTGACATCACAGCAGTGGTTTGAGTATAGTTATTCCTGGCTTCATACCAAGATGATGGATCAGGGAAATTCTCAATGAACCATGCATATAATACTGGTGGATATTTGGTAATAATCTCTGTCTGGAATTTCTCTGCTTTCTCCTCGATATCACAATCCATGTCAAGGATCTTTCTGATATGTGGAACATCCAACGCAATGTTGTTATTAGCATAATGAACCTTGAGAATATCACGCATAGTTCTGCTATTCTCAACCCATTCAATAATACCGTAATTCTCATTCAGTGGGATAACAGCATAAGTCTTAATATACAGCTTTCTTTGTTCAGAATCATAGTTTTTCTTCAATAGATGATCCACTCGTGATGTGAACTCCATTAATTTGGCATCTTTTCTCAGATCATCATTGGGTTTACACAGTATTCCATAAATGAGACCATCTGATCCTCTCAAAAAAAGGTGCTTAGGTTGCTGCATAGATGACAAGACATCGACTCTATTCTCAAATTTGGCAATGGTAACCCTTGAAGAGCTTGGAAATGCGTTGTGATTTTTAATAGCTTGAACGGAGAGAGGGAGAGTGATATCAAAGTTGGTTTTAACAGGAACAACTAGCGGTGATGGTGTCACACTGTAGTCAAAATCAAAATCATCTCTTAAAGATAGCGTTCCCTTTCGTGAAGCCTTTCTCTTAGATACAGCCATAAGCTGGTTAAAGAGTTTCTTTGACTTATCTAATATCTTGATATTCTCTCCAGAACGGGCCTTGTCATGCTTTGACGCTCCAAACATATCTAGGATCACTTTCCCCTTCCTTTCTCTTTCTTTTTGGACTGACTTGTACTGAGCTAGTACTGACCATAGTGCATGTGAAGGATATTCACTAACGACAAATTGTGATATGATAATCAATAGTTGAGCCGTTTTACTATGTGAATGAAGGATACGTGATAACACCTGTGATAGTACTGTGTACCAATAGTAAGCAGGAAATTTCTCAGAGTATTTGTATATCTCTTCTAAGATCCCAGTGATATTCTTTTTCCTGTCGTTTAATGCTGTCACTTTCATTGAGTCAGACAACTCTAGAGGAACTTCACTAATGTTTTCAGCAAAATCCAGCCAAACTGTCACCACTTTAGGTAATGCCTCATATAAGTACTTCGTACCACATAACAAAGACTTCAAATAAAAGCTTATGGTTTTCCGTTCAAGCTCACCAGATATATCTTTAAGATCTATTGATTGTCCAGATTTGCTCTTCAGTTCGAGTAGCTTATTATAGAACTTTCCCAATGTATAATAGGGCTTCTCCCAAGTTGGATCGATTTTGATGGCACGAGTGTACTCCTCCACAATCTTACTTGAGCTGCTGTTATTCGATATATCAAGCCATTCGGTATATTTTAACTGCACTTTGGCTTGTCCCCTTGGATCTGACAGTGTCTTAAGTTTCAGATCTTCCATTAGAGCAAGTGCACGAGACTGATCTCCCTGGGCCCAAAGAATCTTGGCGTATTCTAAATCAGTAGCATCGCTCTTTAGTCCAATCGCCTGAATGACAGCCGGTGTAGCAAGATCTAGCCTGTTGTTCTTTCTAGCTGACTTGGAAGAGTTAAGCCACAACTCACCAATGTCAGTTGTTGCAATATTGCTCACGCAAGAATCTGCTGCTCTCCTGATAGAAGATATTGTCCAATTGGACCTGAAATCGTTTCCTGTATGTAACATCCGAGTGTTCAAAAGTGTCTTGACTTTAGAGAAGTTTGTCTTTGAAGATTTGAGTATGTTCTGTACATCAGTAACTGAATGAAGAAGAACAAATTGTGATCTGTTCTTTCTTAAGGATGCCCGTCTGTCCAATCCAAGATCGGATCCCAAAAGAAGGAAAGCATTGTTGAAATCTTCCAGCAAAGCGCTACCCGTATTGCGAGGATTCAAGAGCACCTTCCCGAGATGATAGAATACCAAGTTGTTAGAATCAGTAATCTCACTGTGTAACTCGATATGAGATATCCATTTTTTCAAGAAATCCTTGTTTCCAGACAAGATAGAAGCTTCTAAACCGATATCAAGCCAATCCTTTTTGATGACCTTGGATTCAACAGTTAGAAGGGAGTCCAGTTTGTTTAGGGCGTCTTCATAGAGGTTATGGTCAAAAAGTGATTTCAACAAACGGGTATCAGCATCAAGAACCAAAGGTTGAAAATCTATATTGCCCAATGTATTGAAGCAATCCTGTGCCATTCTCCAGTTATCACTGTACTCAAGCTCGGTTATTCTATCTTCCAGAGTCTTATTCGAGAACGTTTTCAACACACCATCCAACGCATCATAGTCTCCAATGCTGGCATACATGTTCTGTAATTGACCAAAGAACGACGACCCAAACTCGTTGATGGAACCTGAACGATAACATTGTTCCAAATAAAGAACGGCCCTTTCATAAGAGTTTGCTTGGTATGATCTCTTTGCCATCAATTGTTGTGGAATGCTCTCTAGCAGTTTCGAAACCGTTGATATCCAAGAATCTGTCTTCTTCACGCCTTTCCTCTTGAGAAATTGCTTTCTTGCAAAAATCCACTTTCTGAAATAATCCAAAAGATTGAAAACAGTTTCGTACGAGAGCCTCAAATTGTCAGCGGCCATATGGTGCACTGATTCAATATCAGTCTCCAAGACTGTCATCATTTCCAATCTAATCTCTTTCATCAAAATCTGATCAGAAATGACAGCATGGAGGGCAGCGTATGGAAGCAGAAAATTGCAGAAAGATATGCTCTGTTCTTTCACTAAAGATGAACACGTTGTGAAGATCTTTGAGACTTCTGGTTGGGTTCCCCGTTTCAGCAAGTCTAGTGTTAGATGTCGGAGCCACTTACTGTGATCCCAAGTCACATCAAAGATTGGGTACTTCAACGGTGTATACTTGCTCACTGAAGCTGTGTATTTGGAAGAAACAAGGGGTGTCAAAGTTGATTGGGCAACATCGCTGAACTGAGACCAAAGCATGTACTCCGAGCTCGTGACATCTGGGTTCTTGACATCAAACTTCGTCGAGTCCAGGCCACTTAGTTTAAGAAATTCTTGCATGGCGTACGCTAAAAAGACTTGTTTTGTTGGATCTTCAGAAGCCCAAAATGATGGTACCAAATAGTCATTCAAAAACGTCAGTAAGAACTTGATGGTTTCTCCATGATGTGTAAAATCAGCTGCAACAATGATTTGGTCTTTCTTCTTTTCAACCTCGAATTTTGCCGGATCCAAAGCACCAATCTGTCCCAAACACTGTGAGCACTTTATAGTAACATTGTCATCTGTCTTGAACTTGTTCAATATATCTAATAAAGCACTCAAAAGATTCGACACCATCGGTGCAAAGGAAGGTTTCAAAAGATACGTATTGTAAAATTCCTGGTTATATTCGTTCAAGAAACGGCCAAGATCAACAAGTGCCTGGCATACAACAAACTTGTTGTCATGTTTGCATCTTCTGGTGATATCATTCAACAATGCGTGAGGTTTGTCTGCCTTTCTTATAGCATTGAAAATTTTGGAGTACATTTCGGCAAGGTCGTCATTACCAGCTAAAGAGTAAAACGTGTAAAGATGCTTTTCTTTGAAAGAGTAGGATTTCTCTAAGAAAACACCAATGAGTTTCCGGGCTTCCAGCTTGCATCTATGATCAAACAATTGCCATTTCTGTATAACTGTAGCAATAGATTGGTCAAGCAGAGTCACCAAATGCGCCTCCTCCAAGTGCTGAACGAGAACTTTCCAGCATTTCAATGCTGCTTCCTTCAATAAGGGACTATCGAGCTTTGATTGCAATGAAGTATAAATTTGAGGCAAAGCCGAAACAATTACTGGACCGGATATTTGAACCAGTAATTCAATGGCACGGAATGACTTGAGCTTTTCGTCATATGGTTGAAACCCTTTGGTATCACGAATGGCATCAGTAAATAAATTGACGATACCAAGTGTGTTTTTTTGGAAAAATGTTGAAACACGTTCTTCTGACGGTACCTCAGGTGTTGCCAATTGCAGCACAAACCTGATTGACTTCATGATTAATTCGTCACTCTTACCATCAGCCCCATGAATCTTGAGAAGTTCCCAAATCGGTCCTAATGGAGATCCAATTATGGCACTTAAAGATGTTTTTGATATCTCTGGACAGGCATTCGAAAGAATTCCAATGATCTTACCTTCAGAAGGGTCAGAAAGAGATGTCAGTAAAAATGCCAGAATCCGGGACTTATTCGTGAGCACGAGTTCTAGCTTTGTTTTTCCTTCACGGCTAGCAGCGATCTCAGCGATTATATCTCTCTGATAGTAGGTCAGCAGATAAGGTATGGTATATGAATGATATCTCCAAAGAATTTGATTGAGAGGAACACCAAGTAGGTCAGAAATTCTCTGTGCAACAGCTGGCTTTGTAGCCATTTGGCGGGCAATGTTCACACTACAACTTGGAAGCACAAGGGATAGAAGTTTCCAAGGAGTCTTCTCCTTCATGGCTGAGATCATTTCAATTTCATGAAAAGCCATTGAGCACTTGAAAGAACTTTGCGAATTCAAAAACCCAACCAATTTCAATAGGATAGAATGAATTCCTAGACTCTCTGTAGACATTGCCAGCTGACCCCAGATCATTACTGTAGATTCAACTAGGTATGGATACGATTCAAGGTCAAACGAGTTCGCAATCTTCATGATGTGACCGGTGCAGCTCTCATAAAGATTGTGCTTCGATTTAATGTAAAATGGTATTGATCTCACGGCAAGTATTCTCGTATTCCTATGTGGTGAAGACAATAACCGTCTCCAAAATAAAAATGATTGGCATGTCGGTGTGATGTTTGGTGGTTGAAAATGTGCAAAAAACTTGTGCATGGATTCCAAAGCAGCCATTTCAAGAATACTCTCATCTTCTGGTATGGAACTAAGTAAACCGAGAAGTATGCTCCACGCCTTCTCAACGTCACTCTTTGATAACATATTTGGTCTGTCATAGTCAATCACTTCAAACAGTTGCAGAGAGCAACAAACAGAGCATGCTCGTAGATCATGTATATAGGAATCAGTAGCTTGACATACAAAGTCACCAAGAGATAGAATACATCTGTATAAATCTGTTTTTGAAAGATCCCCTAGTTGTTTAAGTGAGTTGATCCATGACGAAAATGAGGTGGCACCTGTTTGAAGTAATAATCGATCCACTGGAGAATTCGACTGATTATGTTGCAACTTTGCTATTATCTCCAGGCGAATTTGATCAAGTAGTTGGTCCTCGAATGCATTGTTGAGTGAAGGCAGTTCAACTGAAGGATTTGTAGCAAACTCTATAAGGTTGACAACTTGACAAAGAGTGTCATCGCCTAGAGATGCAATGCGGTTTTTCAACGCTGGTAAGTCAAGAGAAAATTTCAAAAGTTCAACATTATCCTCCTCCAAGCACCGTCTTAGTACTTTCATCAGGGAATAGGCAATGTTTGACCTTAGATGAGGCTGAGATGTAACTATTTGAGGTTGTAGAGAGTTTTCACAGAATGCTAGGAAATATTTGAACCTCGAAACAATGATATAGTCTTCATCCATGCAGTAGTTTAACAGGCTTATAACCATGTAAGATTTGATGTTATCCATTGAAGCTGACTGTAGAGGGTTATCCTGTGAAGATAAAACATACTCTATTTTCCTAGCTGCAGTTTCAAAGAGTTGGTCAGACGACGGATCAATCATCATTTTCTTCATCATTTCTGGATCAACCATCAGAGAAAACAGATTTGTGCATATTGCCAATAACCCACAGAGCTTTACACTAGAGAATTGTTTGAATAGACTCGAAACAAAGGATTCCAACATCTCTGTGAAGAACTCACGAACTTGAGCTTTATAAGATGAAGATTGTAGCTTTGTTGTTGTGAGATACACCACCGTTATCATAGCTGCTTTCAAGCTTCTCAGGATCTTTTCATTCCCAGTGTCTAAGGACTGTATCAGTGTCGTAAGTACCCACCTATACGTTGGTGTATTCTGTGTTGTATGATGCAATAGCTGAGGGTTCTTTTCACAGATCGTTTCTATAGCCTTTAAACATCTGCAAACAAGCTGTTCCTGAGCTGATTCTATACGAGGGAGTTAGAATGGGTAATGACTTGTAGAATCTCAATAGGAATAAAGACACATACCTGGTGGTGGTTGATTATCGGTAACTCCATGTGTCAGTATAAGATCGAGCATCTTGATCTGAGTCTCATCGGATTCATCATCGAATGAGACCCCATCAATGGCAGAATCTACCAACTTCTTGAGCGCTTCCACTGTTTGGTTCATCAGACAGCGTCACCTTGCCGACTTCTTAACAACCGCCCTGTCGTTCAAAGTTGTAGAGTTGTCTGTCTTGATGGGCAAAACCATCAACAAAAGCCATTCTTCTGTTTTCGTTTTGGTTTTCGTGATATACACACGCACGCGTCAAATAAACAAAACAACTAACCACGGCGATATGTACAAAGCACTAACGGTTTAAATTAGCATAAGACTAAAGAAGTTGTGTAAACTATGCATTGAAGGATGATGTATAAACTATGATAACAAGTCACTAAACGAATGGGTAGGTGGTATGAAATATGAAGATGATATAGGATTGTTCCTTTCGCACTAATTTTCCTATCTCAGTTGAGCATCGTAATTAACTGGACGTCTATGAAGTGAAGACTGTTAGTATAACTCGAGGTTTGAGAATCAACAGTACGCTGGTGGTACTTACTTGAACAACAAGATATGTGGTTCTGGTGCATGTGTTTCGTAATGTTCCCAACCTAAGGATTGTGTAATTCCAAGACCACGCCATTCATCCTCCAGAAGGATACGAAGGGTGCCTGTTTCGCTGTTGAAATAGTCCGAAGGGATCACTTTAAGCATCGGCTTTGGTAGCATTACATGACTAGTTCATTCGTCTTGGTTAGTGGTCTTGTCCAGGAGTAAACTTGTAAATAGCACTTACCGATATTCAAACTCATCATCGGAATATCTGTCCAGTAGATTGTTAGTTAAAAAGAATTACGGGGATGAAACCAAACACTGCTGTGCTAATAGTATACACACCTTGGGGAATAATGGATATTATCCTGAAATTCCAGGACCCTCGCCCGTTCAGCATCCGTAAGTTGACGACCTCTAAAGCTCATTGTCTCACAGGAACAGCGAAATCAACACCAAAGTAATGAGAGAACCAGTAGTATTGCTTAAAACCAATGGTAAACAAACGAAAATTCAATCATCTGTTTTTGCGTCGCGTCCTACGGACTTGTCGAGATCTCAAGCGTCGTTGTGTGGTGCTTACCGGTTTTTATCGGGCCTGATTCCAAATATACCAGGAAAATGTTCCAAGTTCGACCCTGATTTGTCTCCTTTTTATTTTGCTGTTGTTATTTTTGTGTTGTTATTTTTGTGTAATTTTTTTTGTTTGGGTTTTTTTTTGGTTTGGGTTTTTTTTTGTTTGTTTGTTCGCTTCGGTGCGTCTTCGTTTGAACTGAGAACATGTACCAAGAGCCGTTTCATATTTCAAATCAACTTGAATCTCAAAGCCTCAAATTTTGAACTAACGCTGTGATTTTTCAGTGTAAAATTGCTCTCGTTCAAAGCTCGGTGCTTTGTTATCGTTAAGGATCTTGTTGTTTTATACTGGAAAGTTTGTGTGTGTATCCTGCTCGTTCTCAATCTCCTTCTGGTTAAAATCATCTTCTGCATAGCTGCCAAAAGAATTGCTTTCCCTATAAGACAACAGAATCTAACACATTACTAATTCAAACTCATGAAATTGGACAAGGATATGGCTTCATCACACATCAATGTTGGTGTTAAACCAGTCATCCCTTCAAAATCATCAGCACGAGACAACGGTGAACTCATTCTGGGATATACACAGGCAGGATATAGCAATGTGTTGGTTTCAATAACAAACTTCCAATACCGTGAAAAGTCCAAAAGAGCATTCCAACTTTCGAAGAATTCGTCGAGCCTAAAAGTTCCTAGTCCATCGGTCCAGGACGTCAACATATATTCAGGTCCTCATGTCGAAAGTACCATTGGTCTTATTGCTTCATGGATCGAATTGGAACACGAAAACGATTCAATAGCAGAATTCTCAAGACAGGTATTGATGCATGAGTTGGAGTATGCAAAGTTCATTGGGTTGAAACACATCATAATTGCACCTCCAAAAGACTTACAACGGCTCTCTCAGTTCTCTAATATCATACAAGATATCCTACAATTCACATCTGAATCCTTGATCACCATCTCTATATCACTACCAATATGCGAAGAACTCAAGGAGAATTCAATTGACCCCCTTGGAACGTGGGATATGTGGAACTCAATTAGAACTTCTGTGGATTACAATGATCGGTTAAAATTGTCACTTGCACTTACAAAGGGCTCCATACCATTAGAAGTTGTTTACAGATGGTACTCAGAGCCAGTATCGTGTCTGTTGATGTCATCTTCGATATTTCTCATTAATAACAAGGGTTATCCAGTCCTCTCAAAACCAAATCAACAAATTCTGGAAATATTCAAAATCAAATCTCCATTATTACTTTTGCACGGATTAGAGAAAGCACCTCAAGCCGTTGAACATTCTGCATACATGCAATATCTCAGATATATAACGGTGAAAAACCATCAACCATTGTCAAAGATCGATGAGTTTGGAATGTCTCATAATGACATTTTGCTGCATCCCTTACAACCACTCCATCAAAACTTGGATAATTTCACCTATTCCGTTTTTGAGTGTGATACTATAAAATACGATCTTTATGGGAAGGCTATCTTTTCTGCCTTGAATGACCTTTCTCAACTTACCAAGATCAATATTACCATCGCCGGTGCAGGAAAAGGTGGGCTTGTTGATTGTGTATTCAACATCATTACAAAGCTCGAGATGCAATGCAAATGTGTTGTGACAGCAATCGAGAAGAACTCATCTGCTGTGATAAGTTTGGAACAGCGCAATATCATTAAATGGGGATCATCAGTTCAAATAATACACTCCGATATGAGATCTTGGACGCCCAAAGAAAGTTATAATATTATCATTTCGGAGCTTTTAGGAAGCTTTGGATGCAATGAATTGTCGCCGGAATGCCTTAAACCATTGGAACAGTACCTTGATCGAGAACACGGAATATTTATACCTCAAGAATATACCTCGCACTTAATACCAGTTTCAAGTCCCAAACTGTATACAAAGTTGCAGGCTCTTGGTGACTCAAATGCTTTCCATAAGCAATACGTCTGCAAATTGCACGAATATTCTCCCTGTTGTCATAAGGCGAATGATCTGTGGACTTTTTCCCATCCTTTAAGAACTGGCTTCACAAAAAGATCCATAACAACGTTCAGGATACATTCTAAGACTACTATTCACGGGCTTGCAGGATACTTCAGTGCAAGATTGTACAAAGATATTATCATTTCGACTAAGCCAGATGAGCATACACAGGATCTAATTTCTTGGTTCCCATTCTATTTCCCCCTTGAAACTCCTTTGTATGTAACTGATGATACAGAATTGGAAATATCGATGATCCGTGGCCATAGTGAAGGTAGAACTTGGTACTCATGGTCATTAGAATGTTTCATGTATCTTATTGTTCCGAGTGAAGACCGGGAGGAATTACAGATTCGTATCAGGACAAACGGCACTAAAATTCACAATCATAAAGGCCAAGCATATGCAATCGAGGAGTCAATAATACCTTAACTAGGGGGGTAGTCAAGCCTCGCCTAATAATAACTTGACCAGAATTACTTTCATCAATTCACTGTTGCCTTGGATCTATGAATCTGCGAAGGAATGTTTTCAATGAGTTTGACATTGTAGTTAATGTTCTGAATAATAACCTTTAAACATCTTGTCTGAGTGGGCTTTAAATAAGTGTACTCCTACTCATGAAACAAAAATAATTGCAAAACAGTGGGGTCGAACAGTTGTAACAGGGTTTCAAATGTTCTATCAACTGGTTTCATCATTCAAAGAATCTTAGTTCAACTGTGATCATTTGTTTGGAGCTCAGTCATCGTGCTACAGAACAGTTGGTTCGATTTTAGAACATATGCAAAGTTTCTCCTTAGTGGCGCCATAATACTTCTTTTGCATAAGATTCTCATTATCTTTAGGTACGCTGGATGAAATCTAATTGTTGTGCTGTTGGTTTGTCCTTTGAAATAAAAAAGTTTAAGTAAATTAAACTCAGGGACCATATATCTGTGCAGCAGTGTTCTTGTCTATCCTGAAAATTTTTTCCTTCTATAGTTTGACCTTTGATGTAATTGATATTTGTCCATGTTTCATGTTTGGAAAGGCTAAACTTTATTAGAAAAGTAACATGTTTTTGAGAAATTAAAACGAATAAAGCGGCCCTAACCATCTGAAAAATGAATAATCATGCAGGAATTTTTCCGAAGTGCCTGTGTTCAATGGTCACTCGGAAAAATGTGGTCAGATTTCTCTGCCTTCAGGAAGGCTGAACTGACATGCCTGTCTGTCTTCGGAAAAACATTTCTTTTTGACGAAAGGCAAAGACCTGGAAAATCTGAATGTACGACTCAAGAAGTCAACATGTACATGAGCGGCAACTTTTTCAGTATTGGACAAATCCTGTATGTTAATAGAGAACTGCTTCAATTGTCCATTATCCTGTTTTAAGAGTAAAAGATTAAAGAAATCAAGTCTGCTGTCCTGAAGTCAAGGTTCACAGATGCAAATCACTGACGGGTTGTCAGATTAAGTTGCGACTCGCCATATATCATAGTAATAGCAAACTTGATAGCACTTTATTTAGTTACTGAAAGCAGAGAGTTTCAGTTGTAAATTTGTACGAAGACGTCATCGATGGACTGAGATATCCTCATTCTGTTGAGCTACAAATCTGTGATCAAAAAAGAAAGAGAAAAACAAAAACAACCACATTATATTACTAACATTCAGAAATATTTAACTTTGTTCTGAATTGTAGATGTTATGGCGCTCTATTATTCAAATTTGGTCAAGTTGAAAGTCCGTTATAGCAGTAATTTCTTTTTTGGTAAGCTTTCAAACACTGACCACTTCTTTTACTGATTCCGCCCAGCATCACCCATTTGACGCCTCTCGCCTAAATTTCAGTAACTGTATATTCCTATCAAAGATGATCTCTTAATTAAACTCTAGACTCGCCACGAAAACTTAATCCGAAGTTATTGGCAGCAAATACTTGAACTCTGCATATATCACCAGATCCAGCTGTATTTGTATTTCGTTAATTTCTTTATATGCCAAATGTTTTTTATGGTTGAAGCAGTTGAACGTCATTCAGAAACCCTGATAGATAGTCCTCGTTTCATTATAACAAAACAAGACTTATCAAGGGTATACTCTTGGTTTCAGTCTTTGCCTTGTTTTGCCTTAGAGCCAGTATACAGGCTCAGTCATGTATACTGAAGTGACATTTACGGTTGGAATCACTGTTGTTTAGACTCTAAAATTGATTCATAATGCTCGTAAAAGTCTCTACTGAGTATATACAATAATGTATATAGCTGGGTTGTTCTATGCTCACTGTGTGATAAAAACTAATTGACTTTTGTTGAATACTTTGATTATTTGCACTTCCCTCAAATCTGAGTCATTTCAGCACCCACTTTGGCACTACAAGTACGTTGGAGTCATTATAACACATATGTTACATGAGGTTGGAGATCAACTGGAATGTTATGAGACAGGGTTGAGGTTATGAACCGTGCTAAGGAAGAAACCAGGGCACTGGTTTTAACAATTTGTTGTTGGTTGCTTTTCGAACCTTCTATTATATCATCTATACATTAGATCATCGAACACATGACCTAGGTGATAGGATTAGTATAGTTCATTACTGTTCTACCCCTTGAGCTAACATTTGATTGAGAAAGTCTACAATCTAGCTCTCTGCCGATAATAATACATCTCTTCGAACATTAATAGGTTGTTTGTCCATCCTGGTCTTCATTGGAATATATCTCAACATACAATGTTGACTGTGCTTGTTCGGTGTCCAAAGTGTGATATTCCCCTGTTACAGCTTCGACCACTAGCCTAAGTTGGCTATCTGGATTGAATATTCACATTTAGTAGTATAGTATATAAAAATTGCTAAAGACTAACTTACGATTAAACTGTTTTGGTCCAAAGTTTAAGCCCGAGGAGTTGATTTTGATACGATATGTAATCATCAAAACGGGTACTGAAAGTAGCCGAAATAAACGCAGTTGTGTTTAACCGCAAAGATATTCCGTACTGGGAATTGAATAAGAGAGCATACAGTATAGAAGAGGGGAGAACTGTTAGCAGATCAATTCATAGTCTCTAAGAAGTGTATGTTTACCCCTCTACCATTTGTTACAAACGATGACCCCTTCCCCTCCCCTGTTGGTTTAAGCGCACATCGACCCTACCAGTATAAGTTAGCAGAAAACTAGACATGTACAGATTTTTTTGCCTGGAAACTATACGAAGCAGCTACATATTTACGCACCCGGAAACCGTGAAATATAATGCCCAGCCAACCGATAGGCTAAGCGGCCGGTAGTTTCGGAAAATTTTTTGAAATTGAAAAAGAAATTACTGATTGCTCGAATGAGGTGAAAAATTCATGATTCAAACCATTGACTTGATTGAAATATATCGAAATCTTTATATAGCCAATGATTTACTTATTTCTTTAAGATGTAGTCCAAAGCTTGGAAAAACCGCTGTCCGGCATTTGAATAAATCTTGCGGACTAGCCGATTGGCTTTCCACATGCTTAGTAGTACATTTGCGATTACGCGATCGGCTCAAACTTGGTAGCATATTAGTGCACATTACAAATTTCAACTCTTCTCATTTTAAAAGCTTCTAGTTAATAATCAAGCCAATTGACTCATCAATTGGAAAAATCTCATATTCCTATTCATCCAATTGACACATATAACATCATCAACCCTACGAAGTCAGTGGTACTAGAATAATTGCGCACGAATACACTCCAAGGGCCCATTAATCGTGTAGGCGATACCAGCGTCGAAAATAATATCTTGTTCCAAAATCCATGTTCCAAGACCTTGAACGCACTGTTAAAACTTTTAGTGACGAGATAGGTTCTACATACTGTGACTTCTGCCTCTAAAATCGCTGAGCTCATCAAACTTCCTTAGAGAGTGAATTGAGCTCGTGGACAATCTGAGGAATGGAATTTAATACCAGTCTAGATAAGGACTAACACTGTAGCGCACTTAGCATTTGTTACAAACCATCAAGATCTTAACAATTGACTCTCTGAATGGTGTCTGACTTGTGAATGTTACAGTAGACTCTGTGTACGCTAATTGGACTCGTAGAGTATTGCTAATAATCTGTATTATGAATTTTATAGATGACCTCTTGCCTCTACCGTTCAACAGAGATCCGTGAAGTGAGCGGGGCGAGAAAGAAAGAAAAAAACATGTTGGGAGAAACTTCCATCTTATATGGGTATCGGTAAATTCAACAGCACAGTAATGCATTTGGAATTGATCATCTGGCCATTTTAAAGCGAACGTATGGAGAGTTGATGATGATTTTAACCCTTGAGGCCAACAAAGGTACGATCTTTATTTTATTCAGACTTTGAGCATCACAGAATTACAAACTTAGAACTGACAACCATCCACGGAAACAGTTTGAAAAGACCAACAATTACGGGATCACGCAGGACCATCCCGAAATGTCCTAAAATTAAAGCAAATGTCCTGTCTTCAAAGGTGTGGCATCATCGGACAAAATCCATGTGGGAACAGGGCTGATATATGCAATATTATGTCTGGACATGCAATGTGTCGTCTGTTTAAAATTTCACGGCGAATTTTGGGACGACAACAAAGACATGCTGCAGGTCGAAATTTGTGACGAGGGTGTTTGAGATGATCTGGGAAATGGTATTTAAATGGGTGCAACTACCCCTTACTAATAGGAAATGAAATACCTGTTATTCTTTATAACTATCAATCAACTACAAGGAACTGATAGTGTTCTCAATCATCACAACACTCAACTCACTCTCTGTTTATAACAATGGCTGCAAGTTTTGAAGACATCACCAACTTTGACTGGGACAACCTCTCTGAGCAGCGTCTCAAACAGGAAACTGAATCTGAATGGTTTGATAAGCTTATCAACACAGAAACTGCTGCTGCTTCTTCTGTGTCAACCACCAGGGCCACTTCTCCATTGGAGTTTTCCTCTTTATTTGACATTGAAGAGGACGTTAGTGGAAAGAGCATGTTTTCGTCAACAGCAACATCATTGGACAGCACACCAGTGATCAAGGCGGAGGATATGGTGCTCCCAATCCCACAGCTAGATATACTTGATGATAATACTGGCTTTTCAAGAAACAACTCCATATCCTCACTGTGCTCAATTGGCTCCGAACAGGAACAATCAACAAATACCACCACAGTGGCCAGTGCTACCGAAACCACAGCTACAAAAGCGCCAAAGCCAAAGAAGAAAAGAGCACCAAGAAAGAGACTCACGGCTCATCAGAAACAGGCACACAACAAGATTGAAAAACGTTACAGAATCAACATCAATGCTAAGATTGCCGGGTTGCAACAGATCATTCCTTGTCTCCGTACTGAAAAGACAGCCTTTGAGATTGGCGATGGTCAAAAGCCAGATGAAACCATTGATGTACCGCGTCTGAATAAGAGTATGATTTTGGAAAAGGCCACTGGTTATATTCTTCAGTTACAGGAGAACGAAAAGAAGATGCAAGAAGAGTTGATCCAATTGAAAAATGAGATCATGAAGCTTAGAGGTACAGTCCCAAGCATGTGAAGGCTGCCTAGTTATTGGTGTGTTCTTTTCGTTGACGAAGTGATCCCCTTTTTTCTTCCATCGTTGGTATGATGGTTTGTTGTTTCAGTTCAATTTGGGGTGTTGGTAACACCCCCCCTTATTATGTGTTCACGGTTTAATGTATAGAGTTTTTTTTTTAAGTCATAAGGTTTGTCTCCAATTGTAACTGACTGTATAGAGCAATAAGCCTAGAAGCTATACTGAACTTCAATTCCTTTGTGGGTAGGTTGGATATACTTTTTTTGTAGGAATAGTTGTCTCTCTGTTGAATGGAGGCACATGGTTATCCACGTTGTTGGCGTAATTGATTGGCTGTCTATTTATGAATGCCTTGGAAGTGTTTTGTTTTATGACGCTCTATGAATAAAGTTTGAGCACCTTGCCCCTTATTCCATCAACATAGTTTTGCTCAATGCAAATAAAAATTACACGTGCGGTAATTGTAGTCGATGAACATACAGCCAGACAAAATGGCCGTCAAAAATGCTAGATCTTGACACGGCCACGTACTCAGGAGTCTTAATCTCATGAAAATAGTCAATTCTACAATTTTAATAAAACATAGGGGTTGGATGAGTAGTGTACACTGCTGCAGTCTGATCCGTTACTTGAATTGCAATTGACTTGGTACATCCCACCCACGATGGATCGGTACACCCGCAAAGCAAGGTGCAAAGAGCTTATATCCCGAATATCAAGAAAAAATTGGCTTTGTTATATAAAAATTAGAGGGGTTTCTCACTCTTGGAAGCTAAGTTCTCACTAAGTCTTGCTGATGTATGATGTGGGTATTATCTTCTGTACAAAATTGCGCACCTTGATTGGTTTTAATTAGCTCACCCCTTATCAAACGTCATGATTTTATTGCTTGGCCTTAGATCTTTATGAATATCTCTTACATCTTTTGCAAGCACATTTGCAAATATTTGCTGTGGTTGATGCAGTTGAAGTGCAGAAAAATAAGACAACCACTAAATAAGGTTGGCATAAAATTTGCAGCAAACAGGTGCCTCGTTGTACCAAATCATGTGTCGATCGCTATTGGGGGAAGCTTCAAAGACACCTCCATCAAGGTTTCTGGTTAATTAGCTGGATTACAAATATACGCCTTATTTCTAATCCACGAGGAATAAGCCGCAAGGGAATACATGTGAAATTCTATATGGCTCTACCACATGTTATCCAACTGTCCAAAGAAAAGAGAGTTGAAACTCTAGAACCTTTGGTATCAAGTACATGTTGTTTGCAAAGAAAATAAAGTCAATCGGTTGGGTGATAGTTGAATAAGCCGCTTCCGCGATCTTCCATTGCATTCCAGAAGTTCTTTGAATACTCGATGAAGTTACAACTGTTACAATTTCAACACACGCCTTCAAACTTGAAACTCCACTTTGAAATTAGAGTAGACAAATACCTAAGGCTAAATTTTTGACTTCTGAATTTCAAATTACGAAACCATAAAAGTGCAATATTTTACACAGCGCATGCTTTATTGCTAAAGCAAATTCGGCTTCAAGATGATGTACAAAAATTGCAATCCTCTAGTGGTTGACGTTCAAGAGCTTATGATTCAAGGAGCTGATAAGATAACTAAATAATATTTTCTATTCGTTCTCTGTTCAGTTTATGAAGTAAATCAATCTCGTCATTCAGTAAATATCCATTTGATAAGCAACCGTTTAAAGTCTATACCAGTAATGGACAACACGCATTGTGTCTCTTGTTTCCGTCTTCCCTCCTGCCGCCTCCCCCCTTAAATGTAAATTTGCGAACAGTAGCTGGAGTTAAGAACAACATCCCACCACAGATTAAATTCAGAACTTTGTATGGAAGATAGCCTTAAAATACAGAACTTATTCCACGTCCAAGGGAGAGAGAACATAAAGGACATGTGGATACCATGGCTTATTATGAGCAGACATGTAAGGTTAATCATAGCCTGATAACTGCCTGATCTACACTTACAGCACCGTTCTTTATGTGTGATTAAGTTGTCTAGTTGAAGGTTTCTTGGACTTATTCTTATCGGGATGCATCCTAGAAATTCGATTTTGTCCATTTTTTGTTGTGCCGATAGGATTATACAGCTTTATCTCAGAGATAACCAGTCCAAATCCCCATGTAACACAACCATGAAGTATGATCTGCAAAATGTATGGACTTATTTCGATCTATAACTAAGTTTAAGCACTCCATACTCGGCTAATATATTCTTACAACTGTGGAGGTACCGTAAGCCGATAGCAATCTTGGTCAATGACTATTTCAAACTCTACACCGAAACTCGATAACTCTAGTTCTAAGTTCCATGCTATTTTTGACAATACATTCTTTGCCGTCATTACCGTAACTATAAACAGAGTTGTCAACGATGTATTGAATAAACAAAACATCGGGTACTATTTGCTTGCACTCACGCGGTGTCGGTTATCCATGAATATCAGAATTCACCAACGACTCATTCAAAATGGGCCAACGATATCAGTCCCTTGAACCCCTGATTGAATAGTCTACTTAAAGCCCATGCAAATAGTTCAACTACACCAAACCGATGTTATCTTTCTTCAAAGAACAGTCATCCTTCTCGCAGTTGATCTAGGTTGTTTGAACACTCTACTACAGGGGTTAATGTTCCTAGATGAACTGCAAACCAAATTTGACACTTCTGGTACTGGGAAATAATATCAATATATCGTGACATTGACAAAGAAGGCATACTGATGGGCACATTTGCTGTAGTAGTTACATTAAATATTTAGCGGTGGCCTAATTCTATACCCTTGAATTGAACAAACAGAGCATACTTGCACAGAACTATACATGTCCAATGCCTTAGTACTGAACTAGATTCAATGTGATATTATTATGACGGTTACTGTGGTGGCGTATAATACCGGTATTGTTAGTATAGAGGTGTTCGGCATAGGTTTCCTCGAGAAGGGAGCTTAAAACTTGAGGTTTTCCATAAACAACTTAGTGAATGGGTATGAAAACAAAGGTCTCGTATTAATCTCTTTCTCTGCTATCTTACAATTACCAAAGCAATCAGCCCGAAGTCGGTTGTTTGTAGGTACCGAGTGTCTGGCTCTGTCGGGTACGCTTTTTTGACGGCTAATCTAACGCGCGCATTCAAATCACTATGCAACTCAGCGGCTAACTTCAAAAAAAAAACAGCTGCAAGGACCATGCATCTATTTTTCCGGTCCATTATTTCAACCTGCAAAGCTTTGCTACCTGTGTTTGTATCCGGAAGAATACCTACATAATATTGCATCGTCAAAGAATCATGTATTCTTAACAGGATTTGTAGATAGGAGAGGGTTCTAAATTGTCGAATAGTTGCAGCATACACAGATTTCTTCCGGTATTACTTGCAAAATATTAGATCATCAGGAAACAGGTATTCCGGTGCAAATTTTTCAATCCAAAAGGAAAGTCAACTCAGTCGGTAAATCATCGGGGTTTCCACATGCCTCTGCGTAAGTGACACCATTCAGTCTGTCCTCTATATACTTCTCAAAATCATCAACTGCGCTACTATATCCTGGACCAGAACTAATTGATGTGATTGGAATAACTGCATCGTTATGTTTCACCCTAATGTAAGTTTCGTTTGAACATTGAAGCTTCTCAAAGATTAATCTTGAACCCATAGGATTAATGTTTGAAACTTTCCAAGGGTGATTAAAACTTTGATGGTCCAAAGGCAAGTCCCCGTCGTATATACCTAATGTGGAAACAATAAAGAATATGTCAGTATCATGAGCAAATGTCATGGTTAAGTTTCGAGTTTCATCCTTGAAAATATCAATAACAGCATTAACGAAAACTGATCCAACTGGGACACTTAGATTATAACCGGGTCCCTTGTGATAATAATAATCCACATCATTTGCGTATGATCTTGCAAGTAACTCATCCGTTGTGAATATCTCACAAATTTTTGACTTTCCTGCGGTGCTTAGATCAAATCCACAGTAGTCAAAGAGAGCCTCAACTTCCTTTGTTGTTAAGTTCAAGCCAGGAGTTTCGTTGTTTAGTCTCTTTGCAGTGGTTTTCAAATAATCATCTGATAAAGTGTCAATTAGATCGTCGTTCAAAGTCTTGTTGTAATTTCTGCAAGAAGTGATTGGTGTTAAGGAGTTTGCACCCAAATCTTCATCATCCTCATCGATGATAACTAACGATGAGTTGTCAACTTTCTTGCCCAGGAACCCTTCAGCAAATTTTCTAGCAGAAGCCACAACCCTCTCCTCTGATGCAGTGTAAAAGACAAAATCGTCTCCATCATCACTAACCAAATCAGCATAGGTGTTTCTAAAGGATTCACCAAAGCTGTACATGTCACCAAGACCTGCATAAGGGCCTTTAAAAGTCTCATCATTGTATCTTTCCGGATCAAGGCCAATAAAATCATAACTTGGCAAGAATGATAATGGACCATTGAGATCATCAGTGATTTCAAATCTTACTCTTTTCAGAGCCTTTTCAATGGATTCACCTTTGCTCGTTGTTGGATAACGTTCACCATGACGAGTAATAAATGTCACCTGTGTCAATTCACATCCATAAGGCACATCAGGGTCAATTCCATAACCTGGCTGTTGAACATACGGAGAAGCTGTTCCAAGGAAACGCAGAACGTTAAACTGATCCAAAGCCTGTTGATCATACGGTTTGTTCTTAAAGTTTATTGGGAAAGCATACACAGCAGTAGCAAGCAAGACAACCGGTGACAAAAACATTGTTCTCAATTTTCTTCTTGGAGTATAGACGACACGAGATGATTGTCCGTAGATTTTAACGGAAAATATCTCGATTAGACCCTATATATATACTTGTTTAGTAACATCAATCAAAAGGGAAGATATGAAGTTCAGATCGGCATGAGCATATGGCCCACGTTTTCATTAATTAGAAGTGCAATGCAAGTATAACAGCATGACGAATGCAGCAGCATAGATCTGTTGATGCTATTGGCTGGAATATTTATGAGAAGTTGAGCTCAACAAGTATCCAGCGGCTTCTCCTTATTCTTATAGACACAAACGTAGAAGACTAAAGAACATTGCCCATATTCAATTTTGGGCACGTTGTCAACGGCCGCACATATCCTTTTAATCTTAATCACTAGCGAGACGTTTAGTGTCCTTACCATATCTCAGTGCTTGAACCTCCCACCCCCAACAGTCTCCTGATGGAACTTCTCCCCTTTTAGAGCGAAGTGTACAGCAGAGCTTGGCTCATCTGTCCAAGTAGGCTTGGATAAGTTGGCATATAACTGTACGTCATTGTTTGACGAAGATGACACATTCATGTAGATGGCCTACAATATGAACAAAACTACCAAATCATCCTCATTTGATTAAAATAAGAGGGGTATTAAAAATAATATAACATATTCAAAATAAACAAAGCGAAGCTAGTGTGCTTAGATCAAGAACATAGCGACACCAGCAGCAATGGCACCAGCAGCCTTCAATTGAGAGCCAGCACCGGTCTGGAGCTCGACAGTAGCAGTGGTAGCTTGGATTTGACCGTCAGTGATTTGGGAAACAACCTCAAGAGTGGTCTCCTCAGCAGCCTCAGTAGCGGTGGTGGCTTGGATTTGACCATCGGTGATTTGAGAAACAACCTCGACAGTAGCCTCGGTGGTCTCAGCAGCCTTAGTAGAAGTAGTGGCTTGGATTTGACCATCGGTGATTTGGGAAACAACCTCAACAGTAGTCTCAGTACCGGTGGTGGCTTGGATTTGACCATCACTGATTTGAGAAACAGCTTGAGCGAGGGCAACGGAGGCAAGGGTAGCGAGAGTAAGGAATTGCATCTTTAATTAATCTGTTGTTTGGAGAAACAAGAAAGAAAAGAGAAGGGGGGAATGTGGGAATTAAACTGGTAAACAAGAGGGCAATCTTGATTATTTATACCTGTTTTTTGTAAATGGCGCACAGATTCAAAAGAAACGCACACGCCCTTTGAAACACAACAGGAGGAAAAACGAAATTAGGTGATTCTACAAAAAATTTTTTACACTTCACCCCGGCAACAACAATACTTGAAACTGTGGATCTGAATTCTAGACCTCAATAAGGTTTTTGAGGGTAAATATAGCAATAAGGTAAAAAAAAAGTGTAGAACGGCCCACCGCACAGAGAACTAGGAAACTTGTGGAGATTCTTAAGAATCAAAGGAAACAGATATCATCATTGGCTTAGCAACTCAACCTGGACCTCAACAGTTGACACAATTCAAAGGCACGCGTGATTGTTTCATGCCTGTCCTTTTTTCCAGTTGCTTCAAGATTATTCATTGTAAACACATTCCCCTACGTTATTTTTCATTCTTCCCCCTTTACAACGCTGCTTTGTTCACGTCCAATAAAAGTACGCTGAAGCACACTCACGCGCCGTAGAGTATACCTTGGCCTGCAGAAATCTTTGCCATTTTCGTTCTCGATCGAGAGCGTTTTAGGCAAGGAGTGGTTGTTGCGCGTCATTTTTCGCTAAAACAGGAAGTGAAGATTTTAAACTATTGGTTAAAGCCACAAGACTCATGACTTCACACCGCATTACCCAGAGAAACCTCTGGTCAAATTGACCAATCATACAAGAAAACGGCAAGACAAAGAAAGTGGTTCATTTCCCGAAAAGGGCAAAAAGCGACCGAGTTGGGGGGAATGGCGTATGTCCACCAAATAAATCTCACACACAAGGGGAATGGTTTGGCCATCATGTTGTTGTCCACGAAAGGGGTGGTAGTTGCCCAGTAATGTTTACGCATTTGTTTACCAAAACATGAAGGTTTCAACAATGTGACGCGGTTCAACTATGAAGATCTCGCTACATCTGTATTCTAAACAGTAAAGAACGTGTGTCAAATAGACATAGAAACAAATATAAATAAAGAAACCCCGAACTCCTATATACGATACATGAGTAATCCTCTGCTAGGGCGGTTGAGGTGCTGGGAGTTCACAAGCCTTAGTCGCATGTTATGTTCCTTGTTTGCTTTCAACCATCCACTAACGCACGCGTTCTGGCAGCGGAAACTCTTCAGAATTAGGTCCTCAATCCTTTCCGACGAGAATGGAAAGAATAGTATCCAAAATCTCGCGTTTCTTTGACATTGGTTTGTCAAGCTTTCTCTGTTCAAGCATTGCTGTGTACTCTCTCTCGTGGTCTTCAATCTCTTTCAGCCCGGTGATGAGATCAACCTCAGCCGGGTTTCTCCATTTGGTTCTCTTGATCACTTTCCATGCAATAAACAACCCAAAATCAACAAAGATGACGAGATAGTTGAATAGGAAATTCTCATAGTCCCAGTTTCCCTTTGTGAAAACGCTATAACCGTTGACCCACATCATAATAAATGCAGAGGCGAACCCGAATAGTGCTGTATAAGGCTGGAACCAACTCTTAAAGGTAAACCCGTTTCTGTCTATGCCTTGTGCCTTTACAGCTTTCAAGAAGAAGACGTAGGTAATAGACATAACACAAAAGTTGAACAACTGGCAACCAGTGATCAAGTTGATAAGCCAATCCAAAACAACTGCTGATCCGTTGTTTAGCTGCAAGAAAGAGATGAAAGCCCACGAAAGCGATGCTAACACCGCAAGAATAGGAACACCTGATTTGTTGCAGTATGTAAATATCCATGGGGCCTTATGATCAAGTGCTAATCCATAAAGTGTACGACTAGAACAGTACGTGTATGCGTTACCTGCACTAAAGGCAGAGGCGACAAGAGCACCATTCACAATGTCTGGAAGAACGTTGATTCCCATATTGTTCATGGCGATGACATATGGTGAAGCGCCAGCACCTGGTAAGCCATCACTAATGGCAGCATCCAACTGTGGTGAATTGTATGGAACAAGCACACCAACACAGATACACCCACCAAGGAAGAGAAATGACAATCTGTAAAAGATTTGCTTAAAGGCTCTTGGTAACGTTGATGATCTTGGAAGAACAGTTTCACCTGCAACCATTGAGAGATAATCTGGACCTGCAATGGTGAACGAGGCTCTGATTAAGCATTGCAAGAATGCTCTAAAATAACCTAATGAACCGGATGATAGATACTTTGAAAAAGACCCTGGGTCTCTCCAATATCTAAAACCAAATGCATCGTGCTGTGGATTACCACCAACCATAGTTATAAAGGTGAAAAGCATAAGTCCAACAGCCAATAGGATCTTACCAATGGCAAGCCAAAACTCAGTTTCTCCATATATCTTCACTGCAAATATAGAAATGAGGAAATACATGAAGGTTTGAATAGAGAGAGTTATAGCTGCGGAATAGTCATCTCTCCAGTAGTGAATAATTGTGTTCACTGCAACGATTTCAAAGGGAATTTGAACGCACTCCAAAAACCAGAAGTTCCAACCACCCATGAATTCAAAGGCATCGTCACAACAACGGCCAGCCATTCTGATAAAAGGTGAACTAATTGGTAGATAGCAAACCATCTCAGCTGTACTCACCGTGATACACAGAATAGGGATACACCAGAGTGCAAATGCAAGCAACAAGTTACCCGGGCCCATTTGCAACCCATTACCAATGGCGACAAAGAGAGCTGTACCAATAACACCAGATATACCGATGAGTTGAACATGTCTGTTCTTTAATCTTCTCTGTGTCTGCGAAACAAGCGTTGAGCTATCAGAGAGTGACTTTGTTTCCTGGTTTGTTTCGTAGTATTTGGAGCTGCCACTTTTCCCAGCATCATACATTTCAATGTTTATAACAGACTCGTTGTCGTTCTCCCTTGGGAACATGTGAGGATCCTGAGGGACGTATATCGACGCTGTGTCAAGGGTCAGTGACTTTGGTGGAGGTAAAGGTATGAAGATGTCCTTGAAACTTTGAATCAAATGCATGGTTAAAACCTATGTGTGTTCTTCTTTTTTAGCCTCTAGCAACTACAACAGTATCAAGTGCTTCGAACGATACAGCTGGTACAGTCAATGAAGAAGAAGAGAAGAACAAAAAAAATTACTTGCAGTTTTATTATGGGGTTGTACCTGGAGTAAATTGCATATGCAACTCACTCAGGGCTTTAACCATTGCCTCGGACAAACGTCAAACTCGGATTGTGTGGGTGAAAATTGTGTGGGTGAAAATTTAGCGAGTGGGTACGGGTGTACGTTCTTTTTTCGGCAATTTCAACATGTGTTCACTGTTTAGCGTTGTGACTAACATCACAGTACTTAATCCTACGCAATATGTACAAACTGTCCACTTCAGGCATCAACCTATCAGCGCTGTACTAACGTTCTGCTAATTGTCATGCAATTGTTGTTCAGTGCGAAACGATAAGGTAGATGCACGGTTGGAATGAAAACAGCAGAGCTTGTTCATCGTCACAACGACTGACCTTGGTTCGGTGTTAGCATGGTCAAAAGGGTTTTGAGCATCTTACCACCTGGTCAATTTATAAGGCGCCTACACGGGGTATATTTATGGCGACATGTGCATCTATGGACTAAAGGGATAATCATATCATCATATGAACTCTCCCCCTCAGAGTCACAATCCCCTAACGCTGGTGTGCTATATATGCATAATTGAACAAAACAACCTGGATTAGGAACATAAAATGTACACTACCTGGGAGTCATATGCTTTGTTCACACTAATATTGGTTTGATTATTGGCGTGGAAGAACAGCAAAAACGAAATAGAACAGGTGATCCAAAGACAGAAAGCGTCGTTGTGGTTACAACTTTTACTGGATATATATTTTGATTTGCACACACTTCCTGATAAATGGAGTTAAAATTTCTTTTTGGACAAAATTTTTTTCCGTCCGGCTTTAACAACTAAAAACTTTTGAAAAAAAAAAAAAAAACTTCGATGAGATGCATGTGGAGTTGTTCGGACATTAGTAAACGAGGCTACAAATTCATCTTCCATACAGATGTGTTTAGAACTCTCTATAATATTATACTGTGTGTAAGGGGTATATGAGATAATGAAGAGAAGGGATATAAGGGTATAGGGAGCTCTAAAAAGGTTACAAATTGTTTAGCGTATAGCGTTCAATATGCATAGAGTAAAACCAATTAAACAGAGACCCAAAAATAAACGAGTGATGTGTCTCCTTCACACACACCAAAACCAACCCGAATTAAAAGAAAATGTCACGTATGTACATATAATGCTCGAAGATGATTCAATGATCTTCGATATCAAAGAAAAAGGCAGAGTCTACCCCTTAGTTGAAAAATAAAACCAGAAAAAAAACAGCCCAACCCAGGGTATGTCATAACCAGGAATAAAAAGAAAATGAAGTCGAGATCGAAACGTCTCCAAAGTCCTAAATGTGTTAAACCAAAGCACAATTGCTATGGTTACAATGTCCAATCACCAACAGTGATACCAGTTCCAACCATCTCAGAGGCTTGTCCCGAAAGAATCGCTCTTCTCTTCAATGCCCTAATTGAGTTCACCTTCTTCTTCAAAGGTCCGGAGACTCTTGACATGGATGGTTCAAATCTAATAGGGAACGTTGAAACGTCTGGGAAAGCCAAGTTGTGTCTCTCATCGTGTCTATATTGTAGGAATTTTTGCTTTAAAGGTTGGTTTGAGTCACCATGTTGTTCAGAAGAGAAGTTGTTGTAATCTAGGAAGTCTTCAACACTCAACTGTTCTTGGGATGACTGTTCTTTAACCGGTACCGAAGATTCCTCAATAGTGTTAGGCTCAAGGTGATTCAACTTGTTGTTCTCCTCGATGATCTTTTGGAAATTCTCCTCAATCGTCTTGAGGTCCGAGAAACTGGCCATCACAGACGACACTGGTGTAATTGGTAAGTTCTCCGAAGAGTCTGAAAGAACGTCATCGGAATCAGATGTATAAGGGTCAGAGAACAAGTCGACATTTAGCAACAAGCTTGACTGAGACACACAAACATGGTTGTCTTCCTTTGGAGTTGGACATTTGTCAAAGTTTAAGAATCTAGTCGTATTGGTGGCGTTCATGAGGTCTGTTTCATAGTCAGAGAGTGCAGAGTGATACTGATCATCCTCATCTGAACTAAAGACATCGTTACCATCCTCTCCAAGTCCAGTTGGATATCCGTAAACACCCTCAATGCCATCTTCTGGTTGACGTTCCAATTTACGTCTCTTGAAGTTGACATTGTTATAGGTGTTTTCGTCCTCCCCAACGGTAGTGATGGATCTGAGAACTGGCTTCTTGATTGTTTCTTGGAATTGTTTAGCTTTGGTTGTCATAACACGAGTACGAGTGGACTTACGAGTAACAGGAGCCATCTTTGAACTGGTAAATGGATTTTGTTGTTGTGGTAATAGGTTTAAGGGGATAAAGTCAACAAAAAAGTTCCCGATGCTCATCTTTTTATGCCATTGGCGCCTAATTTTTTTTTTTGCAAAAAATTTTGATATGCGGCTTGCAAAAAACAAAAAGAAACAAAAAAACATATGCATGAATCTGTACAATATGGTATACACACTAGCAGGCCTCTTCCTCGAACTTTAGAAGGAGAGCTGGGGGAGTTGGGCGGGGCGTTGGTTCGTAGGCAGAGAAACTGCTCCTTTTAGAGAGAGATTGCTGCAAAGCTGTGCCCAACACAGGCACGGATATTACAGCATGCATGATATAGGGCATCGAAAAAAAAATAAGGAAAAAAGAAACTGAGAGTGGTAGACAAAGTAATGAAGGAGCCAATCAACGGCATCATTTGGTAAGCTCAATAATGATCTTGCATCGAAATGATCTCCATTGGCCACCCTTTTCTACCGTAAGTTGTAACTGGTTAATAATTGATGAGGATGTACTCGTAAAATTAAAATTGTGTCATGGTATACAATATCAGTATCAACGACTATATATTTGTTTTACGCTGAAGTATAAACCCCTGAATTCAGTTCAGCTTGTATTTTTAGGCTCAACACATTACCCCCAAACGTTAACTTCTGGGGACCAATGCTCCCATAGAAGTTGCTAATTCTATCTGTATAAAGAAATTGGGAGGGCTTTAGCTGAGCACTTATTTTCCGTAGTGTTTGTTTTTCCCAAAGTTATTGGTTGCCCAGGGACTGGAAACGAGTTGCTGAGGTGAAATCTGTGTATCATTGCAGGTTGGTTTGGGCACCTTCAATTACATCCGATCGCTACCATGAACTTCTTGCGATAAATTGACAAACTTACGATCAGTATGCAAGTTGGCTATCTCGTTACAGTAAAAACGTTCTCTACTGAGGAATTGAGTTCCATCAAAGGCTCTACTTGCTGCTTTGTCTTTCTCCTCTTTCGCCCCTTTAATTATAAAATTTCTAGTGAATTTTCTAAGAAACTGACGATGAGGGGGAGCCTTCTCTTCGCTGTCTGTACGACGTACATATTTTGCTGGGTTGACCAGATCAAAGTTTACTACCGCATCAAACGTTTTATCGATTTGCGAAACTAATAACTACAGCGCTCAAGTACAGTAATCACTGATTAGAAAAATATGCACACCTGATTTCATGTTATACGAGAGTATTTCAAAAGACACATCTTATCCCAAAAACTCAAGTGCTGTTGATTATCAGCCAATGAATTGCCAATTTCGAACACCTCCAAAATATTTTCGCAAAGAGATGAGCAGTGATGCCATGAGGCGACAGATAAATTTAAATTCCACTTGCAGTTGTGTTGACTGTAGTTACACAGCTCCCGCAGAGCAGCTGACGTTAGTTGTAGAGAAATCTTGTCACATGTACGATTCTGTCCCCGAATCAATGTGTCTTCACCCCCTTATAAATGCTGCATTTGATTTCGTGGAGTGATCAGAGAAGGGGTGCAGCCAATTGTATGGCATCCAGGCACTCTGTATCACAGTTGAAAAAGAACACAAAACGCCTTGTAATAGACCAGATCTACTATGCCATATTTGGTAGATATGTAGCCCCTGAAAGTTGTGCCTGATACTTCTGAATGCAAATTATCATATGATATTTATGACAAGTCCCATAGAAACTCTAAATTGATATCAAATCTGCATTGATGACCATTGGTGCGCTCACGCTCACCATAGCAACAGCAATGTACATGGTAAGCTACGCGTGTAGTGTATTAAGCAAAAGTAATTCAATTGCTCTATGAGTTGAATCACGAAAATGACGAGTTACCAGACATAAAGACCAAGGGGCTACAAAAACACCTGCATGTATGTAAGCCGCAGATATAAGCTGTTCAAAGTGCGTTGATTTTATTAAACAGATAAAATACCGGCCTTTCTAAAGAACATCAATGTTCTATAGGGAATCGCCTTTACAGATAATTTTTCTGGTAATTAAAAGTACGCGTAGTTGCTATTATGATACTTTAGCACCAGCAACTATATAACGCGTAACCACTTACAATTCGAGGATTATATATCATTATCAAGATCATGTACATATCTGCCATTCATTTATAAGTGTACGTAGTCCAAAAGCACTCTCTATCTTCAGGAATTTACGTCTGTTCTATCGCATTGCATGTCAAATTTCAGCTTCTACATGACGAGTGCCCGCCTTGTCATCAGAAGATCATTACTGCATTGATATTTATTTGAGATCATGACAGGTTTTACAAGTGCATACTGCTATCAATTGAGACATATCATTAATTCTGGGCTCTGCAATGTCGTATCTATTTCAGGTTTCAACGATAAGGTACCTGCTGGAGCTGGAAGTACAGGGTACATTTTCTGTAATAATCAGCAATCATATCTCTACAAGAGTTCTTGTCTCCAATCATGCCAAATAGAGAACTCTTATGCCCCTTGATGACATGAAGCATTAGTGAAAATTAGGATGTCGATTTATCCTAGATAGAGAACATTGTTATACCTAGAATTAAATGATCCACCGTTATAATTAAATTGGTTAATAATGCAAATATTTAACAAATCCCATAAAGTGTACACATAGACAACTAAAACAATGCTGTTCCCATAATTCACGATGATAAATCCACTGGATGGGCTAACAGGTACTCCAAATGGGATTCGATGAATTGACACAACTCAGTTCTTGTAATCTCGTTGAAGTATTTCAAAGAGAGGTTCAAATCGCATAACATGAACTTCATTCTCTTGTACTGGACAAATTCAAAATCAAACTTGTATGGGAGGAACTTCCCGATATCAGAGTACATTCTAAAGTCCTGGCCATCGCTGTTTTTCAACTTTTCCTCCTTGTGCAACAGGAATGGGTCTAGTTTAGGATAGTTGGCATGGACGGTGAACACTTTAGCACGGTCCTTGTCAAATGTCTCCCAATTAGGATTCTCTGAACTGGCAATGGCCTCAAAGATCTCATAATCCTCTGTTGGATCACGTTGTCCCATAGCGACACCGTTGAAATTGCCCGTACCTGCATCTACCCACCCAAAGGTCTTGATATTCGAATGAAGTTGATAGTAGCTCTCACCTTGGTTGATCGCTGCAATGACAAATGTATCCTTGTCACCTTCACCATCAGCACCTTGTGATATCAGTGGGTAGAAGAATTCCGGCCCAAAAAGGTTATAGAATAGGGCTAAGCATAACGTCTTAACGTGATCACTTTTCCGTATCAAAATTTGACCAGATTCTGTAGAAAGTTCTGGGAATGTACCTTGTAACTCATGGAATGGAACCGCTTCTAAATCAACGACAACCTCTGGTTTCGCTAATGGCCATTCACGAGAGTTTACTCTAATAGTTTCGTTAACTTGAATACCCATTATCTCATAAAGATAAGGTGATGTTGTCCTTGCCCAATAATCTGGCCAGCTGACAAACCCTGTTGATAAGAATGGCTCTGAATTAAACATCTTATCTGGGTTAGAAACCAACACGTTATCACTGTCCAAAAACAGAGTATTGTCAAAACTTGACGCCAACAGTGCCAATGATTTGTACTGATAACCTTTGAAGGGAATATCGTTCATAATCTCTGTTCCCAGCACATTTTGCAGCAGCACGCACGAGCCACCTAATGCTGGTAAAATCTCTTCACAAAAGTCGTATTCGTACTCTTCGGAAGTTGGGATGATCAACTCCACTGGCAACTTACAACCAAATGATCTCATAGACTTGATACTCAATAACGATAACCAAGAGAATCTGCCACCTCCAATCATCACGATACCTGTACCTTTATACAGTCCCTTGGGGAACTTTGTTGGTAACGATTCAGAGACAGACTTGTGAATACTGTGCAGACGCGATACTTCCTCATTGTCCATAGACAGATAGGTGAGCAATTCCTTCTTTGACCAAAAACTCGACTTATGATCAGATGCACGTTTTTTCAACTCCAGCTTAGGTATCTCTGATTTCTTCGAGTATAATGATCTAATCAAGTTGCTATAAAACTCTTGTGACTGTGCCTGCTTCTTAGAAGTCGTCATGAGTGCACCACCAGTCTTCTTCAAATGTTCAGTGACAGCCTCCGGCAACGAGTCTGAATCCGCCTCCACCAACTGCTCCACTACCACGTTGTTATCATCCGAGTAGAAATACTCACCAAGAAACTGCTGAAAGTTCTCCGCTACTTTGTCAAACTTCGCAGAGCTTGACCTTTGAAAGATCGCTGATGTCAAGTAGCCTAGCAACACCACAAATGCTAGCAGGATCGACAGCCTTCTATGGCGAGGAGAACCGATTCCTTTGAACATAATTCGCTTAAAGGTTTAACCACCGAGTGTCTGTGTACTGGATTGCTTATCCTACTTTCGGTGTATTCCGTCTGTGCCTGTGTATAGTCTTGTTCTACTTCCTGTACTTACACGCGCTTAGACTAACCTGTACGTTCTTGCTCTTAACCTGTGTGATTTAAGGGTTGATTCTGCGTGATGGACGGGGGAAACGAATACGCGTTGATGAGAATTTTATCAGCAACCTGTTTCCGCTCAATTATAACGTCCAAAGGGGAAACTTTGGGTAAAATGGAAGTTATTTGGGGTCCTCCCTTTGACGCTGGTACTATAATGGTGGAACTTCAAAGGGCAAAAAAAAAGAACGCGTGCGCCCAAACTTTGACGTCCACTGTCTCGAAGTCAAGCCATATTAGCAAATTTTAGCAGCGAATTTTTTGGTTTCTGACAGATAATAGGGGCTGCTGTTTTTTGCGCAGGCTTAATTTAGGGGAGAATCAGGAACTACATAGGAGTTTTTCGGGAGGGTAAACAACAGCTTCTCAAGAAAAGTGCCATTTTGTGCTAAACTGTTCCATTTTCTTCCTTGTCGGCTTTTTTTTGACGGGAACAGAATGGCATAAATTGAAATTTGACACTGAGTTACCATGTCCCAGCATAGATACAACACAATCAAGCCTGCGAAGTTACCCCATAGCCCGATTTCATGCACTGTGTATACTCCAATAACCATTGCTTTCGTGCGTAACACTATTATTGCTCTATAACTACAGCGCCAAAGTCTATATGTGACTACTATTCGCCATGAAGAGAAAACATTCATCCCAATCAGAGAGGCGAGAGCCCTTCTCAGACCTGGATACAAGACTCTTCGCACTTATGCTGAAGAAGGTCGTATCCAAGCTTACAAGACTCCATGTCTCTATCGACAGAGATGTCAACCGCTCCAGAAACATATTAATCAAATGTCTGGCTTCTTCCATCTAATCACATCAAACACAAGGAGTGTGTCCATGCTGCTCTAAAAAAATCACTGCCCTTTTGTGCCCATGGGCACGGGGTGGTACATTTTCATGATCCGTAATATGTAAGCATTATAAGCTATGTAATAGGCAGTTAGTACTTAATTCCATTAGAAGAATATCCTCCAGGAGATCCACCTTTTGATATAACAACAGACATGAGTATCAGAGTCATTAAATCAGTTTTTTTGTTTTGGTAATCACCGAAGTAGTTAAACGTTCTAAGACAGTGTGAATATAAAAGATCATCATGAAAATAGCGGAAAGTTGTTTAAAGGTGGGCAAGGAAAATATTGCCTCTCTCTCTGGACGGTTAAGACATATTAACATACATCTAAACCACTGTTAGTATAGCGTCTAAAATGAGATACAGACAATATCGAAATATCCTCCTCTGTTTACACGTGACAGTTTTGTTCTTCTAAAAGTCAGCAAAGCGACCTATCATCAATTTCAGTCCACCAACACCTTCAAAAATTGTACACAGAAGATGCGACTACCAATACAGGTGATGGACCAAACACCTATGACCGCCCGGTCGAAACAGTTTTCCTCATCCAAAATGTAAAGTATAAGAGACGGGAACGATACAGGAACACAACTTACTGTTCATTGTTAGTACAAGGTTCATACCGAAAATGGCGGTAGTGTTTGATTCTGCAATTTCCATTCTAATTCTCCCCAAGTTGCTCATACAAGGCTGAAACTTAACGATATAATGCAATTGTCGACATACAGTTATTCAGTTGGAACAATTGGTTGATTAGTGCAAATAATCATAGCAAGTAGTAGATAGGAGGAAAAGAACAATGAAATCACAGAAATGACCCACGTAGATGATAATTACTTACCTTTAAATCACACACACGTGAGAAGCTTAAAGCCTACAACTGCATTGCTTTTTCTTCCTCTCCACGGTGTTCTCCTCGTTGTTCTTCTCTTTGGTGAGGTTTTGTCAGGTGGGAGAGAAAAAGAAGGATGGGAGAAAAGTTTTTTTTTCCTACTGTCGACGACTCGGACGCGGGAAAGCTCCCCAGGTGAGCGCTTACGTAATGTTTATAAATGGCTTATATAATTGTTTAGGGCGAACCATCAACGCCGCCGGTGTCAACCAAAGCTCATACTAGGACTTCTGCCCACAGTTTCGTTACAAGCGTAGGACTTACATCGATGTGCTAGAGCACCAAGCGAATGGCCCCATAACTACCCTCCATTCAACTTAATTGTTTCTGTCTTATAAAGCTTGGGTATCCTCTCCCGCCTGCCCACTACCATCTACACTGTGATGCTTCCGTCACCATCAACACTGGAGGAGAACATGGACCCCCTACAGAGACCCTTGACACTTTGTCAAAAACAATCTCGCTACACTGGGTATAGAACGGTGTATACAGACATGATTTTTCCACCCTTTTGTGTCCAATACTACCCACGCTTTGCGTCGCTTTTCCATATTTTGAAAGATATAAGTTTTGATAGTGGTTCATAGACGTCATCGCCTTGACGTATAACTCCGCCGTAATAAATAACAAGACCAAATCCAACCCCCGCCATGGTTTTGGCGTTGATTTTAGCACGGATCTGATGCGGCAAAAAGAAGCATGTCAAGACATAAAGACGAGAATCGTAAATCTGTTTACATTTCAAAAAGAAACCGCACAGAGAAATGGACAGAGTATCATACTGATTAGAGGGGTGAAAAGAAGAGGCTAATTTTCCAAAACACAGGCTTATACACACGTAGCATGAACTCATGACGCTGTTTGTGTAGTTAAGTCGTGCTACTGATGTTGACAGCGTCGGGGGTTCGATAGTACTGTTTCCCCTCGTTGAGAAGAGCAAAACCCCTCCATCAACGTTTGGCACAACGCACTTCAGAACTGAAAAGTTTCATGGTAATATAGAGGGGATATCACGACTGCAAAGCTTTAGTGCTGCGCAATTTATGATTGAAAGATCATCCTCGATCAACTAACGATTAGTCTTGCTCTGTCATCTGGCTGTAAAACATCGCATCGACCAAGCTTTTTTTAGAGAATCCACACGGCCTGGTTACAACTCACTACCGGTCTGTGACTATGCGTAAGGTGCAATTCGCCTGAGCTCAGATTATCGGTAACCGGGCACAAATCATTATATCGCAGTTGGGGGAGTGTGTTTATTAAGTAGATCAGGACTGATTGTAGGGGTTATGTGTTTTGTCAAGCGGAGAGTAGCTCAAAAGCATACCGTGTTTGAACGCTCCTCCCCACCAACAACCCTCGCCATATGGCGTTGGATCCGGTCCGTGCCACTTCTCCATTAATCATGGTCTACTGTTTCTACAAATGACGTTAAAACGATCCTACGATGTTCAATTGCTTGTGTGGTTGTTGGTCTTCGGACTCCTCATATTCCTTGTGCTGCCTGTCATCTTGAACAAGCTACACAGTCCCTCACCCCCCCCTCCCAAAAAAAGAAACCAACAAAACGTATAGCGAGCATAGAATACTCCATAAACTTTGGTACATGATGTTGCATGGAATTAATCCACACTTATCATGCTAGTAATGCTAGATTTTGACAAGTGGGTAAAGGAAGCATAGAAAACAAGTGGACGGAATACCCCATGCCGCCCCCTCCCACCCCCGAATAGCCTACTTTTGATGGGGGTTGCGTTAAAGTGGGACACGGAGAGGAGAAATTGGTTTCTGCGTGTTAGTCTGTCAGCCGCTTGCGGATGTGGGAATACGAGGTTCAAAACGTCATAGGGCCCAATTGCCAAATAAACTACACAACCCATACACATCATGGGGGTAAAAAAAACATACATTAGCGTGTATCTTATGCTTTGTGAAGTCATAAATGTTGGTTGATTGTGATGTGATCTTGTGTGTACTGGTACGCACCGTGCTATGTACGGTACAGACGGTTGTGCCTCCCATACATATATACGACGAAAAGAAACGCATGATGTACTTTTGTAGTTCATAGCCAAATCTACACACACATATATCCACACAACACCTAACGTAATATCTCCAGCAAGGCTCACCACCACACTATGCCACACACCCCTTGTGAAATGATCCGATTTACTCACCTGCTTTAGCCCCGTTAATTCGCCCGAAACGCAATTAAACATGAGCTCTATAAATACATCGCCACTGCCACTTTCAATTCCCGTGATATACATCATAAAACCTCGCAGTTGCTCATCTAGATCGTCCTTTATTGACGTTCTCCAATTTTTTTCTTCTTTGAGCTTCCACCCCTCAAGAACAAAACTCCTCTCTAATTTTTCTCCTGCCTGAGTGTCTTTTCTCTCCTCTTCTTATCAAGATTAAGATCATCACGTCCGGCGTTTTTTAAGCGGTGGACTGCATACATCGACGGACAAAGAGGGAAAACTGCACCTGCTGGACAAGACTAGTACCCTCGCTCTTGACACTTTTCTCCATCAAATTATTCCCCTAAAAAGCAGCAAGGTACACGGTACGAATATATAAAGAAGCCACCATTTTCGCTCTTGAGGAGTTTTCGGGTTATAGCAGCAACACACTCACACGTTCACTGATTACCAGCTCTGCGTGTGTTTTCAACATCTGTTATTTCAAAGGCTAAAAAATTATGTCTGCTGTTTGCACTACCAAGCCTCGGTTAGACCAACCACGAACCGTGGCACAACTATCACCGAGGTCAAAGAGACAACTGTACACGCACCACATCTTTGAAGAGGATATCCCGCAACTGGAGAGTTTGTTCAAACGTGGTATCCAACACACTGGTTGTGGAAGCCTGAAGAAACCCAAATCAAACTCTGATGAGTCACAGCACAGCAAGAACTACGTCTATAACGACCCACCAATTCCATCATCGTTGTTTGTACATGTGCACCCAAACAAGGCTAAGAAATCACATCAACGACAACAACCCCTGTTACAGAGAGTTATCAAGAATCAGCATAGTGTCATCCAGTCGCATGATTTACTAGCTCGAGTGAAAAACATAAACATGATGAGAGCTGAGATGAAGTGCAACTTAGACCTGTATGCACATGAATTGGTACACCACCGAGATGACACTATCCCAACACAGCTAGCTATGTCAAAGGATATTTTAGAGTCAATAATTCTCAATAACAGATGATTTCTTGTCATGTATACTATTTTGTTTTTGTAATGCATCACGTGAACTGCTCCAGTAAAAGTTTGGCCTCAAGCGCAATACTCCCTAACATGTCCGTGCTATCTTCGAGTAAACCGGATCCATTGGAGGATGATTCACGTTTGTCTGAAGGTGCGATCCACCTTTTGAGAATAATCACCTTCTTGTTGGACTCTGTGGTTTCATAACACCACCAACCATTCTTCGTACGTAGTAACCTTTCAGAATGCTTTGAATCGTGCTGAAACATGTTGGCCAACTCCCTATGGACAATAATCGATTGCATTCTAGAATTCTTCAAGTCATCAGGATGCTTAACGTCATAGTGTTCATTGTCTTTGTCGGCATCCAAGATCATTGGCAGATTCGTATCTAGACAACGTTGCAAAGTGTCAAAAAGTATATAGTGTAAATGACGTTTCTTTGAAATCACATTTGAACTGTGTGATCTGTTTCCCCTTGTAAATTTCTCCAAGTCCTTTGCCAGTTGAGAATAGAACTGTAGCTCGTTCAACGTGTTCACGTTAAATTCAAAGATCAATATCATCAATTTTTCCTCTGCTTTATATATCACAATTCTGTGCAATTTCTCGTCATTACAATCTTCAAATTGAAGATATACATTCTTGTACGTTATAGCTTCTCCCAATGATCCAATGAGGAAACGTTCTTCTGAGGTTTTCTTATCATTGACATCATTTGTAATTGGTGGCCCGATGCTCTTCCCCCAAGGGAGATATCCGTTTAGGTATTCAACGCCTTGGCTCATGGCTTTAATGCCCGTGTTCACACCAGAGGTTATACCTGCAATACTGGAAACATCGTTTATTGTAGACAACACCATCTTGAAAGGGTCGTAAACGGTCTCATCGGAATGACCGATTGCTTTATTCAACTTGGCATCTTGTTTAATAATGTTACTCGAGGTTAGACTTTCACTTGTAATGCCATAATGCACCAATTCCTCTAACCAGTGTAAAAGTCTCACTTTTGAACATGTTTGTAGCTTCTTTGAGTGCTCGTATATAAGTCCAAACTCATCAACGTTGTCCACCTGAGGGTCCCAAACAAGGAAGTCCTTGAACCCATATTTCCCCCTTAAAACGTCAACTTTTGAAGACACTTCAGAATCAAACCTCAACTGTGACCTTCTATACGAATCGGTAAGCTTCAATATACCTTCTTCGTTCATTTGTAAGTCTAGTTGAGTTGTCCAAACGTGCCACCATTTGGTTAGAAATCTTGTACATTCATCCCTCGACATGCTGTCCCAAAGGCTTTGAATCGTACCATGGTGCAGCCTGAAGTGATCGTACCCTCTATGTATAAGCTGGTGTAAATAATTCACAGGTGCAATGTCGAATTTCCGATACTCAACACCATCATCATCCTCAACCTTGGTGCATTCAATCTGTAATATACAATGATATCGAGACTCCAACACCGTATACAGAACGTATCCATCTTCCAGAGCAACATGGTTCAACTGGCCACCTTGTGTATAATTGTTACAGAACTGGAAGATCCCCTGCATTAGACCAACTTTCCTCGTCTTCGTATTGACATCAACATCATTAGGGATAAATACCACTATCTGTTGATCCGAGTCCTCCTCGGTATGTGATAAAGATGGGTCATATATTGCAAACAATTTCACGCTCGCAGGTGTGACAGTAGCATCTGTACGTGTTGAGAAAAGCTCCATTGAATATTCAACTCCTCTATAGCTAACAACACCAACGCTAACATCAACATCAACAAGATCAACAACAATAACATCGTTGCGGAAGATGCGTTATGAGCCCTGCTTCTGGGGTGTTCGGGTGTTTTCCCCAGTGTTAGTTTTCCCACTCTCTGGGCGCTTCTGTGGCCCTCGAACCAAAAAAAAAAATGCCCACCGCCGAAGGATGAAAACGGTGACGATCAACATTTGTTGTTATGTTGAATTTATCTAATAAGACATAATAGTTTTCCGATATCAACAGCTTGGAAACATGGTGCTTGCCGACTTGGGACGCAGGATCAACACTGCTGTGTCCAGTGCGATCAAGTCCAGTGATGTGGATAGCGCCATCGATGTGATGTTGAAGGATATTTGCAATGCTTTGTTGGAATCCGATGTTAACTTCAAACTCGTTGCAAAATTGCGTAACGATATCCGTGCCAAGTTGAACTCGGATGAGAATGTCAATGCCCAGCAGAAGAAGAAGATTATCCAGAAAGTTGTGTTTGACGAGTTGTGTGCTCTTGTTGATACTGGTGCTGAGCCATATAAGCCAAAGAAGGGTAAGAGAAACGTTATCATGTTTGTCGGTTTACAAGGTGCTGGTAAGACGACATCGTGTACGAAACTTGCTGTATATTACAAGAGAAGAGGTTTCAAAGTAGGCCTTGTGTGTGCCGATACGTTTAGAGCTGGTGCATTTGATCAGCTTAAGCAAAACGCTGCTAAGGCCAATGTTCCTTACTACGGTTCTTATACAGAGACGAACCCTGTGATTGTTGCCAAAGAAGGTGTTGATAAATTTAAAAAAGAGAAATTCGACATTATCATTGTGGATACCTCTGGTAGACATAGACAGGAAGAGGATTTGTTCCAAGAGATGATTGAAATTGGTGAAGCTGTTCATCCAAATCAAACCATTATGGTTCTAGATGCCTCTATTGGTCAAGCTGCAGAGGCACAATCTAAGGCCTTTAAGGAGAGTTCTGATTTCGGTTCCATAATTTTGACAAAGATGGATGGACATGCCAAAGGTGGTGGTGCTATCTCTGCTGTTGCAGCTACTCATACACCAATCGTCTTTATCGGTACTGGTGAGCATACTCAAGATTTCGAAAGTTTCAATCCAAAGTCGTTCATTTCAAAACTCCTGGGTATTGGGGATATCCAAGGTCTTATCGAGAAGGTTCAGTCTTTGGATATTGATCATAAAGACACCATAAAGAACATCCAGGAGGGTAAATTCACCATCTCTAACTATCAACAGCAAATACAAGGTATATTGAAACTGGGACCAATTTCTCAAATCGCCAACATGGTTCCCGGTTTAGGCCAGATGATGAACGGTATAAACGATAATGAGGCACAGAATGGATTCAAGAAGCTCATGTGTGTTCTCGATTCCATGACCAAAGAAGAATTGGAATCAGACGGGAAGATATTTATCGAACAACCGTCTAGAATCATCAGGGTTGCTCGTGGTGCTGCACTTCCAGTACACGAAGTTGAGATGATCCTTACACAGGTGAATATGATGAGTGGAATGGCACAGCAATCTAAGAACATGAAGGAGAGTGGAATGGGTGGCATGGGCGGTAACCCATCCCAATCGCAAATGCAAAAGATGATGAGACAGATGCAATCAAATCCAGGTATGATGGCCAATGCCATGAGAAACATGCAAAACATTCCAGGCATGGGAGATATGATGAAGAGCATGATGGGAGGTCAAGGTGCCGGTGCTGGTGCTGGAGGAATGCCAGATATGAATCAGATGATGAAAGCCATGCAAGGTATGGGACTTGGTGGTGGTGCACCGGGGGCACCTGGTGGAGGAATGCCGGATATGTCTGCCATGATGAACAATCCAATGATGAAGCAGATGATGAAGAACATGGGGATGTAAAGGCTCTTGTTTCCATATTTCTTTCTATCTCATTGTATGGGAGTAAATGTCTTTATCGTAATCAACAGCGTAATGATGCATACTTTGTAGCTTATGTAATCACATATATGGCTTATGTAATCACTCATCTCTTTGCTTATATAATCACCCTGCTTTTCGGCGTTGTTCAAGACCTTCGGAGCTACCGGTTACGTAAGCCAGGTTAAGAATTTTAACGTTGTAGAAGCGTTTCCAAGGCTCATCGGCCAGAAGGGCCCTTCGTCGACTAAAAAAAATAAACAAACCAAATACACAAAGAACATAGCACAAAGGGTTCACACGACTCAGAAAGGGCGTTTGTAAGGAGTTAACGTGTGGTGTGATTACGTTGGTTTGTAACCATGGATATGTCACCTACAACGAAATCAGGCGAGAGAGCTGAAATCCGCTCCGTAAGTCCCAGCAAGAGTGGAGGAATATCATATAGCCCCAACAAATCATCGTCATCAACCCGGGTGATTGAGTCTCTTCATAGGCAGATTGATGAGCTCAAACTTGAGTTACTGGATACGAAGAGTAGGAATGAAGAGTTGAAGAAGAAGAACGAAATCGTTCTGAAGCGTCGTGATCAACTGGTTGAACAGTTGTCAAATGCTAAGCACGACAACGAGGTTGTGAGCTCTATGCTTGATAGAAAACAGAGAAGAGTAGCTGATTTGGAAGAACAGTTACAGAACGTGAGTTCTAGTGCGGATGACTATAAGTGGAAGTTCAAGAATCTGGAAACACGTTGTGATAAGCTACGAGAGAACGAATCGCGTGCTGTGTCGGAGCTTGAAAGAATCAAGATTGCATACGACATCATAGTGGCCAGTCAAAAGGAGTACAGAGATCACTACGATTCACAGGTGAAGGAGTTGAAGAAGAAGCTCGAAGGATACATACGCGAGAAAGATGTAATGCTACAGAAAAACATCTCCTTGATCAACAAGAGTGATTCCACCATCTTTAGATCTATAAAGGCAATCACTCTAAGATCTCGAGAAATTGAGGAGAGATATGTAAAAAGAGATGAGCTCCTGAGTGAAAGTCTTTCAAAACTACGCAGTTCTGTCTCTTTGAATACACAGGATATACAGGTGATATTAAAGTCCTCAAAGGACTTGTTTGAAGAGGTTTGTCTCAAACTCAACATTGATAAGAAGGCGTTAATGGAATCTTATCTCCATGAATGTGAAGATCATATAAACCCATTTGAAGAAAAAGAGGATGCTCAAATTATAGAAGCTTCCCCTGAACTGGAATCTTTGCCAACAAAGGAGAAAAGTTCTCCAGTGCAAAAGATCAAAGAGGAACCTATTGTTGTCAAGAAGAGAGGTGAACGTACAGCTGAAGTGGAAACTGCAGAAGAAAGAGTACGTAGACTCAGCAAGGACTTGAACAATAGAACCCCATCTTCTGATCGTTTAACGCCTTTGGGACCACATGCTAAAGCGAGACATAGACGCAACGGTACATCGCCTATCGACGAGAATAACGCTGGTTCTTCTTCAAACTCTAGAAGATCATCTGCTTTATTTGATGGGGTATCGTCAAACTTCACAGTGGCAACCGATGTATCCCGTAAGGCTTCTTCTTCAAGAAATCCTTCTTCACATTCCAGAAACGCTTCAAACGTTGATAGCTTTGAGGATCCCTCTAAGAAGAAGAAAAGAAGACGTAGAAGAAAAAAAGGATCAAAGAAAACTGATACAGATGGTGAAAAGGAAATAGAAGATGACCTATCATGGTTAGAATCTAACTGAGCATATAGCATGAAATGTCGTTGATTTGAGGCGACAAGGGCCAACTATTAAAACTTTGTATAAACTGCAATGGTACAATCTTCAAATCCTAAAGCTAAGATTTTGCTCGTAATGATATTGATATCTCGTCTTGTAATTGAGCTCCTCATATATTCTGGGACTTCAAGAGAGTCGGCGATTCTCAAAACATTTGGCTTTATTGTGCTCCTCTTTGAAGGTTTATCAGAATCTTGTAAACTACCAATGGTATTCAAATCACCAGTGATCATACCTTTGGGCTTGGTGAATTTAGCTATATATTGTAACTCTCCGTTGTGATACTCCATGAACTTCGTTGTCCCATTCCATGAAGACAAAACGTATTTGTTATCAATGTTCACAATGCCACCAATCTTGCCAAAATGATTAAGTTTGGCAACTCTTGAATGACGTGTGGCTAGATCGTGGAAAACGACATGAGATGAAGTTGAAGTTGAGACCACCATGTTATTGGTTTCATCGTAGCACAGTGAAAGGACAGGATTCGGGAAATGTTCGCCTGTGATGCTCAGTATTTGAACTCTTGAAGGCTCAAATGACAGTTGTAACGTTGCAACATGACCTGATTCGAATCCCACAGCTAGTTGGTCGTTCTCCAAGAAGAGAAGCTTCATGATAATACCAAACTTGTCCACTCTATTGGCATCATCATCACCGTCATTATCACCATCGGCTCTTTTCAACTTGAACTCTGGAATGTTGATGCCCTCTTCAGTGGCAAGTTGAAGTACATCAACACCCTTGAAGATTCTCCTGAGTCTATTCTCATTGGGAGCTTCATCACCGAGAAATGCAATATCGTAAACATCAAATTTACCAGATTCAAGCGTATTGGGGCTCACAAGGAGATTGCCACAATGATCCACATTGCAAAAGTTCAGAGCATTCTCTGGTAAATCATAAATCTCCTCTGGAGAGAAATTCCCCATATTGTTGAACAATCTCCAAAACTTTATACGGTTATCACGTCCATGTGAATAAACCAACCCAAACAGTTTATCATCAATTGTACCATTCTTCAACCCCAACTGTTCTATCGACAGTATGGATCCCTGGTGCCCTACCCATGATTTCAAAGCTCGACGCGTCGTTAAGTCCCACAGTGTCAAATTTCCCTTCTCATCGCCTGAAAGCAGAAAGGGCTTCAGCAACCCTGAAGACGAGGTGGAGTCATCTCGAAGAAGCCTTCTCAGAGATCCGAGAGGCACTCTAACAAAGCAGAGCGATGTGATAGGCTCAGTGTGCTTTCTCAGTGTGAAATCAGGGAACTTGGTGTCATTCTCTAACAATGCCATGCTCGACAAGTCCACTGAACCTGCCGCTAGAGTGAAGGTCAGTGATTTGGATCAAGAGAAGGTTAAACAACAGCTTCTCAAAAAAGTGCCATTTTGTGGTAAACTGTTCCATTTTCTTCCCTGCCGGCTATGTTTTTGACGGGAACAAAAATGGCATAAATTGAAATTTGACAGTGAGTTACCATGTCCAGCATAAATACAACACAATCAAGCCTACCAAGTCACCACATAGCGCGATTTCATGCAGTTTATATACTCCAATAATCATTGTTTTTGTGGTTAACACTAGTATCGCTCTACAGCGGCAAAGGCCTT